>CM073777.1:91624938-92228865 GCA_037158775.1 Hetaerina titia
CGACTCATCCCAATTGCTATTCGTAGCTAATTTCCAGTGCATTATGAAATTACGCGTTATATTAATAAAAAGTTGTTTATCATCTACATGTATAATTGGAACTTTCACCAAGTATATTATTGCATCATGGTTTTCTAAATCTTTAAGAACATATTAAAATAATTCGAAACTCTGATTACCATGTCAGTTACTAAAAAAGTAAATATTCGTTTAAGTGCCGAAGCTTCACTTTCGCCTAGAATCTATTTAAAAAGAGCGATTTTACCTTAAAAAGTAAACTTAAATTTAAAAAGATCCCCCCCTTCCACGTCCTGGGCATGTGGCAAATTAAGGGAAAGGTTCCCATGAATTATTTTAAATTAACTAAATACATTGTGCTTGGCAAACTAATGTTTACTTAAAGGGCTTAACTGTGTACCTATATTAAATTGTGGCACAAAAAGGCACCTTTTTGCCTGGCCCGACGAGAATTCCCTATAATCATGTAGGGCCCCTCGTCAGCCCCTTGAATCTTTTTTCCGCAAGAATAGCACACCAGCAAAACACCCGGGGTGCTGCCTACCATCCTTGAGATATCTTGAATTCTAACCCTTTCCTCCACCAACCCCATCCTAATACATACCTATCGTCCTTCCGCCCCTTGCATGGGAATCAATCTCTGTTTACCCCATTACAACCCGGGCACTGTTTTTACGCCCGCGCGCTGCCCTCATACCCCTCCCCCACACTCCCCTGTCAAATGCCCTCCATTCCACCACGGTGGCCTCAGGAGCAGACCACTCCATCCCCTCATGCCTCCCCACGCCCCTCCCACCCTTCCACCACCCACCCCCCATTCGCGGGGCCCCTCCCAGAGCACTCCATCACGGCGCTAACAAAAACAAAACACAGTCCTTGGGGGAGGGGTGAGTGTGGGTGTAGGACGAGAAAGAGAGAATGCCAGGCGTCTCTCCTTCGAGGCGCGGGGCGAGCGAGGGGGCGAGAGGGGCTCGATGACGACGGGAGTACATACGTGGGAGGAGCAGCGACGGCGGCGGCGGCGGCGAGGGCCCCAAGGAGCGGACGGACGTGTGCAGTGAAAGTGAGGGAGCGATGGCGGATGGCAGGGCAAGACCAAGTGAATTTAAACTCTTTCTTGCGCTCGCTCGCATTTTGCGCTGAAAGTTCACGTCGGCGGAGGTTTACAACGCCCTCCGTAAATGTTGAGGAACGACTCGCCTGACCCAGGATGGGAATAGATCGTCGTCTTTTCCGCGTTTTTCTTTTTCGATGAAATCGCAGTTGAGTAAAGAAATCAACCTCGTGTTGAAGAGTGCCCTTCATTTTACTTAAAAATTCATTTTAGTTATCCCCTCGCGAATTTTCTTGGAAGAACATAACATTTAAAAGCCAATACGGCTTTGTAACAAGGTTTTATATAAACAAATGGCATTGGCAAGCGGTCGCATCCGTCAAATTTCAGGAAATTAAGAAAAAAATGTATTTAACCTTAATAAAATAATGGATTGAACCTATTTCCATATCAAACTAATTCACAGAAAAAAGAGCATAGTAAAAAGCAGTTGGAGATGAGGACGACCTCAGGATTTTGGTGATTACCAAATTAAGGCAAGTGAGATAATTAAGTAAGTGCAATAGAGATTATGCTAAAATTATTGGTAGATTCAATTCATTGGTTCATTTTAGTAAATCTAGGATGTTTTAATATTTTTTTCGTAATTTTATGTATAACTATTTCAAATTTACGCATATTAATTTGTCTTGAGCAAGCGTTTGTCCAATTAAATGCTTTATGAAAGTCGTTGAAGCGTGAAAATCCGAAATGAATAAAATCCATAAAAACTAATACTGAAAAAACTTGGGAAGTCTAGAAAAATTAGCTAAGAAAAAACCAATTCACTCAAATGCAATTCGATTGAAGATACAAAAATTACCCGTCACACGAATAGGTAAACCAACCTCAGGGGGATTTACTCTGGAGTTTGTATTTAGGCTACGGAAAACCACATAGTTACTTAAATTGGTTATATCTAACAATGGTTTTGGCTTCGAAAGTGGGTCTTTTACTAAAGATGGGTTTATTTTTTTACTTTAAAATGACTAATATTATTCCACTGGTCTATTCACTAATATTATTCCATTCAGAAATTAGACAATTTTATATTAGCAGAAGAATGCCGATTCTTATAACTTAAAAGTATTCATAACTCCGAGATTAGGAAGTCTATGCCATCATCTGAACCGTATTATCCATTGCTACGTGATTTGATAACCATTACTTTAATGAATGTATGACCATTTTACATTAAATTAACTACTACTCCTGTTTATAAAAACATTTCACCCGAGGACTTTCCTAAAACAACAAGGTATTGCGTGGATAGAATCACAAATTACCTGCTTTAACGATACGTGTCTTGAAATAAAAATTTTCCGCCAGGAAATACTTTGGCAACATTTTATGAGCTTGCGAAAGCAGTTTTTGCTATAAGGGCTGATATCACCTCCCCAAAACGAGCTTCCCAAAAGAGTATGGCAATATAAGATTATTTCCGATATTTTTATATAAATTTATACATATTAGGTTCCCGGAAAACTTTTAATTTAATATAAAACTTTCTTTTAAAAGGATGAGATATATTTCGCTTATTCACTGAACACCTGTTACCGAAATTATTTCTCTTACTTGACTGAACGCAAATGGATATACAATTTATATATTTCCGAGGTTTATTCGTTAATTACGTTTGACAAAATAATAAAAAAATTAATTCGTCATTAGTGGATGGATCTTTTACCTCCAATGACAAATTTCTTTCAAAGGATAATGAAAGGAATACATTTTCCGTGATCAAACGTACTTCCCATGATGCGTCTATTAGAAAGCAATAAGTACGCCATGCCCAGGTCGTGAACTTTTCCAACGTGAATGTAATACGGGTAATCGCTCTCGTCCTAAAGGCGGCTGAGTTCCAACATTCAGGGGTTTCAAAACCGCCGCGTGGAAAAAAAACCGGGGATGCAATTATCTGACCATGTATAGACGTGTATTAGCACACAGTTAAAATCGACGTCGACTCTTGTCTCCCCCTCCCCTCTTCCCAACATCAGTTTCTCCCGGTCATGCATGTTTCCTGTCCTCTATCGATCCCCATTGTTTTGTAGCCGTTCTGTAGAGGAGTAAACAAGGCGCAAAGGGGCTACCGTAGCTACCCCCCTGCGGTACAGCACGTTTCCGATTGCGTCCCGCATGTACAAGGCGAGAAAGGGTCTGTAGCTGCAGTAGAGAGTGCGCAAAAGCCCGAGAACATCCTTTCGAAAATTTTCACGGCAAACAGTCATCCTACAAGACATCACACAAATACATCTCAAAACCTCATACTAAGGCCTCCGACCATCACAAAATAAAAATTTCATAGTTTAAATTTGTTTAATTTTGAAATTCTTCATGACCAATATTAAATTGACGAAATAATCACTACGTAAACTCAGAAATTATTCAAATAGTGATTCTAATAAATGAACTGTGAGCTGGACAATGAAAGAACAAAACGTTTATAGTTCAAACATGTAATTAAGATTCTACAGTCCACGTAAAAAAACACAGTGCTAAGACTAAGTAAAATAGAGTAACACATCTGCTGTAAATTTACCAGAATTATTACGAAAACAAAATAAACTAATTTCAACTAGCACTGATATCACAAAACTGTAAAAATATATAACATATAAAGAAAACACTACCTGAGATTCCCCTTTTACTTAAAATTATGAAATTTTGCAACAAAATTATTGTATTAGGCTCATCTCATATTAACTTAGCTCTAAAATATTGGAAAATTAGAGTATTACTCCACCTGTATATAAAGTTTAATTATCCATGTAGTAATTCGGTATTTAACTGGTTGAATATGTTTATATTTTCTCAACCATTCCGGTATACTACCTCTTTTTCGTGCTTATTTATCCTGCAATATTGGTGCCACATATGTGTGACGCTGTCAAGCGATATGACAATAAAAAAGAGTCAGTAAGAAAAGTGGTAAAAGGAGTCTAGCAGACGATGGAGATGCTAGCTTACGACGCCCGATCTGCAATGCCCCGTTTGACTTGATATTCACCTTACTGCGCAAGTGTGAACATCTCCCGCAGCAATTTCGCTCGAGTGAGTTTGCAATATTCTCCCAGAGTTAATTTAGGTGCACCTAGTATGAAACATCAGACTCATTATGCATGTGAGGTCTGAGGAGCAATGGCTATGCGTAGGCAGTAATCCATTCCCAGCCAGAGTGTGCTTCACCGTGGATGCGCAACGTAAGTTCTATTCTCAGTAGTTGATTATGGAATATTACTTCTCTTCATTCCTGAATTTTCGGACGTGTAGCGTGCATCAGAGAATTTCATTAATTTTAATTTCTGGAATTATTATAACAAGCGTGATGTTTTGGGATTTCGCAGATATTGACATTACAAGCTTAAATGAAGCATATTTCCAATCGATCAAGAGAAAAATCTAACTGCCTTCATAGAGACCAAAGCGTATTCTATTACTACCTCGTCGCCTCATATTCCCAATTTTCATTCTATCCTACATCCTACTTAACGCCCTAATGTCTTACTGTAACTCTATCGACCGATTTTTTCCTTTTTTTGCCAATTTCTCCCACCAACTCCTTCTCTTCTTCCACCATATTTAAAATTTTTCGCTAACCCCTACTTAGCTTAATTTTTCCATTCTTTGCCACATTAACATCTAAAGAACAAATAATTCCTTCCAGTTTTAGATCTGTGCGATTTTATATTTACTTTTTGTCATTAATTATCGTTCATGCCAACAATTATCTTATTCTCGTGAATCCCCAATACAATTATTCTTCCGTAAGAATATTTGACATATTTCATTCAAAAGATTGCTAATATATTCGAAACGTTCCTCCAGCACAAATTTACCTATGCTGACAAAGTTTTTAGGTTAACCCTCATAATTATTAATAAACTCATTTATGTACTCTTCCGGTGTATCGTTTTCATTGAATACGTGTTTATTTAATAAACACGTATACAATGTTATTAATGTAATAGTATTATATTTGATAAATTGATACTGCAAGGTATTTTACAATAGCTCCTTTCCCTTGGCTACTTTTATACTATTTATTCTCAAAATGTGTTATTTCAGCCTAGTTTATCAACCAAATTCCATGTCCGTAATATCATCAATTTGGCCGAGCCATTACACAGCTAAGCATTTAAAATGCTAGTACTTGAGGATAGACGCGAAGGAATCAGGCACGTTAACGAATGATCACTAAAGAATTCGAGACTTATGGAAAATATAATCACGTTTCGCAGTCCCACTATCGTTGTACGCCATCTATCAATCGAAATGCCCATCCCTCGTAAACATTACCGAACCCCCTCCCCGAAACAGCCAAACCAACATCCTCCCTCAGCTTAAAAGCCAATGCACTCCCTGTTACAAAACGTATAAGCATTATATCTCTTGCGGCACATTTATATTTTTATAATTAACGATAAATTATATAAAAATATTTTAAATCATTTCTTAAAGTGTGGGTCGCGGTAGTCTAGGGGTTAGAGCTGATCGGAGGGTCTCGGGTTCGATTCAAGAAACTCTGGGCACCTGCAGCTCCACCCAAGCTATGTGAGTTTTCGGGTTCCAGAAAACCAGTAACTGGGAAAGGAACTGGCCCCCTACCCATATGTGTGAATTTCACACGCCGTCGGGCTTAATACTGGGTGAACTCTACCATCACCTACCTAACCGACCTTGAATACTGTGTTGTTGGTTATCCTAGAGTATCGGGCAACATTAATTGTAACATTATCTGTAATAACATCAAGTTTATTATTGTTTCCACGGATTTCAAGGGAAACCTAGACTACATTTCATTGTTCATTTACTTGATACCAATAGATACGGTAATTTTAGCCAATTGGTCCTTGAACTTAAACCTTATGGAACGATTTTCTTTTCCTCGGTGACTCGTCTAAAAAATTTTATGAAACATCAAATCCTCTCCACGGGGTACCCCTACGTAATTAGGTTTTGATAGGCTAATGGAAGATCTCGCCTGGATCATTAGATAGAAAAATGCATGAAATTCACGCATTCGTATTAGAGGAGCCAGCTAAGCCAACATTCGGTGTCCTACTAAGTTTTAGTCACCAGAAAATCTCACCACTTGGAGTTTAGACGGAGATCCTCTTGACATTGGAGGATCGGGATGGTGCTTTGACTAACGTACTGGCTTCCCACCTAGACGGTCCGGATTTGAATCCCGGAGGGGGCTGATAAATTTCAGTGGTATCCCGATTCCTACTTGAGGTGCTTTGTGGAGGGCACTTGAGTAAGCCGTCTGTTGGATGGAATATTAAGCTGCGGACCCCTTGGCATATTTTGTTTAGAGTAGCCTAATGCCGACGCCAGGTTTCTCTCCACCCTTCATTCTTTTCTGTCCATCCCTAATGGCAAATGACCGCAACTATCAGTCGCCTTCCTAAAAGAAATCTACTTTTCTTGGCAATAGATCCCAGTAAGTTGTCTAGACACTCTAGGCATTTCCACTTCGCCTTAGGAGTAAACAAAATTTACTCCTTCTAAGAGAAAAATTGAGATTACTGTAATGATTGCTCGCTTCTCTTGAAGGATTCTACATATTTAGGATACTTAATAAAGTATCAGATTTAACTACAGTCAAAAACTATGTTACGATTACCCAGACGGATATTTTATACTCTCATTGAGCAATACATGCAACTTCAGTCTATGTTAATTTTCACTTGTCACTAAATGATGTAATACTCGCAATATTTGCTCAACTTTAGCGTTTCAAACTCGTTTTACAAACAAATTTGAAAGATGGAATTCCAAAATAATGAAGACAAGAATGATTGTGAACGATGTATCTACTTGAATAAATAACTAGGGACTTACGAGGAAATGATGTAAAAAGCCTAATAAATAGAGCAGGTGGACTGTTAGCATCCAAAAAAACGACCGTTATACTTGTGCATTACAGTATCATTGATCAAATTAAGTGCCATTATTTCATAACTTAATCCTAATTTCGACCCCAGATTCTAGTTTTCCTGGCCACTAATGAACTATTTTGCCGATTTAATATAATAGTTGCATCTCCACATATCTATTGATTTCCCACTCGGCTATGTAAAACTTGGGCTTATGAAAGATAGTACTAAGTGATTATATTAAATATGATTGATCCTTAGGCTTCAAAAGAATTCTAATTTGTTTACTTTTATCGCATAGCAGAGATTTACCCAGATGTAAAAGCTTTCAAAGAATCTGTATAACAGACTAAAAAGATATAAATGAAGCTTTCGACATCTCTATAGTATTTTCTCTAGGATAAAAGTTCTTAATTGCAGTACAATTTCAAATTATACATTTAAAAGTCTACGGTTCTAACATTTTCAATCCCACAGTAGTATAAGACATTTAAAATAGATTTTCTTGTACTATGCTATCAAAATAAATTCGCGCTTCTTCTTTTCCCATTAATATCACCCCCAAAGGTGTTTTCCGTCCTATTTTTAATTCCTCATTTCAATGGTTTCAGTGAGACGACTCCATTCTTTCTTGCTTGCTGCAAGGCTTTGATAAGAAGCCTTCCTTCTATCATTTTTATATACACATCCTCAGAGATCTTTCACATCACTGATGCTTCCCTGGTTCTTAAGAAATGTTCCCAGGTCAACTAGGACACGCTTGTAATCTTTTCTCCACTTAAACGACGGGAAGTTCATTGCTTGTTTACCTTTCAACCCAACGGAGGTGGTCTCGATTTAAAAAGTCATTAAGCTCTACTGTACCGGAACCAAAGACCTATTTTTACTCATCGGACTCAGCCGTGGGGCTTTATCTAAATAATATATTTGCAACAGATATTATGGCTAGGGAATATGCTTCTCATAAAGTAGCAGAGTTCACGAGCCAAGTTTTTAAAGCAAGAATGGAAACTGATGGAAGGCTTATTTCTGAAACAGTAAGAGAAATATTTTTAACTGGGTGATACATTAATTTTCAACATCAGGTCCATTTCAATGAAAAAGAATTCTAGTTTTCGTAATTAAATATTAGCACACAAATCCCGACTAGGATTTTGAATAATTACAAATGGTAATGTTTTAAATTCCGTATTCTATATGTTACGTAAAAATTTTTTAAGAAAATATTTGGTTATGTTAAATTTCATTTTATGGTTAATTTAATTGCGTTAAAACTGCTTCGAAAAAATATATCCAAATTTAACGCCAATCTATATTGTTATTTGCCGTCCTTGATGAAAACATGTAATTTAAATAAAACTGACAAAGTAAACCTACATTAAATAGGCACAAGTTACTAGTGTATTGAAGAATGAAAATGAGAAGAAAATAACATTCATATTTATCAATATTATTATATTTGCCAAAGTTAGGGAAAAAATCACGGAATCACTCTCGGAAAAAATGAAAAATAAAAATTTGTATATTTGTCAAAACGATACGGAAAACAATCAACAATTTTTTTAGTAGAATAAGCATTGCAAAATAATATGAATTAGACAGTAACATTTTCACACCCTCAAATAAAACGTAATTATTTTTGTGCGTGTCAGATTGAGAAATGTTTGAGTTAACGTAATGTAGGTTAAAAAATTGCAGACAATAATTCTAGGCATGGATAAATAATATGTGCATAGACAGTGAGACTGTGCTTAAGTACCTAATTACTATATTCATAAAGAGAAAGGAATCTTTGAAGGTATGTGCCCAAAATATTTGTTCGTTGGTAACCTCTTTTATGCCATAAGCAAAGGTTAGTTATCCCACTAATTCAAGAAATAACAACGCCAATTTTTGGATACCCATTTCCTTTCATTCTTTTTTCAATAGTAATTTCACACTAATGGAAGAGCGATTCGAATTATACAATATTAGAGGACGTTGCAAAATCCAACGAAGGCCAAAATGGATGAAAATATGTTCTTTCATAATTATATAACTATCATAATCATATTATATTATTTCAATATTATATTCATATATCATACTACCTCTGTCATAGATCATTTTTAAGGCAATATCCTTTCCAAGCAATAGTTAAAATCTACACGTAAATCTCCTTCCAAAAGTTTTCCTTAGGTCATTGATAACTTATATTAATTAGTGTCCTTATTCAATAAAAATAATTTCATACTCATAAACTATTTCGAAGGTAGCTTAGAATCAATATCAGCGCATGTGGTAAAAAAATTCTCATGTAAACAGCACGTTGCATTTACACCTACATCTCCACAACAACCCGAAGCCGTCATAGAAGCGGTTTTAGGACTCCAATTAGTTATGCATAAATCTCCACTTTTTTGTAAATACCTGCTCACACATGGATATCTATTTATAGAATACAATGATGGGTGTGACCGAGTAAATTTTTAAAAATTAAATGTATTTTGAATTTTGAAAGTGAATTGGTTACATCTTATTTTGGTATATTTATTCAGCGAGCCAAGGAAGAACAAGGACTTGAATCAGCTCTGGCATATATTTCGCTTATTTATCTTGATGGACCCAATCAGAAAATGGAATGTGGGGACATTATTTTCCTCTCTCGCGGAAATAAAATGCTTTAACACAAATTTAATATCTGGCCAAAAGAATTAGATGAAGTCCAGAGAAAATCCGCCAGATTCGTTCAAAATATTTATAATAAGAACACAAGTGTGACAGGTCTCTTAGGGGATTTAGGCTGGGAGCCACTTGAAATACGAAGAGAACAAGCGAGACTTAGGCTTTTAGAAAAATTCAGAACCAACGAGTTTAAACGATGACACTAAAGGAATCATTATGGCCCAACACTACTTAGGTGGATCAGACTACAAAGATAAAATAAGGGAGATAGATTCAAATACAGATAGATACAAACACTCATTCTTTCCCCGTACAATCGGAATCATAATCGTCTGAAAGAAATATTAAAAAACATGTCCGTTACAAGTCGGAAAAAAATTAAATATTCAAAGATATTAGGTTTAAATATAGGTGCATGTGTATGTTTGTTGGTAGTTTGTGTGTGGGGTGAAAGGGTTCTTGCAATGAATGTTTGTTGTTGAATGGCATGAATGTCGTTCTTACATGTTTGGTTTGTGGACTATAAATTTGTGGCTTCTGCATGCGTTTTTTTTTCTTTCTAAATTACGGGTGGTGCCCTAACACCCCCCGCCATATGCCCTTGCGAAGGCTTGCGGGTTGAGTAGATCAATATGTTTCTCTCCGTGTCACTATGAGAATGGTTTTTCTATGCCCCCTCTTATATTCTTAGATGGACGCATCTCTAAGCGTGCTCTCTTTGCGGCTCGTGGGGCTTCCACCTTAACTACTCCAGCATATCCCTCACAGATACTCGCTTTTTGTAGCAATGTTAGAACATCTAGCGTATTTTTCTCTGTGTTTTACAATTAATTAATTTATCTTTTCTCCAAATACTTGCAATGTACTCAAAATATCGCCGAAATAAGTAAAAAACATTTCCTTCTTTTATGCTATCATTACATTTTCTGCAACCTACCAAATTAACATAGATTCTTAAAAGCAGAGCGGTATATTCTTCTTATATGTGTGCCCCATGTAAGTTTGATGCAATTTACTTGCCTAGAGAAGGACTTTACTTGAGATTCAGAGAATCATACAATCATAAAAATGAAATATATAACCTATTTAAATTTAATTTACAAAAAGTAAGAGTAATAACCAATCTGGTTTGTTTCACCAATACTCCTTACATAAATGTAACGAAGGGCGATAACTCGGTCATTGATATCTCTGCCCGCTGGCTAAGAATAATCTCTATTACTTTCTTTTGTCTCATACATTTTATTTTAAGGTGAAATATGATACTAAATCAGGCACCTCAATTAAAACTTGTGCTATGCCTTCACAATGTCCTAATCACAATTGTGGCTCAACAGGATCAGGGAATTAGCAACAATGTACTAAGAAGGCTAAGAAGATACGTGTATCTACCTTTTAAAAGTTCGATTACGGAAAATAGATATAAAAACGGCGGGATTTCTGCAAATAACTAGAAAATATTATTTCAATGATAAATTTTGAAATATACATGAATAATTACCGAGTGAATACAAGCATGTGTACTTGTATACATGCCTGTATGTAAACTGGTATGTATACTGTATTAAGCATGAATTAATGCACATGTCGCAGTTATTTTTTCTTAAAAATAATGCAGAACGTACGCCCCTAATGCTAAAAGTAATAATTTTTGCCACAATCGTTGAGGTTGTCTCAACTAGTACTGTGCAATTGGGAAATTCAGGAACTTACTTGAAAAAAAATGAAAAAATAGGCTGACAAACCACCAGAAATCATTAAATTCTTAAGGATAAGAGGTATATGAAATACCCGACGTGCCATAAAAGCACATTTTATTCACCCGAGAAAGAGAATCAAGAAATTTAGTAAAGGCTAACTTCTTCTTTTACGTACGCTAATCTTACCTAATCAACGAAGCAGGAAATGTTTATGAAGCCGGAATGGTAAGCAGAATCTTTCTGAATTCCAAGAAATTGAGATATACTGTAATTGACCTGCAAAAGAAGGAGCTCTCAAACATCTTAATACGGATTCTGCCTCTTACTACGCTTTTTAGGCCCCCTTTACTCTTCCGACTACGCTTACTACGCTACGGAAAATATATAAGAAGCTAAGTACCCACACCTGGAGACTAGAGAGGGAGTTTATTTGATATTAAGAGAGTGAGTGATACATCCATGAAAATGAAATAGTCAAAGAAGAATTATTTCATTCAATATTAAATATATATTCGATAAAAAGTACTTAAAACTATGGGATACTTATGCTACGAATACTGAATGTCCGAATGAGTAATAGCAAAAAGAAAATATTTCCTATTCCCCTCTAGCGCGATCATTTACAAGTCATTCTGATTCCTATATATTTTTTGCAGCACTTTCAAGTCGAGAAATTACCACGCACGCTCAAATCATACAAATACTGTACACAATACTCGCCACTTACAATTTTAAAAGTAAATCCTTAATACAATATTTGAAAGAAACTATTAGGACACACCACCAATATAACTTTATGCTAAACAAATGCTTACGTCCGGCATTAGTCTGACTTATGGAGTTCAAAGATGTTATTACGGACAAATAAGTAAGAAGTAAAACCTATAACAAATATCCTGGGTCTTTCTGAATTATATAACCCATAGTCAAGATGAGATAATTTCACATGAATTTAATTCTTACAAAAAAAGATATCATGAAAAATATTCATGCCAAAGCGAATCCAATTAATAAAAAATCTAGGGAGAAAATTCCAGAAAATGAAAGTAATTTATCTAAGAATAACTTTTTTTAGCAGAATCTAATTTATATCAAAGACTTGACCATGTGGAATGTAAAAGTTAAGTAACTTGACCGTGATTTAACAATGAGGTAAAAATAATCCAAACTAATGAATCTATAAATGCACAAGAGGCCTTAATTAACCTGTAAATACATGCGTTATAAGCTAAAAGGCAACTTTGACGCTGTATACGATGAAATTAAGAAAAAAAAATGAATGAAATACACGCTTTGCGTTGTTATGGATAGGCTTTTACTTGGAGAAACGTGTACCTGGAGAAGTGTCAGTGCCCTTACGGTCGTGCACGGTCTCGCGAGATCCTTGTTTGATAGTCAGCGTCCTTCTGACCGGATGAACGTAAAGTTTTCACGTTGTCTTCACTCCGCCACCAGCCCACACAGCAAGCAACTGTAATAATAAATATAACAAACACTGCCGTACAACGGTAAACATTGGGGAACGGATGACAGTTGTAAGTTTTAAACGAGTCTGCTGAACATTAGCCGCGTTTTATGGAATAAAAAATAACACCGAGGGTCTAAAAACACGCGTAAACATATAAAACGCACACGCGTACGCTCACTGCGATTATGTGTTGGTTTTCCCACTCTCTTTTCCGAGGGGGGGGAACCAACTTTTGCTGACTGTGCAAATAATATGGCGACCGCGCGCACCTTGTGACGTCTGACTGAAGAGTGATGCCCGCCCCGGAGCCATGCAAGACCTTAAACCTCTCAGTCTTTCTAACCTCGAGTGGCTCGGAAGTGAAGGGGGATATGAGGCGGAGGGGGCGTTCTGACGGAGGGGCGAAGGGTTGGGAGGTGTCTGGGCTGGGAGGGGAATATGGAGGATATCACTCTCTGCAGGACCCCTGCAAGGGAATGGTGGCTAACCAATAGCACCGCGTGGTGGGTAGGGAGGGAGGAGGAAGGATCACGCGGGTGCTGTGCGTGGAGGCGGCGTATTCGTGGGCTGTCTTCAAGTAAACGGAGTGTGAGGTGCATGCCAGGGGGGAGGGGGAGGGTGGGGGGTCCCCGCTAAGGAAGCAGAAAGCCACCACCTCTCTATACACATATTTTTTCCTTCCATGATATCCCCCTTCATTAACATCTTTTTTTCACTCTTATTTTTTACTCTCCTCCCTCTTCCCTGGAGGCCGAACCACCCCTGGGGACACTCTCCCCATCTCCTATTCCCTCATCACCTTTTCACCCCACTTAGTTCTTTGCTTACCCTTAAAAAGAGTGCCACCAACCCCTTTTTCCTCTTCAGAAACCACAACCACAAAGGCCTTGAGGGGAAAAAATATTTTCTACTTTCCTTGCCAATAGGTGAAAAAACATAACCCTCTAGTGTTCGCCTTTATTTTGAGACGTGAAGGTATAGCTGTATGGATTTGACTCTCCGTTAACTTCCGTCTCGAGAATCTTCCGAGGCAAGTGCAATAAAACAACATGGATGGGAGTTATGAATATAGGGACACTAAAAAAACATTTAAAGATACCTGTGCGTAACCCTCCTCTGCTATCCTTAAAGAACGAAACAACGATCAGAACTTAATTTTAGAACAAAACTGTAAATCATTACCTGCAGGAAAGTATCCACAATTATATGGTCAAATAGTGAAGATAATCAGGTAGGCAAAAGGCAATACTTCATGATAGATTAGGTTCAGCAGCTTTACAGAATGTGCTCTTACTTTTAATTTTAGCTTAAAAAAATGTTCTAACGCCATAGGGCGTTTTGATAAAAAACAAAATTACTATAAAATGAATATATTTCGTTGCTATAAAGGAACAAAGGGAATGCCGTTCAAATATGACCATTGGTAAACACTAAAAGATGCGTTAAATGCCGTTTTTAGACCATAAGCAAAGAATTAACAGTCTACAACGCGCAAATATTTACGGTACACAAAACAAGGCGATTGGTTAGCGATGCAGTGAGCTTTATTAATCAATCGTCCCCAGCCTCATTGTGCCGTGTAATTTTATTTGCGAAATTTTCAAATTTTTGTAAAAAATAAATAAAATGTAAACTCTTCACCAATTTAAAATTTTGCCTCATCCGAATAAATTAAAATAGTGGAAATATCATGACGTCCTTATAATTTATCATTGAAACGAGAAATCCCTGTAGTGTCTGAAATGGCATCATGGCATAATATAACAGAATAAAGACATAAATTAATTAAATAGTGTCTTTATACTAAAACCAGTATGGATCTAGTGCTATAAAAAATAATACATTGAAAGATGAATACAAAAATACAATTATCCGGATTAAATAAATACAAATTTACAAGGAGGAGAGAAAAGGATTCGGGCAAGAAAATATAATATATTATTCCCGCTCATGTACCAGATGACCTTAAACTAGGGTACAGATTAGGAGAACTTCATACAGGGATCGTGCCGGTAGAAACCTTTCCATTGTAGGTACTTAGGTTTTAAGAATTCAAGGGGGTAGTGTAATTATATTAACGTACCCAGTTACCGGCTTCATAGTCACAATGATATTAATTATTAAATCCTAATTGAAAACCGTGGTCAAAACAATTCACCAGAAAAATCCGATGAATGGTGGTCACGCGATTAAGGATTATAAGAAATCAATTTTGGAAGAAACTTTATCTCACCAGTCTACAAAAAGATGACGTTAAGAACAAAAAGGCATTGGGGAACTAAATAATTGTGTAAATATATTTAGGACCTAAATATTCTTATGAGTTGTCAATAAACGGCCGCAGATTCATGAAAATGAAGCTTTCTTAAGACGAAAGTTACAATATTCAGTTTACGTGAACCAATCAGATCAATTAAACCGAAACAAACTTTTCATTTTAGTTCTAGAGGTTTTCGAATCCGCTTTAGCTATCAAAACATTGACTTTTCATCATCACAAATGATTTTGGTGCATACATCCGTAGAGTAGCAATTTGTAGCTCACCAGGGAGGAAACCAACCACAATTTACACCAGATGAAACTCTTACCTGGTGAAGCATGCAAGTGCTATAGTACCATGTTCAATTTGACGTGAGAGGCGCACTACTGCAGATGGATTTTCTTGACCGTGAATTGTTGATGATATGTAAAACTTGTAGAGATATAAGATAGTATGAAACTAATTAATCGAATCAAAATACCTGAGAAAATGTGTGAACATTGGGCGTAATAACTTAATGTTAAAAATAAAATTCAGGACATCGACGTAAATACAGCTAGGAGCCACGATGGTTTAAATCTGGCGATATTTAACCAAAAAAAGATCGCAAAAATCAGACGAGGACATAGTAGAGTCGGAGAAATGCATCAACATATTTATTTCCATTTTGAATATTGAATTTGGAAAAATGATTCTTTCTTTTTTTATCTTTTTCGTGAATATTAATTAACTTTTCCTCTTGTTGCAACATGTCTATAAACCACTTATCTTATTATTTCGGCAGATTATGCACCGTGGATGAGGATAATGAGAAAAATACAGGAAATCTTTTAAGAGGTGAGTGCATAATTGAAATGGAATAAAATTAGCGTTCATGAGATAAAACACAGCAGGGCTATTATAATTGTTAACGAAGCATTAGTTTGAAGAAACTAAGCATTATTCAAAATATCATGCAGAGATTAACTCAAGCTACTAAAGATCAAATGGGCAAATAAAGTAACGAATTAAGCATTCGGAGTAGTTAGAGAGGAAAGGTTGTTGGAGTGTACCAAGAAAAAAATAATTAAACAGGATGGGCACAAATTGAGGATTGATGGATTTATTAGGAACATACCAGAATGGAACTGGGCATTGGACTCTGCCCTCCCAAGGGAGGATAAGGCAACCGGAAGGACGAAGGACTAATAAGTATAAGCCAAGTAAAGAGGGAAATAAGAAGGATTTATCAAAGTGAAAGGAAGATGGCATTAAGAAGCGAAGGGTATAGGACGATCAACCAAACTTCGTCTAGGAATAGTGATAGTGAGAAAAAAGCCAATACAGAGAAATTATTGGATGAATTCAAACCTTATTCTCGAACAATAGTGGATTTTTGGTAGTTATGTAAATAAATTTAATCTCTAATGATAAATAATGATCATTTTACAATGAAGAATATAAGCAACAATAATAATTTTTTGGGAACTAATTTGGCCCGAGTTACAAGTAAAACTGAAATCATTGACAGAAGATTGTGGAATAATCCAAAAATATACTCTAGTGAAAATAAATTTTGAATTTCCCTGGGAAGGCGACAAACCATACTGTAAATTAATGGGATATAATGAATACATTGCTCTCGTTTTTTTCATGGAGTTCTTCATCTCAAAATCGTGAGATATTATAGCACTTTATTGCATGAATTACAGTTCGGGCTAATGAAAACATGTTTTGTCGCGTGAAAGAACATTTTTCAAGATTACACTCGTACGTACCTCAATCCAAAGATTGTTTGGTTGACTTTATACCCAAATGCTCCCGCATCCAATGCTCTTACAGTTTGACAACTCTTCAGTGAGATAACCCTTGTTCTTTAAAATGCATATGTTTTCCTTTCTCTAAATAACGCTAAAAAAAGCATTATCTTATATGCATTATTTATATTGGTTTTCCATTCACTTGCGCAAATGACCTGGGCTGTCGGTCACCTCCCCAACAAAACTAACTTCATTCCATATAGTATTTTACCATTTGGCCACAACTTTGCTTTCTCTTCTGCAAAATTCTTCCTTATTTTCTTGTTTCTATGTGTATAATTATGTATTTGGTCTCAACCATCCGTTTTGATGACCATTTTGAAGGCTTTGATGGATTATCATTCTTCTCTGGTTATACTTAAAGACCACGTCCTTCAATTTTTAAGGGCATCGATCAACGAACTATCACAATCCAAACTGATACCTTGACTGTTTTTTGTGAGCATTAGGCTTTTCCTTTTTCGCAGTATTTAAGGGATAATTATTGATTATTGGGACCTTACCGTGAGGTATTCTGAGCTCAATTCCGGTCAAAGTTCTTGCACCCCATTTCAAAAGGTTTCCGAAGATGGAGAAAGAGTCAGTGTGTTTCAATTTTTCTCCTCCAATCTTAGCATTTTTCACTTTTGGACAAATGTTCATTCGTAGGAGTTTCAATTTGTATCCTTCAGTAATTATGGTATATTTTGATATGTTTTGTCATCAGAATTTTTATTTGTATTATAGGGCAATGTTGAAGAGGGTAATAGAGGGGAGAATGTTGGGCAAGCGAGGTAAGGGTAGGAACAGGATAGGGATGTTGGACGGTATGAAGGGAGGAAAGAAGTACACCGAGATGAAGAGGGACCTGATATAGATTAGATTGCTAGGTTGGGAGTCACAAAATGTTTATTTGATAGTGGTGTCCATCGAAAAACCTACCTTAACCGGTAGATTACCTAAAAAATAGGGCATTAATAATATCTGCATCCACGATATTTTAACTTCATTTTGGATGAAAAATTGATGAGTTATACGATGAAATATTAGGTTAATGGGAAAGAGAATATGAAGTACCTCACATTTTAGTTGGTCGTAATTCAAAACATTCTCTTGGAATTACTTCAAAAATGAACAGTTCGTGATTTTGTGATATTACTCTCAATGTATCATAGAAAAATTCTATTATGATACTCAGGTGTTCAACAACACACCCAAAAGAGACAACATGCGAGCATTATCAATGGAATACAAGCATTTGCACGTGCAATCAGAGAGACATCCAAGCACGTTTGAAGGTAGTCTAACTGCGATGCATCAAGTACCTTCAAGACGGAGGGGCGAGACAGAAACACACAGATAAACGGAACAAACTTGCAAGGTGAACTTTGCGAGGTAGTTCGTTTTTAGACCTTTGGTTACAGACTGACCGCATGTACTCTTAGTGGCTAGCGTCGTGAGGGTGTCTGGGAGGAGATGAGGAAAACGGAAAGGACAAAGGATCTGGGGCTACCGAGTCTTCTTCGGAAGTCTTTGGGAGGGGATGTAAAGAAAATGGGAAAAGTTAAGTAAGCTGTATGATAATTGGAATGAGTAATGAATGCGAATATGAAATGATTGAATATGATGATTAAGGTGAACGTGAAAGGAGATGCATAGCGATTGGTATTTAAAGGAAGACTTTAAGCCTCGGTGCCCGAAACCCTCTAAGGCCTATAAGGTCCTCAATTCCAGAGTGCGGACTTCTCTGAACGAGCAGAGAAGGAATCATAGAGCCTGAGAAGCAATCATCGAAATCTTTTTTGTGTATGAGCACGAGTGGAGATGACGACGTGGACGTACTGGTACTGGTAGCTAAACAGAAGTGGTTGGTGACGCAGAGGAATAAGGTGTGGTGGATTTTTCTATGTGAAAGATACAGCACCTACTGCATGATAAGAATTACGCCACATTGAATATGGTGCATGTCCTCGATACCTGAATGGTAAATTCGGGAATATTTTTCATCTCTGCTTGTTTAAATATCTGGAGATGGATGAGAAAAAGCTACATTTTTCTGAAATGGATTTACTTACAAAAGTTAATCACACCAAATAATTCCATTACTCTAAGACATGGCATCGTCATCATCTGCGAACTCCTATTCATTTATCAGACAGATTAAAATTAACGAAACTTGCCTGAGTTTAAATATCTACTCTGGAAATCAAAAACAAAATGCCATGGAGTGATTTTTTTCCTCTCTAAACTCAAGCGCAGCTACTACAAAATTTAAAAAAACATGCTCTTTCGAAAGTTACAGAGGACTATTCAAGCTAGCCAGCCAGCATGCTCAATTCAAAACACTCAGTCATACAGAGAGATAACACAGATTGCCTACCAAACTTTAGGCCTTTGTGCGTTTATGATGAACTTAGAAGAGTGACCAGAAAAAGTATACATAGAAGCTAGTGATTTAACGATGGTTCGAAAGAAATAGAGCTATAAAAAGATTTTTGATTAAGAATTATGATGCAAAGTATGTACGCTCTCAAAATTGGGAGAGGCTAGCACTCATGAGGCAGCAGAAAAAGTGAAGTTAAGCAGGCTGTCGTTTTTCCAGTTTTTAGTAAGGGAAGAACGTTTTCCAGCACGTTTACCGTAGGCCTATGTATATACGGCGAAAAGCGAAATAGAAAGTAGATTGGAAGACTATGAAAGTGGACGAGTGCTTTTAGAAGGTTGAGATGACAAATTCACGGAAGATACGAGAGAAGGAATTAAGAATGGAGATGGATAATGATATGGAATGGTGCAGAAAATTAGGCAGAAAGGGGATGGGAAAGTACGACTTAAAAAGCTATTTCTTCCTCTTGCAACAAATAATGCGAAAAAGCGTACGAGGTAGGTTTAAGCAAAGATGATTACTCTTAAAAAATGATACCATGAGACTCTTTACCGAAATAAAACAAATTGAGAGATGAAGTTGATACGCTGGAGGCACAATTTTATCTGTTGAGATATTTTATCTCCACAGCACATAAATTATATAATTATTTTATTTAAATTTGTAGTTAAATAAAGAATAGGCAGCTTCATTTGGTTAACTATCGATAACCAAATGGAACATGACCCTACGAATTCAGCCTGCGTATTATTGATATCAACATGATATAAATGGCAAGAGCTAGCATATAAATTAATGTATTTGATGCAAATTGATGAGCATATATATTTCTACAAGTGAAAGCATAAAGTGGCTCTTTTTCTGGAAAGTTATTAATGTTGTAATTACTGATTTGCTTATCTCCTTTTTCAGGATATTTCCTTGGCAAGTGCACATCACCGGTCGGTGATAATGTTCTGCTCTGCTGTTTATTTTCTATTGATAAGTACCTCGTTAATTGAAAGAACTGCAAGAGATACCAGTTACCTTAACGGGGTGATCAGTTAATATGCATTAACACCCATTAACTTCATGGGGTAAAAATGACTTTTCTTCACCGGAATTCGACTCCAGACCCCTCGAAGTCCGAGCGGTTTACTTAACCAATTAAACTACCGATATATCTCGCGCTATGAAATACTAGTGGTTTTTAATGACCCAGACAAGTAGAATCCTACGAGACATCGTAGCCTTGTGCCACAGTCCGTGAGGTTAGCACAAACGTTTAAACGCAAAGGTAAAACTTCTTTAAACGTCCTTAAAACGTCTTAAAACGTCTTAAAACGTCCTTAAACAAATTAAAATAACTGCGGAAGATTCCGCAACAATTTTGTTAACGGAGTCATTCGCTGGTGTACACCATTACTCGGTAAATATTTTTACTTTAAAATTCAGGCAACAAAATTAGGTAAAAAAAGAAGGAATGGGAAGCTGGTAAACTACTGTGTACCGTATTGATTTCCGGTTTCAACACCAAAGCAAGAGACATAATTGAATTTTACTACTTTGAAGAGAAATTACAGTTGCTACCTTCTGCAAGAGGGATAAAAATGAATAGGACCTTCCTTCGCTAATCATCATTCTAATTTAAGCATTTGTGAACCAATTATTACTCTTGAAAGGTATTATGTGATATATCAGATAGAACAATCGTAATAGAAGTAACAGGTTCAACAGGTTTGGCTTTTATAAATTTTTCTTGGTTCTCGGAATAGTTCTGATTATGTAATAGCACGCATTTCGCCTGAACATATTTTTCTTTTCCAAAAGTCCTCATTCATTATTTAGAAACCTTGGCCAAAAAGTTTAGCTCTGGAGTGTATGAAAATTTAAAAAAAAATTATAAGTTACCAACATGGATTGCAATTGGCTTTAGAATACTCTCTTAATGCAGAGAAATCGTAGCGCCTCTGCTTCCCTTAGAAAATATTAATCAGAATATTATAAAGTAGTCATATAATGCGAATGCAATGTGCGCGTGTTACTCACAACCCTTGGTGGAATGTCATTCGAAAGTTGAAATTCTTTTCTTTACTGATTACCTGCCTCAGCGACGGGTATTTCATTCCGAAATTTCATTACAAATGCAAAAAGCGTACTATTTCACGATACAATTTCAATTCACTAAGATTTGCATGCATTACGCTGCCTCAAAGTTAGAAAGGTTCATCTTCTCACTTTAATTTAAACTTTAATTCCAAAAGTTTTCTAATTCCTTCATTTCTATGTTAAATTATGTACTGACTTCTTTTGGAATATAAATAGTGTTGAAAATATTTTAAAAGCTGTACTGTTACATTGAAGGCCGTGATAAAAGGCAGGGCAAGCCTATTGGAAAAGGGATGAAAGTAGGGTTTTTAGACAGCGTGAAGGTAGATAGGAGTTACGAAGAAAGAAATATTGCAGGTCAAGGAAAGAGGAAGTTCTCACGATACTAAGGAAAAGATGATCACTAGAGACCGTCCAAATCCTACCTAGAAATCTTGAAATAACATAAATGAAAGATTTTTTATATTCATTCAGAGACAAATTATGATTAAAGACCACCAAATGGCTATTTCTTAGGACTTCATGTACCTTTGACTGAGGTATTAGTATTTCTCAATGATTCCAGAAATTTGATTTTTCCACTTTTACTAAAATTCTCCTCATAAAATAAATTTACCAAAAACGTTTCAACATATTTTCCTTGGGGTAAATTTCAAATTAATAAACCTGTCAGTGAAAACGCTGGATTTCAACTTGAATTTTCAAATTGACTGAGGTTTTTTCTATCATTCTTTGGGCAGAATACATGAAAATAACAGTATATCTTTTTTAATGAGCGTATAAAAGTGTTTTCGCACAGATGAATACATCATAATGTCAGTCTCAAAATAAAAAAATTATAATGATATTACTTTTTTAGACAATATCCAACGGCTAACAGCATAATGAGTGTTTGATGTTGCCAGAGGTAAAACTTATTTCTTGCCATTTATTGTGTAACTTTTTGATAAAACTAATACGGATATTCAATAGCTACCACACTTTGGAATCTAAAAAACATTATATGCATGTAAAGCTTCAGTTGCTTTGACTAACTCATTTTCAAACAAACGAGGCGTTTTATTCTAACTTCGTTTAAAGAAGATGGTTCTTCTTTGGTTTCAAGGGTAAAAACATATTAATTTTCATAAATCACTCGCCAGTATTTTGGTGACCAACTGAGTGACATTAAATATTTAATTTTTTCCAATAACCTCAGCGTCGTCACCATCATTATTTCTATCTAAAAATAGCAATAGACTTCCAAATAACTATTTCCTGTATTCCTGATATCTTTTACTCCAACGTTAACTATTTTGAAATCTGTGATAATTTTTCCTCATAATTACTCTTTCATGACTTCCCTTTTCTTCTATGATCCCTTAAATTATGTTCTGACAAAGGCATTATCCCTCAAGATGTTCCCAATCTGCTTTATCTACTACCTTGTCGTTCTATGTGCTGCCTTATTTTCTTATACTATTCTGAATACTTTTCGACTTCTTACTCTGACCTGTTTATTTTATCTAAGCCATAACCCTCCAACAGCATGTTTCGAGGACTGTCACTCTTCCCTGATCTGATTTTCTAATGGGACGTGTCTACATCCATACTAGGGACAGTCCATACGAACTCTTCCACGTAATCCTTCCTTGCTTGTAAGTCTAATTACTTTGAACAGTTGCATTTACTTGGAAAACTCCGAAGCGTGTATTTTATGCATTATAAGCAAGGAGTTTTCGTGATACATTACTATAATATTTTTTTTTAGTTTACAGAGTTACTGTTCCTTCAATCACATCCTATGCCGTCTAAGCACATCCATTGACCGCTTCCGCCCAACCCAGCACCAAATGGAAAACTGATAAGGAAAAATAAGGACGGCCATAAAGGACAGTGAAACACAGGGGGTGACCTGCATTTGCATAAGATGCGAAGTTATCCTCAGGCGCCTGGGAGCATTGTGAGCCAGGGATAAAGGGCCAAAGGTAGAGAAGAGGAGGAGGAAACGGAGGCCCAAACAGGAAAAGCCGAAGGGGCCTGGCGAGGGTAATTAAGTGAAGGGACGCTGTGGATAAAGACGATGAAGAGGATGAAAGAGGGCGTGAAAGGGGAGACAAAAGACAGTCGGGCCTGCGACGAGAGAAGAGAGGTGAAGGTTTAAGAGGAAGGAGCGAGAGTGAGGGAGATAGACCAGAGCCAAGAAACTTGAGTGGGAGAAGGGAGTTTTTTTTTGCGGATTAGCAAGTTCTTATGGGCACCTTATTTGGGCTCAAAGCTCTAATAGGGTGCCGTATGATTGATGAATCAATTTATGCGTCCTGAAAACATGGGCCCGGGTTGAAGGAGCATTGCTGGCCAAGAAGTTTTCGAGTAGTAGAGCGGAATCCGATCTGAAAATAGGGCCCGCTTGACGGGAAAGGACAATGGATAAACCTCGGCGAATATCAGAGAAAAACGAGAATCATCTTCGAAGAAACATATTAGTAGCCTTTTTGCTCAAATAGTTATACAATGGCACCGTGATCACGCTAAGCACACAACAACTATTTTCTCGACTGATTTCGTAGTTAGTGTAGCGTGTGTATCCAGTGGGTGGACGAAAGTCTGTACAAGTGTCCGTTTCAGCACGGGGTTTTTTCATTAACGACACCTTGGAAAATTAAATGTCCATTTAATATGTTTTACTTCGCATATTTTATGCGTCACCAGTGCCTCATTCAATCACCCACCTGCGTACGTCTTGATAAAAAATCAGAATCCACTTTTCACTCCTTCCCTTATCATTTAACCTCAATTTCGTTGTTTTCCTTTGAAAATTGCTATTTTTTAATACTTTCCCCTCAATGTATTGTTGTGTTTGCAATAGTATAAAAGTCTATATCATTGCAGACCAAATAATTACAAGCATTCATTTGATTTCTATTTAAATTAACACTAACTTTGCCAGGAATAAATTCGATTTATTTGGTAATCCACAGGAATTCGAGGGTTTACCATGCCACAGCTATCGCTAAAATGAAGAGCGGAGATTACACAAGAAATCCCCTTTCGCAGTGATGCTCATGTAAGAATTCCAATACACGCAGGCAATATTTCCTTTCCTCCTACTCTACTCTTCATCTTCCCTTAAATTTGCAGAAGTAGAATTTTTCAGGGATGAGAGATGGCCATAGAGTAGCATAGCGTCGGCTTTAGTATGGTTTAAATGAATTAGACAGCTTAAAATCCCATCTGACGGCAGGCGTACGCCATTTGCCTTGCTCTCCAGATGGCACCTGAGTATGGATATCTCTTGAGAAATTCTTCCGCTTGCATCACACTCCGGTGTTTCCAACGTAAACCCTTGAGGTAGGGAACCGGTATAATAGTAGACACAGCAAACCCTTGAGTTTGCTTTGAGCTCACTTTTAGTAGGCGCCCTCGCACACCTTTAAATACATCATTGAAAGTCTTTCTTCATTGTAATCAGCAAGCTGATGACAACGTAAAAACAGCGCAAAGCAACAGATGACTTTAAGACACTCGTAACACCGATAAAGGGTGTTTACTTTGAACCCTGGAAATTACACTCAATGTCACGGGCTTGTTCAATGAGCCCTTGAGCCGAACCGACAGAGGGCACTTTTGATTGCTACTGGTAGAGTTACTCATGCCAGATAGATCAAAGAGTAGGAGTCAAAGGAAAGGTAGCCTAATCAGCCTCCACTCATCACCATGGAGGCTAAATTGGGACCAGATGTAGTAGGTAGGACATTAAAATAAAGCTACGACGTTAAAGATACTAATTAGTAAGGCAAGGAGAAGTTGCCTCACAAATATTCTCATGAAATATGATGAAGAAAGAGCTTTTCAAAAAATAGCAATTGATAGATTCTAAAATTAAAATTTAAAAAACTATAGAAATATTATATATATATATATATATATATATATATATATATATATATATATATATATATATATATATACACACTTTTTTGGAAAACCCACAAACGTGTAATGTAAATTCACTGATGGTGGTGGAATTGTGGTTTTTAAAAACCACAATTCCACCACCAACCTTTTCCCCAAATGCCCCTCTGTCACTTTCAAACACCCCGCCAATCTATCAGATCTTCTAAAATCTACCAATCCACTTCTTAAATCCTCGCCCCGTTCCAAAATCACTCCCAGACCCTGCAATAAACCTAGATGTAAAACATGTCCTATTTTCCTAACCAGAATCCCATCCCTCTCCCACCCGCTCTTTAACTCTCTCCCACCAATTCCCTACTCCTCGTGTACCTCCAGCAATGTTGTCTACCTACTCAAGTGCCAACTTTGCCCTGCCTTTTACATTGGACAGTGTACCACACCCCTCAATATTAGAATCAATAATCATCGAGCCTCATGCAACAATTCCTCCCTTATTGGTATGCTCCCAATCCCCACACATACCTCCGAACACAACACTGCCTTTGACCAATGTTTTAAAGTATCACTGAAACTCAAAACATTAGAGCTAGCTTTCATCTGGCTCTTGGATTCCTGGAATCGCCCAGGTATTAATATTAGACATTAATTGCCCCCTTTATGCATATAATTCCATCCCCCTCCGCCCCCAACAACTTCCATATCATCCCCACCTTTTTTAAAATTCCCGCGCCATACACTACCCCTCCAAACTCCTCACCTCGAATGCCTTCCCCCCCTTTTTCCCCCCTTTTCCTTTCTTTTACCCTCTTTTCCCCTCTTTTCCCCCATTTCCCCTTCTCCTTCCTACCACTGCTTTCGGACCCTCCTCTGCCTCAGTTCTGTTCCTAATTCCTCTTGAGAAAGGTGGTTGAACCACCGAAAATTCGAGAACCAGTGAGTCCCTCTTTTGTGTGTTTTGGTTTCTGTGTTATATATATATATATATATATATATATATATATATATATATATATATATATATATATATATATATATATATATATATATGTGTGTGTGTGTATATATAAAACTTAGACAGTAAAACAGCACGAGAACACATAAAAAGAACACTCACAATAATATCTTGATAATGTGTTCTCGTGCTGTGTGTTACTGTCTAAGTTTTTTATTCAACACTTCCGTGTTACTTCGAAGAAATCATCTATATATATATATATATATATATATATATATATATATATATATATATATATATATATATATATATATATATATATATATATATGTATATGTATATATATATATATACAGGGTTTGTCCGGAAAATAAGTGTAATGATCTCCGTGTCTTTTTTGACAAAAGGGGAGTCGTCCACTACGAATTTCTACCTGAACGACAAACTGTAAATGCTGCATTTTATATCCAAGTGCTGGACAGGCTTCGAAAACGAGTCGCTCGCGTCCGACCAGCGATCAACCGTATGACTGACAACCTAAGCGACAATGCGCCGTCTCACACCGCGCTTGTCGTGTCCGACTTCTTGGCCAAGCACGGCGTGGCAACGCTGCCGCACCCGCCCTACAGCCCAGACTTGGCACCACCGGACTTCTTTCTGTTCCCGAAGATAAAGAGGAGTTTGAAAGGAACGCGATACGGGACTTTGGACGCCGTCAAAGAGGCCGTGAGGACGTGTCTTCGAGAGGTTCCCGATGATGCCTTCGCGGGAGCGTTCCAGAAATGGGAACGCCGCTGGAACAAGTGTATCAACTCACAAGGGTCCTATTTTGAGGAATATTGGCTTAAGATATGTAAAAGTGTAATAATTGTTTTTCCTGAGCTCAGTACACCTATTTTCCGGACGAACCCTGGTTATATATATATATATATATATATATGTGTGTGTGTGTGTGTGTGTGTGTGTGTGTGTGTATATATATATATATTCATTCTTTAATTCAAACAGAAATAGGAATAGAAATAAATTCACTAACTAGTCGACACAAACACAAGAACTAAAACATATAAAAGAGGGACTCACTGGCTCTCGAATTTTCGAGGTGCAACCATCTTTTTCAAGAGGAATTAGGAACAGAACAAGGAAGGTTCTGTTCCTAATTCCTCTTGAGAAAGGAGGTTGCACCACCGAAAATTCGAGAGCCAGTGAGTCCCTCTTTTATATGTTTTAGTTTCTGTGTTTGTTATGACTATTAGTGAATTTACATTATTGTGCACGTTCGTGGGTTTTCCAAAAAAGTGACTATATATTAATGTGTAAACCTAAGGGCTCCGGTAGACAATGAGTCAATGGCGAAGTCATTAGTAATAAAATAAGGGAATAAAGGAAAAGAAATAGAGGGATCGGAATTGAAGGTAAACATAGACAAAGAAATGTTCTTGCAAGTATTGCTAGATATTGTTGCAAATATTTACGCAAAACTTCCGGAATCGGAAGAGCTTGGTACGAAAATAAAGTATCGACGAACGGGTAAGTTACCTCTATTTGCAGGAAGATACGAGCAGTGAACAGGTATTTTCTTTCTCATAGTCGTAGATTCAAAGGATGTAGTTCTCAGGAGTATTCAATATTATGAGAGTCCGGAAAATAAATATTTACAACTGGCATTGTGTTTTTTTAGATATAAAATACTTATTAATAGAATTTAATACGAGGGTCGGACAGGAAGTTACCTACGTTTCGTCCTAGCGAGGTGGCGGGTAAGGCTAAAGCCACCATCTTGGTGGCTGTACTTCCCGACATTTAGTACGCATCTTGTCGTATAAGTGTGCAAGCTGTGTCTACTTTGCTCACTGCAAAATGTTGAAATGTATACTGCAATAGAGAATGCCGCGAGCTTTGCAGGGAGATCTCTGACATGGTTTTTGCTGGTAACATACCACAATCTAATTGAAATCCATAGAAAACCTTGTGAATAGTGCGGGGACGGAATAATGAGTGAAGGCGGAGTGAGGCAGTGGTTCATTCATTTAAAAAATGGCTGCACCAATGTTTACGGCGATGACCGCTGTGGTCGGCATAGCCTTGTGAAAGATGAACTGACCGTGAAAATAAACGGAAAAAGTCGTTAAAATCGCCGATTTACGAATACGAATTTCTCGCTAGATGAGGCTTGCAACACAGCACTTTGATAGTGAACCCAAATTGCATGCTGGTGTAAACAAATGGTTAAAATGTGAGGCGTCAGATTTCTTCAAAGTCATAATTTAAAAGCTATTGTATGGTAATGATAAATGCCACCATTTGAATGGCGGCCATGAAGAAAAAGTTTTATAAATCTGTCTTGCAAATGCATTCAATAAAACTTTGTTTTGTCTTTGTTTCATATTTTATTTCAAAAAGTCATTGACATTCTGGACAGAGGCTATACATTGTTCACCTTAAAGTACGAATGCTGCGAAATAAAACATTGCTTATTTTTTATGGACATGCTTTTAATCGGGTAATTTTGCGGTAGTATATTCGCAACACAAGTTTCATTCATTTGAATTCATTGCTAAGGAAGCCGCTGTCGTTGCCAGTTGACATGTGGAGGCAACACGTCTTAAATAATCACTACGGCTGAAGTGGAGGTAACAGATCACGTTGCATCTTAATTTTGTTTCTTTAGGAAAAGACAAGGTCTCTATAGTGCTTAAGGATGTTTATGGAGAGTCTTTTCTTCCATGTTGCAGAGTTAAACGAGGATGAGCGGTAGTAATCGAATTCAAAGGAGATAGTTTAGGAATCCCAGTGACTGCATTATGAAGTGGACATTAACATCGCCGCTGCTATTGCGATAAATCGTTAAATAGCGTTAACAGCATGATAAGAAATACTGACAACTTGATTGGATGCCACCCATGCATTAGGAACAGAAAACTTACACATTTTATGCATGAATCATCTTCTCGGAAAGCTTTTCTCATCATCACCGCCGTCATAGATGAAATTATTATGTTTCAAATTGTAACAGCTGCCGCTGGTGCAAAAACGGAATTTAATCTATGAAATATGTTACTTCTTATATATTGCACTTTGAATTGAAATCAGAATGTTAAATTACATCATTGCTGAATGAATTATGCGAAGAAAATATTTGTATCTTTTTTAAAAGCTCGCGAGCGATAAATAACCTTGGAAAGACAGCATTTTCTCAATATTCAACTACTACGTTGATTAAATCAATTCATGGTCTACCCCAGAGCCTAATCTAAATCCATCATTGCATAGTAAAGGTGACGCGGAAATTCGGAGACAAAATCAAACCCAATCAGGGTGAAGTTCAGTTTTACCCTCACTGCCAAGTAGTATTATTCAATGTTACATTGCCTTACCTAATTTTGTTTTACGAGTCGTTCAAATGAATTACGCATCAGTACTATGCTTTGGCACACGAAAGAAAATCTATGTTTCTATTTTCTGTGCCATGACACACTCTCTAAAAAGGCACAATTTGTCATATTTTTCTAAGCCCCCCCCCCTACGTGTACTCGTATATTACATGTCCCCCTTCCTCATTACAAGTATTCGATTTCAGTGCACTCAATTCAATTTTGACATTGTATAGAGAAAGGCATACGAGTGATAAATTACTATAGCTTTATAATTAAAATATCTCTCGCGTACCTTTCGAATTGAGGGACTTTTCGTGTAACACATATCTCCCACAGCATCAGAATCATATATTACAACCTGCTAAACATCATGAAGGCTTGAGTGTGTGGCATTAGGATTCCACAGTCATGAATATACCTCGAGGGAATTCAGAATATGCTTGATGAAGTGCTTGACAAAGGAATAGTAGAAAACAAAAAAAGCTTACTAGTTCAAATTTTTGGAGTGCTTAAGTCTGGTTTTGGTGAGTGACGGCGAATCGCCTGAGTAAAGGAAGAATGGATATTTAATCCCATGAAAGCCTGCTTCTTTTTATATTATTTTATTCACGAGATTCAATCTGATGATACAATGTGAAATCATATTTGGTTTTGTCTCAGAAATACATTTTAGTGTTTTCACCTTTTTAAGGACTCTAGTCTCCATTGTAATCGCAGTGACTGGCGGGCTTCCCAACCTATCTTCTTCAATAACTGAGTGCCATCAAATTTGTGTTAGTAATTATTTTATAAATAGCCAGGAGACTTTGAACTTTATTATTTTTTTAGGAGCGCATTCTTATTATTATTGTCGCTTATTATTATTTTTTATCATTTTCATAAACGTTTTATGGTATTCGTACTAAGAACCTGGTGAGTTTGACTTGTGTATTAAAAAATGTTTTTATAATACGCACGCTCATGTTTGCCAAACTCCATTTTAGTAACTCCCTTTACTATATAACAATCCCTTAAGTTTCCTCCTGATCAAGGTGAGTATAATTAGGCATATGAGCAATCACACATTTCACTTACGCACTAGTTTTGGAATTAAGAATCACATAGAGATAACGAAGTAAAAGAAAAAAAAGGAAAGATTATAAAAAACCTAATGACGTAATAAGTCACAAAGAATATTTTATGGATCAAATCACACTATCCTGGAATGTCTATATAAATGATAATGTAGAATTAGGGAGATGGGCCGTCAATGAGAGATTCCAGATGTCATTCTTCACGCGTGCAATAATGGCCCAAAGTGGCTGTCTTTGAGGGTCCTCTCGGGTGAATTTTGAGTCTAAATGAACCTGCCTTGGCAACATAATTTGAAGATTTATAGACCTAATTCTTTTTAAGTTAAAGACACACATATATGTGAATTATTTATTTTCACTTTTGATGACATTTAAAATTCGTTCATAACATAGTTCCTCAACATGTATTTTTGTGCAGCTTGACTACTGCTTGCCCGAATTGAATTACTGCCCGCCATAATATGCTGGCGATGATTCTTAGGACTTCATGTATGTGAGGTTAAAAATCAAAGCCAAGATGACAGAGGGTTTTGTAAAAATGATTAGGAAGACGTCTTGTATTGAAGAACCAATAGCAGGGGGAAATACGCGACTATTGTCATCAGGGGAGCAAAATCACTGGCAGTAGATTAGGAAAGGGCAAACACAAGAAAGCTGCTCAAGGTAATAAATGATTCTACCGGTAAAAAACTAAAATCAGTAATAAAATGTGACTACAAGTTAGAGAATCATCCGTAAATATTGCAGCGTAGTTTCAGAGCTCATATGGGGAAAATTGAACATATTAATGACGAAATAATGACACTTTTCCAAGAGAGAAAAATTTTCACCTACCAATTTTTGATGCACAGGGTGTGGAAAAGAAATGCGTTGATTTCAATTCAATTTCAAATCAAATCAACAAATTTTTCTCCCGGTCATTTACTAAAACACCCTCAAGTGAATGCTTAGATGAATGTGATTTAGCAGTTTGAAAAACGGTCAGTAAGAAACATTTTAGACTTGTAAAAAGTGCAATTACTTGGTCAATGATTAAGAAATAAGTTTTTGAGGACCTAATTTATTGACGATACGAAAGACTGACGCTGTTGTTGAAGTGATGTAAGGATATAGAGATACTAGATACGAAACAAAGGAGAGTAACTTAATGCGAGGGGCGAATGAATCGAGGAAAACGTTTTCGGGAGAAGAACGAAAAATTAGCCTAAAATTAATTTTTACTAATTAACACTCCTTCGAAAACTCAAAGGTAAAGGGAAGAATACTTATACATTTCCCATACTACGACTCCTGGCCTTATTTCTAAAAATAAAGACAATATTCAAACTAACACATTTGACTCTTTGATATAAGTCTTCATATAGAGCAACACTTAATGACAATTCATTTGAATGACAATTAAGAGTACTTATCTTAGTTATTGAAGGATAGAATTAAATTTAACAAACTGAATCAAAATTTAATTCGTACGGAGCCATACAAGAAATACAGGTACCTCTTTCTTATATTTTTTCATTCTCCCACGAATAAAATCGTCTTTTATTGAAAAAATTGACTCCTCATGAGGTGCACTTACTACCTTGATCAAAAAGTTCCCGGAATTTATTCAGAAAATTAAAAATACAAGTTTATTCATCTAAATCTATATTGTCCCCTTCAAAGTAATCCCCATCGACTGCAACACACTTATGCCAGCGCTTGATCCAATCCTCGAAACATTTTTTATATTCGGTTTTCGGTATGTCCATCAGTGCTTCCTGCGATTTTTCCATTACTTCCTCTCGGCTGCTAAAACGCGTTCCCCGTAATGGTTTTTTAACTCGATTGAACAGAAAGAAGTCACAGGGAGCCAAATCAGGTGAATTCGGTGGCTGTTGGATGGTATTTGTTGCATTTTTCGTCAAAAAATTACGAATAATGATAGCACTGTGCGACGGTCTCGACGCACTCTGCGACGATTTCTGGTCTCTTTCGGCGAATTGCTTCACGCAAACGTCTCATAACGCCCAAATAATACTCTTTGTTTACTGTCTGGCCTTCTGGCAAAAATTCATGATGCACTACACCGTTGTAATCCATGAAAACCGTCAGCATTGCCTTCTTTTTTGACTGAAAACGACGTGGTTTTTTTGGTCTCGGCTCATTTGGTGAACGCCATTCACTTGCCTGATGTCTGGATTGCTTGTCGTACTCATAAACCCACGTCTCGTCTCCAGTAATGATCCTTTTGATGAATGTGGGATCGGATTCAGCCTCGCAAATCATGTCTTTTGCGACGTCAACACGGTCTCTTTTTTGCATGAAATTGAGGTCTTTTGGCACCGACTTTGCTGCTACACGACAGAAACCCAAATCATTAACCACAATGTCTTGGGCGGATCCATAGGCAATGTTCAAGTCCTCCGCTATTTCTCTGATGGTTAATTTGCGGTTATTGACCAACATTTCTTTTACTTTATCAATTTTTTCACCGACTTTCGATGTCGATGGTCTGCCACTGCGTTCATCATCTTCGATTGACTCACGACCACTTCTGAACCGCTCGTGCCACTGGTAAACGACCGTTTTTTTTAAGAGAATCGTTGCCGAAACACTTTTCCAACATTTCCAACGTCCGTGCGCCACTAAATCCGTTTTTTACGCAAAATTTAATACAAGTTCGTTGTTGCAAAATTAAATCCATTTCTGTAATTGTAAAAAATCGCCAACACACACAGAGATAGATGTACTCTTGGCTACGTAACTTTTGCAAATGTCAAGTTATGACACTAAGATTTAAAGGGAATATCAACAACAGATGTACCAATTTAACAAAAAAAAACAGAACTAAAATCGGAACGATGGGAGCGCCACACGGTGGTTATTCCGGGAACTTTTTGATCAAGGTAGTAATTCTATCGGAAAATATCCGCCATGGAGGAAAAATTCATTTTCTAGGCTAAAGATGTTATATGAGCGCAATTAGTAAATGCATGATATGATGGAATATATTCACAGCATAAAACTTTAATTTTCAACAGGCAGTGTATAAGCAACAGAAATGAAAATGTGAGTCAAAAAAGCCTTTACAGCTGTTGAAGCGTTCAAAAAATTGTTTCGGGTATACCCTGCCTAATTATAGAAAATGAACCTCTTTCTTCAGCAGCTCTTATTCAACTTACTGTGGAATAACGAGGTTTTCAAAAACTTATCACAAAAATTTTCGAAAATCCTTGCAGAAAGTTGATTGGTACGATCGAAGAAGATTCACTTCGCTGGTGACAAATACTTCCTGGCATATCTCTGGCAGTTAATTTCAATTCGTGGAAATTAAACGATTCCTCAACAATTAAATTTTTGTTGTCAAAGAATGTCTAAGATTATTTTTTTAGTCAAACTTTCAAGGAAAATATAAGAATAAAGGAAAGCGCAGTTGCTGGGATCGACATTTTAAGAAAAAAAATTGAATTTTTTTTATAAATGTGAGCTCTTTCGACCTCATTTCCATACGAGTAATCTTTATGGCATCCTTATTTCTGCACATTTTTTGCAATTTTTATTTTTTCACGTATTATAAAGAATTCAGTGTGTAGAGAATCAAAAACTACTTAGTCAAAAGGTTGAATGCTAAGGTTTTGGTTGGCATCTGCCATGAAGTGGAAACAGTTGTAATATGCATTAAATATCCTTTTTTTAGAAATAACTTTAATTATAATTGGTAATTATAATTCTTAATAAAGCACATCAACTGTTTCGCGACCAATAGATTCTTTCATTAGAGCCACAGCCAAAGTTATTTACTGCTCATCCTGTGAACTATTTTTCTATTAATTGAATGCTGCGATGTACGTCAGATGTTTGGCATCCATAGACCCTGTCATTTCCAGAATTGTACCAGAGTAAATATTAGGTCAATATGTACAGATATTTCCTTTCTCAATATTTCTGACAACGAAACGGAAACAATAACGTGAAATGATAACCTCATCCCATTGTCGGATATCCCTCGAGGATATCAAATTTCACAGAAGGAGCTCTTCAAATCTGGAGCAATTGCCGGGAAAATAGATAATCGTAAGGAGAGCACACAATCTTTTTCCCGGTATCATCCGCTCATACGCTTCGAGAGCAGAATGTTCTTTGGTCATAATGCTGCAGCTGCATGATTCTGGGTTGGAAAACGATGGAACCCGGAGCGGTTTTAAGCCGATGAACAGGAGGGTGGCGACTGGAGTGTGCTGGCAGACTAATAATTCAAAAGGCTTTCCATCAACACCGCTATTCTCTCCAAGAAACTTCCCATCTCCCCGAGCCCTTCATGGTCGCAACCACCCTCCCTACTCCGAATGGTGCTCGCTTTCGAAGTCCCTCGCTGTGACGCTGGCAAGAAGTCCGAGACGAAGACACAACTGGCTGTAATTCAGGAGCGAGAGGGAGGGAGGATTGAGAGGGGTAGAGAATGAGGGTGGGGACGAAAGAGAGAGGGAGATAGAAAATGGGGAGATACAAAAAATAGACGAGGAGGGATTGTACTGAGGAGGAGGTCGGTCGAGAAAGGGGATGATTGTACACCGGTTTCCACGAAGTGTTATCTTCCAAAAGAATTCCCTTAAAGCTTCACATGCGACCAACTCGCTGAATCAATTTATGCTAAATTTCTCCAGTATCATCATCCCACCGGGTGACCACTGCGGTGGATGTTGAAATCTGTTCAAACAACACCCAGGAAGGAAATCATCTCTGTAACTCGAGATTAATTTCCGTATAAAACAGCAAAAGTGCTGATCAACTTGTTCTTCCATCGTAAAGGAGAAAATATAGGAACCTTAAACGAAAAAATACGAGGCCATAAATATTAAGAGGCTTCCCCGGGAGATTTACTTTGAATCAATAATTTTTTTTAATGAACTGTAGCTAATTGATGGGGTAGCAACGATGGATTGGGTATTGTACAGTGTGCCTTCATTAATATGTGGGCTCAGGATTGGGGCGCACGTTCTGCCGTTGAAATATTGCATGCCATAAGATCCGAAAAGCATCCGGAAGAAGTTAATGAAAGGCAGAGATAAACTTAAAAAACAGTTTAAATAGTTGAGCGAAGAGGATTAAATTTCTCCTTCGTTTTAATAATGGCGAAATTAAAGAACAAAACGTAAGAGATTGAACGTACCGATCCAATAAATCCAAAATTTCAAAGAGAGATGGTGTGACTTCATATTATATATAATATAAATGCATATGTTTAAATATAAAAATATAATATTTGTTCGTCACAATAGAAGATAAAATAAAATAGACAACACGTAAAAAGACACTCAAATTGTAGATTGTTTAAGCTTTCGGCCTATTCCTTGGCCTTCTTCAGGTCGGACAAATATTATATATATATATATATATATATATATATATATATATATATATATATATATATATATATATATATATATATATATATATATATATATATATATAATCTTGAAAATGACGCTCTCCGGCGACGCACAAACACACAAACAAACACTGAGATAATAAATATTACACACACAGAAACATAATAGAAGGACACAGTAGATATTTACGTTTCGACGGAACGGCCGTCGTCATCAGAATCTGATGACGACGGCCGTGCCGTCGAAACGTATATATCTACTGTAAGCTCTCCACTTGCCGGGCGGATGCTCTAACCACCTGAGCTATCGAGAAAAGGTACCTTTACACTGAAATCTGCGATCTTATAAAGCGCCAAAGTGCTCCGAATAATTACCAAGAAGATGGCGTCAGGGAGCTGTTATACCAACCAAAGGAGAAATTGACAAACACAAGAGGAGAATGGACAGTAGGTTAGCAAGCATACAATACAACATCATAAAGGATAGGAACGGTGCGTTTCATGGCACGCATAGCCAGAAGAGACGAGCCACATTGGCCAAATACACAATATATATATATATATATATATATATATATATATATATATATATATATATATATATATATATATATATATATTTCTGTTCCTAATTCCTCTTGAGAAAGGTGGTTGCACCACCGAAAATTCGAGAACTAGTGAGTCCCTCTTAAATATGTTTTAGTTTCTGTGTTTGCTATGATTATTAAGTGAATTTTATTGTGCACATTCGTGGCTTTTCCAAAAAAGTGAATATATATATATATATATATATATTCACTTGATTCTGATGACGACGGCCGTGCCGTCGAAACGTAAATATCCAATGTAAGTGTCCATCTTTTATGTTTCTATGTGTGTGGTGTTTTTTGTGTTAGTGTTTGTGTGTTTGTGCGTCGCCGGAGAGCGTCTTTTCCAAGTTTATACATATATATATATATATATATATATATATATATATATATATATATATATATATATACATATATACATATATATATATATATATATACACACACGACGGCCGTGCCGTCAAAACGTAAATATCTACTGTAAGTGTCCTTATGTTTCTGTGTGTTTAATATTTATTAACCTAGTGTTTGTTTGTTTGTGCGTCGCCGGAGTGCGTCATTTTCAAGATTATACATATATATATATATATATATATATATATATATATATATATATATATATATATATATATATATATATATATATATATATATATATATATATATATATATATATATACATTCAAACTCGAAATACCGCCATACGGCAAATAAATATTCTTTCACATTGAAATAGAGATAAGGGAATGTGAAAGGAACACACATAAAGGACGAACACAAGAGAGGTGGGGACGGCGGATGTGAGCAGATCACAAATGTAAAAATATTTTCCTCTGCCGAGACTTGAACACCGGATCTCTCTCTTGCCGGACGGATCGAGAATCGATAGCTCAGGTGTGACTTAAAATGTGTTCACTGCATGGCGGGTTTTCGTGTGTGACTGTACGCATGGGAAATGTGCCTCGGGTTTTTCTTTTGGCCATGCGTGCCACGAAACGGACTTTTTCTATCGTTTATGACGTTGTATTATTGCTTTTCTACTGTCCTTTCCTCTTGTGCGTCGTCTATTGCTACTTTGGTGGGAGAAACAGCTCCCTAACGCCATTTTTTGGCCAAAGAATCGCAGCATTTGATTTCATAAAACCACCGCAGATTTCAGTGTACATGCAGTTTACTCGATAGCCCAAGTGGTTAGTCTAAGTATCACAGTTGGAGTAAGAGGTATAGGATGAAAATTGACCTTAAAAAATGAAAGGTAATGAGTGTTAATTGTAGTGTAAACGCACAACATCAAAATAGCAGAACCTTAAATGGTGCAGTACTTAATGCGAAGTGTTTTAGACGAAAATGGGGATGTGTGTTGAGATTTTGAAACATTTATTTTGGTTAAGAAATGTGTTGATTCTGACGGGAAAGTTAGGAAAAGGTGGAAAAAAATAGTATTAAAATATTTTATGCCCAGAGTCGCTGCTTAAGCTTCCAAGGCTGGGCCTTTGACAATAGATAGTAGAAAAAATTATATTGTATAAGACACAATGCTATACTATAGGTTTGCGTTTGAATAGCTTTTTTGTACCTAGTGGGGAACGATTTCCAATGGATCCTGACATTTCACACTACTTAACTCTTTTCCGTAAGGCTGGTAGTGGAATGGAGAAACATTAATGGGAATGGAGTAAAGAAAAAGTGAAGGGATTTAGAGAGTTGCGGCGAAGGGTAAGTGAGGAAATAGAAAGCAAAGAAAGTGAATGCTGGAATTGAGAATCACTGACCTATTGGTGACATGATAGATGGTGATTCTAGGCATCTGAGATTATTCCTAAATTCAGTATCCTGGACATAATGTCCAATAAGTCTTTTTGATCTTCAAGCACAAATTTTGATTGCGAGTCAAGTTAAAGTTACAATTAGTCATCGCTATGTTTTGTATTAACAGTGTTCGCACATGCAAAAAACCGTGTTTTCTTTGTAGTTACTTCCTTGCCTCATGACACCAAGAAATTTTATCTCATGAGTATTTTCTAAACAATTTTGAATTGAACCTTGGCATTAATAGCTGCACGTACCTACGGCTGCAAAGAAACCACTTCGCGATAAATCACGCAAATCTACTACTGTTTTTTAAAACCTGAAATCACATGCACCAGAGACCTGAGTGGTTTATACGCCGGATAAATCATGTGATATTCTAAATGCACTTGGGAAACGGTCAAAGTTCCTGAAATCATTGATCAGAAGATTATTGATTTTATGGCACCGTACTTTTGCAGATGGAATGTGAGGAAAAGTTCTAGAAGGCAAAACGCACAAAAAGCCGGTCGGTGCCATATGTTTTTGTACCAATTGAGCCAAGGCGCAATCTTAAGTTCCAGCAAAAACTTTATTGCCAAGCAAACGCCACAAGAGGCTTTTTTTCTATATTTGAAACGGAAAACATAATGAATAAATTTAGTCTAAGAAGAGCAGCAAATATGGTGCGTGAACATAAGTTAAAGAAGATCGAAGAAAGATGCCGTAATAATCTTGATAAAGGCAAAAAAAAATATACTTTGGGAAAAATAAGACATGGATGATCCAATTTCCCAACACAGATGAAAGAAACAAAGCGGAAAGGAAGTAAATGTAAATATTTTAAAATATGGGGGCGGGAATCCAATGGCTGTAATAATATATATAGTACATAATTTATAGTATATAATATAATAGTTTTTTCCCTCTCTTATTTTAACTTAGAAGCCGTAGAGCTCTTGATTTCTTACTGTAAATGTTTTAGTTTTAACTTGCTCCGGAATCTATGCCATCCATGAAATAGATTTTCCTAATGGTTCATATTTCATTTCCTTCCATCATTAAATAGGCTAGAACATGTTCATCAAAAAGGAAAATAAATGCCTATCCAGTCGGGGACCCATCAGAAGAATCTCTCCTTTACAGGATGATGTATTTTGAAGGAATGAGTTTTAAATGATATTTTTATTCTTTAGTGACTAAAAAGCCCAATTAAAGGCAAATTTTTTCTTAAAAAAATTATTTCACTTGACTAACAAATTATATTTCCTTTATATACAGAAAATGGAAACAATCAATTATTGCTTCGAGAATCTTGTTCCGGCCCATTTACTCTTTTCTCTCGAAGAATATGATCACGTTTAATGTGTCAATGGATTTATGAAGTTTCAATCAAACTAACCAGAAATAATTATGAGGCATAAAGAGGGAGTCAAAAGGTTGTGCATGGGCAACTCCCCAAACTACCAATGGCTGTTTGGAGGCTATCATAAAATTATTCGGTCTGCACTTGAGCAAAACAAAATACGTAAATATCTCAGAATTTGCCCAAGGCCTCTCAGGTTATTTTGATCTGCACCTCTCATGAATCTAAGTAGTTATAATATTATGCAATGGATACCCTATGTAGATGTAATCGAGAAAGAAGGAAGAGATGATAACAGGATTGAAATAATTTAGCGTGGCGTCAGCAGACATTATGAACTTGCGCCAATTTTTGAGAATTATTCACAGTTGTCTTTTTGAGTAATTTATAAGTTTTGAGAATGATATATGTATTAATGGTGGTTTGGATAAAAAACATTTGGTACTGGTCTCTTTTAGTAAAATCAAAAAGCTGTCACCACCCAGTCCAATTTAACTCTTCCTAAAAGAAATTAATAAAAAAAACTTACAGACGAAAGACTTAGAACTATTATCGAAAAATTTGTTCATAAAATGCATGGAACGAAAAAGAATAGTCTTTCGAATTTGTGAATCAGTTGAATTATTTGTTTGGAAAGAAAAGGAAAGAGTTGCGTATATATTAAAAATAACATGCAAAAAAAGTGCTTTCACAAGAAAGATGTAGCAGAAAGATGAGAACGAAGTGACCAGGGAAACGGAAACGCAGAATTGCCAAGAAGAAACGGCCGGAGAGAGAAGACTGAATGGTGAATGAGTGAGTTTGCCGAGATGAAAGGAGATCCTCTGATGGTGGACGGAAAGGACAGGATGAAGTGAACAAGATTCCATTAAAAAAGGCACAAGTCACTTGCGTGACTCGGATTTTTAGAATACTGCATTTGAAAAATAATCATGCAATTAGGGGGAGTAATACATATTTCAGGAGTTATCTTTTGAGGTACAAATATCATCATCATACTTGTGAATTTTATACCTGAGAACGGAAAATGAAAGATAAATTTTAAAAGTGCCTTAGAAGTAAAAACTGAAGAAAATAGTTAGCTATAGTGGATGGATATACATCGTAGTTAAAATCAATTAACCATTAATTAATTGGTACAATATTACCACCAAAACACCAGAATTACATGGTTTCATGATTCGGTATGTCGGATTCGGTTCTTTTTAGCTTAGTTTTAGTCTGATCATGTACAGTATTTGAAGAATATACTCAAAGTTATATAATGAAGCCGAAAGGAATAGCAAATAAGAATTGCTTCAAAGGTAATCTCTATTTTCACTCAGATTGAGTTCTCGAGGAGGAGCCTTTTTGCCTTGTATGTCTTATAACAACCAGCGTGAAGATTAGAAAAGTTAACTTAATGCTAAAAAGTCTACGCGATAAGGATTCATGAACGATGTTTAATTGAAGCGCATGAACATAAAAAAGCCATATGCCAGGTTAAATCGCTCAGAAAATATATATATTATTAAATTTAACAACAATTTTGCTTTAATTATGTCGTTCTACGGGTCTCAATATACTCGAGTTCGGGCGCAAATACCTCGAACACCAAATCACAGCGTTCGCTTAAATTACGAAAACTGGTTTGGAAGAGGTAGAGGCTGGTGGAAAAGGGGTAGAGAAAAGGTTTGGGGAGAAAAGGTGTTCAAGAGCAGGAGCAGAGAGGAAGACCGATGGGAAATAGGGAAGAAGGAAGAGAAGTGGGTGAGGGAAGCAAGGAAAGGGGTACAGGGTGCAAGGAGACGTTAGGGGCTAGTTGGGAGGAGGGCGCGAGATAGTTGGCAAGAACCCAAGATCTTTGGAGCACTTTGAAAAGGGATATGAGTTTAAAAGAGAGAGGGAGGGAGAGAGACTAAGAGGGTTGTATGAGGAGGAAGAGAAGCTGGGATTGCGGAACTTCCAAGTAAGGGGAAAAAAAACACTGAGAAAGGAGGGAGTGAAGTGCGGGGATGGGGAGTGAGTTTAGGCGCTGCTGAAGTTGTCGTAGCAAGATGGTGTGGGTTGAGAGAGGGGGAACGAGAGATCTATTTCATTGGCCTTATCCAGGAGAAAGCGGGAGTAAGTGTGCCTGGGGATAGGTGTGACGACGCTCTGGAAGTGTAACCAGGAAAGGCACGGGGAAATGGGGAAGGCGTAACATTTCTTTTTTCCGAAAAAAGAAGAGTTGAAAGGTTTTCCCACGGATGTGGGAAGCGGGTCATGAGCGACGACTCTCACTGTTATCGGTTACCGGAAGGGATACTGAAATTCTTCATGTGGGTGTGGAATCCGTGAGTATGCCCAAAATGTCCATATTTTATCCCTCAGAACGCGTCACCATCTGATGCATTTTCCGATTGGATTCCACCGCGGCATTACTATAACGAGTTGAGTTCTTCAAAGGACTAGGAAAATGTTTAAAGAGGAATAACCTTCTGTAAGTATTGATCTTGGTTTTCTATGCATGGCATACTGAATGATGCCAAGAATATTTAGGAACTCATTTGTATCCTTTGTGTTTTCAAATTATGGACACTAGTCATTCTAATCATCGTATTTGGACTGAAGAATAGTGAGGAATACATTGAAATTCGTAGTTATGATGAGTCTTCAATAAGAAATTGTGTTACGGTAAGTAGTTCTTTCACCTTGAAACTTCTTCTAAATTCCTTCAAGGATCTCTCTTTTTCCTCTCCTCTCTCATTTCATCATGTCCACAGTTTCTCTCATTATGACGTGCCTCACAAAGTCTGCGACTATTATCCATAACACACAGCCTTTGAAAGGTAGAGTCCATAGATTATATAATTTGAGTAGTTATTACCGCAATAGGATGATAGACATGGATTAGTGGTTTTTAAATATGGGTGTGTTAAAAATGGAAAAGCTGAAGTGAACTGAAAGGAAAACAAACAAGTGCTGAGCAAGATGGACGAGAAGAGAAGATTGTTGATAGATGTACAAAGTGGGAGGGAAATAAAAATGCTGAGGGTTTTAGTCGGGAATGAAATTTTGAAGAGTGTGATAGAGGTTAGAATGTTAGAAAAGTGAGGAAGGGGTAGGAATAGGATAGCGATGTGGGATGGGATTCAGGGAGGAAGAAATTATATGAAGAGGGGCCTGTTTGGATTTGGTTTGAATTTGGAGGCAAAGAATTACCTAACTGACAAAATATATGATAAAATGACTATAGATTTACAGATGAAACTCAGGTATTAAAAAGTTTTAATAAATATTCAACATAAAGCTCAAACTGTTGAGTTGAGGAAAAAGTAACAGGGCGTAAGATATATCAATGGAATGTGAAGAATGGGCGTCTGTGGTCAACTACGGTTGAAATACTGAGGGCGTCAAACAAATTCTCACCATGAAAGATAACGATGGATAAAAGTACAATATTAAATAAAGAAATTCAAGAGAACCTATCGAATAACATTTGATTAAAATAAATATCATGAGATTGCAAGTTTCCATGAGCTTACGCTTATTATATACGGACGTACGCTAAACGTTTAATGCATAATTTTGGTTAATTACCAGTCATAAATAATATAAAATGACAGTTCTCAACTCGAAGATTGGTTTGATAGGTGAGGGTGAATAAAGATATTTATTATTTATATTATTTATATGAAGACAACGACGTGTGTACCGTAATTAGCTCATCACGGAAAGGAAGCCCGTTCCTTTCCCTGTGCCAGTTATGGTTCCCCAGGAAGATTTGGAACTCGAATACAAGGAATATCAAAATACTTGTATCACATGGTTTGAATGAATCTCAGGATTCCCACAATCATCCCCGGGAATCGAACTAGAACCATCTGGTCAAAAGTTCAGTATTGTACCCGTTGGACCGCCACGTCCATTGTCAAAGATAGGTATATTAATAATAGATGGGTGTATCTAGAGGTATTTGGAATGAAGCATGCAGAAATGATTTATTTTATTATTTTTTTAATTATTATGTTGTTGAGTTTCCGGTAATATTTTACTGTGGGGGGCAAGAAATTTTTCGTTGCATTGTTTTTAGGTTGTATCCAAGAAAAACCTAACTCAACAGGTGATTACCGATAGCAAGGATAATAATACAATCTACAGAAAGGTTAACGATAAATGCACTATTTTGGAATTCTATTGTTTGACTCCTTCTGACTAAACCGTAGCATCAATTTTACTATTAATTCGTAACCATCTTTAATCAAACTAATTCTGCACATGTTTCTGCAAAAGCTAGGAAAAAAAATCAGTTAACATGCAGATCGAATATATTCTTTTTTTATAAATACGTATTTTATTGTATTTACTGAAAATCTACATTCATAGGCATAGGTATCAGGAACAAATATTTCAAAAACTACGGCAACAACTGCTAGGTGGAAATATAGTATGCACAAGATATCGTCTTTGAGTAGAATAAAAAAATGACCAAGCAATTAAATCCTATTCACAAATGAATGTGTCCCAACATATGAAAGTATTGAATATCTGCTGCTTGAACAGAGATCAACGTTATCGCGGAAGTGCACTAACCTCTTTATTAGGCATAGCGTAAGGGTTTGATTACATAGCATGAGAATTCCTTGAGTGCGAAAAACAACAGTGTCTTTGGTTAAAAATTACATTTGGTTGAAAGCTATACCTTTCAAGCTTTTATAAAGACTGCACAGCAGGGGTTGATTATGTTTATTAATTTATTACCTAATTTACAATGGAGGGAAAAAACGAATTCTTGGCCAACGAAGCATATCCTGTTAGTAGCGTAATACTTTGAACAAATCCTATGTGATATAAAACCGTCGTTCGTGCAAATATCTCTAATTTCAAGAAAAAGTATGCTATCTTCGCTTTTATTTGCTATTCAATTAATTGCTTTAACTTTATTGGTTTTACTTCATCTGTCTATAAAAAAAGGAAATGTCATAAGTAAAAATAAAGAATTTCTTAACATTCTAAGATTCATATTTTTCTTGTGCCCTCCGTATATTTCGTACAAGTTTTGACAACACTCTCCTTTCATTTTTATTCCCTAAGGAAAACTTTCTCCAAAGAGTTCGATATACAACTTGTACCTGGTACATAGATGTTCTCAGGGAAGATATAAACACACCGATGTAGATTTTTAAAACGTAGAAAAACAAAGACAGGGCACTCACATACGTTCTCCGAGAGCATCGTTTGATGACGACGGTCGTGCCGTTGAAACGTACAAACTACGTATGTGAGCATCATTTCTTTGTGTTCATATGTTTTAACAATTTAAATCTGTTTGTTTATATATATATATATATATATAATATACAAACACAAACATTTATTGTATTTAAACTCTCACCTTTCACATTAATCGGATCATCGTGTCAGTGATGATTTAAGAAGAATTGAACGAGATAAACTTACCCCAGGAGTACTGAAGCGAAATCGATTTGATTTTTCGGTGCATTATCAGAGATATTTTGGTAACAACAGTAAGCGTAGCGAAAACTAGGGGATTGGCATGTTTATAAGGAGCACACATATAAATATATATCTACAAATGACTTTGTTAGAAATGGGGCCTTTTATAAAAGACGGGAGACTAATAATTTCTAGCTGAATCATGACATAACCTTTCGTCATTAAGGGAATTAAACACACTAGATTTTGCTGCGTCATACACCTTTTACTACAGAAGGGCTGGAATCAAATTATTGTGCGCCCAAAGAATGGAAAAAACACTTATCGATCCCATGTATCATACAAAAAATTCCTTAGCACTAGAGATGTGTTTAATTCCCCATCGAATAAAATATTTTCATCATACTCTTTTCGAGACCAGCTAAGTGAACGTGAATACTACTCGTATATATGAAAACCTCGGGTACTAAGTCAGGACCATTAGCTCTTCACTCAGTGGAATACGGAGAAAGAATTTATCTAATCCTGCACCTTATTTTTCAGGCTATGCCGGGAGGTTCAGTCTCCATCCACTTTCTTGATGATTGCAACAACGAATGCGGATGATATAATCAAGTGTGAAATCAAGTTTGAGCCTTACATCAGGGCGAGTTTTAAAAGACCATAAATCACGGAGGAAATGAAAAAACACAGCATAAGCGCTTAATAAAATAAGAATGCATGGTCCACGAAGATGGATGGCACACGAGCAGACACCAAACTAACCCCTCACTAAATAAAACATAACAAAGGGAGCCAGTATTAATGACTGTGTCGATTAGAATAAAACAATTCTTCCACGACCTCGGTAGAGAAATCAATCGGCATAAGCGTTCCGCTGACCCTTAATGCGTGAAATTGTGGTAAGCGATCCAAAAGGCTCACGACTCAAAAAAATAGCCAGGAAATGAAAACATATGCGTAAGATGTCAAGTTTAAATGGAGGGATGATTCATCCTCGATCAAGGCTCGCTTAAAAGGCATGATAAAATTCTCGTGCAAATTCCTCTCATTCGATTATAGAGGCGCCTCCGAAAATAGTATCCCTTGTTGGAAAAAATTTGCTGTTGATATTTTTATTATAAATTGCTATACAGCGAGGGGAAAGCTCGAGAGAAAGTTGACGAGCTTGCAACCCGAGGTGGGCTAATGAAAGGATAACGACAAACCAGGCGGGCCGTCCGCCATGAAGCGACGTGCGGACGTGCCGAAATATTTCAGTGAAATATTGGGAATAAAATTGAGCGTAAAGTGTGAAAGGATAAAAAAATGTGGAAGGCAATGCAAAGGAATGGAGAATGAGAAAGGATTGGAAATTAGTCCGGCCCATTTTGTAAAACATTGAAATCTACGTATGTCTCTGGGCTGTAAATTAAACTTCTTGTGGAAAGATCGACATTTACGTCAATTCCTCACTGCAGTAAAATTTGAAAATTATTTAATTATGTAATTCGCTATAAGCAAATATCACAAAATGATTGTGCATCAATGACTCGATCCCTCTTTGAAGGTATCCTAAATTAACTTTGAGAAACTGGCATTCGAATATGGGCTGTCAGTCAAGTGGATGCGGTTTTGTGGGATGCTGAACTTAGAAAGAGATGGGAGTTACACCAGTTAAAAGCTGTTGCTAACCCAAATACAGCTATTAGTAATGACTGACTTGGAGGGTTACGATGAATGAGTCCAAAGCTTGACTCTTGAAGAGAAAAATGTTTCAATTAGGCTGGACAGAAAATAATTCTCCATACACCCGGCTGCTAACTGCAAAAGGCTTCTACAAGTCGCCGGGATGGCTCAAGAAATAAATTACGGGGGCTGACTAAGACGTCAATGGTACTGCGACCTCACCTCTTAACTGATATCAGTGCTTTTAAACTCAATGTATAAGTACCGAAACGGTGAGAGTCATTTCAATATTATAAGATCTCAGCATCGATTTTACTTGGAATTCAGTTCAAATGAACTAAAGGGAAGATTAATTAATAAAGATCGCTGAATAATTTTGTCGTAGAATTATTAGGCATAATTTTTTCCGGGTAAATAATATTCTATTCAACTTTTAAAAGACAACATTTTAAACATGGAATACAGATAATCTAAACAATAGCTAACAATATCAAATAAGGACAGCAAATTTTTGGATTTCAGAATTAAAAATTTTTACATAAATTGAACGATGAACATAGGATTTATTTTGAAGATAATGCTTAAACCATTATCAACAAATTGATACTAATTAACTAATGCTTCTATTAGTTTATTTGTATGTTATCTAATAAAAAGGAAATTCGCAAATATGGAATATGGCACGTGAATTGTTCATTATTTTGGATTTATAGTTGTTTCCCCATTTAAATTTTTTGTACATTTCAAAAATGTATTTTTTTCTTATTCGTTCATTGATTAATAAGGCATAGTTAACAAGGAAGCAATCGACATATAATTCAGTGAGGACATTTTTTTCACGTAAAAAAAGTAAATTGTTTAGGCATCGTAATATTTAAGTTATTTATGAGAAACAAAAAAATAGAGGAAAAATGTCTATGAGTGAATTTTGTATATTCAGTAATAATTAATAATCACAAAAATGCTTGCGATGGCCAGAATATTGCAAATATTTAAGGACAACCTAAAGAAATGTACGTGAAGGGTAAAATGGAAGTGGTGAGAAACGATGTGAAACAGGAGGTAGAGAGAAAAGAAGTTCATTGAGGAAAATAAAGAACAGAGGAAGGCGTTTGCCGCAAATGAAAATTCCCAAAGAATTGCCCAAGAGAGATAAGAAGGGAAAAAATGTCACTGTGAGGGGTAGTTGGAGAAGAACGAGGTAGAAGTTTGCGAATTAGAGGGCGAATTGAAGGCATAAAGAAGAGGAAACGGCCTGGCACGTGAAAGCGGAAAGCGTTAAAGATATAGCATGTTATTGGAGGACTATAGGGGAGGAGGTGCAATAAAAATATGATAGATAGATAAAAGGTTAAATGAAGTTATTAGAGGAAATACATAAAGAAACAACGGTTGATATTGAGTGGTTTTTTCTCTAGTAGAAGTACAAGAGTTAATGCATTCAAATATCATCTTAAGAATTCAATTTTATTTCCAATATACTAGGATTCCAACAACTTGTGTAAACTCCTGTAAATACCTTGGAGCGAAACATCAGCTGGAAAAATTCATTGTAGAAAAATAGAAAAGAGAAAAGGTAAAGAGTTATAGCAGTAAGGGAAATAGTGCCTGATTGTAATAGACGTTTGGCAAGTATATTCTTTGTGGTATACGTATATACACATATGTATTATTGTTAGGTAATCTTCCGGTTAATGTAGGTTTTTGGAGGGGTACTAGTATCAAATAAATATTTTGTAACTCCAAACAAAACCCAATCCAGAAAACTACTCTACACCAGGTCCCTATTCATCTCTGCACACATATGTATCGTATATACTTGCATCATCGTTATATCGTGTCTTTTTCATATATAGATATATGTGTATATATATATATATATATAAATAATGTAAATTCACTAAATAGTCAACACAAACAGAAACTAAAACATATAAAAGGGACTCACTGGTTCTCGAATTTTGCAACCACCTTTCTCAAGAGGAATTAGGAACAGAACTCAACTTCTGTGTTTGTGTTGACTATTTAGTGAATTTACATTATTGTGCGTGGGTTTCTCAAGAAAGTGACTTTATATATATATATATATATATATATATATATATATATATATATATATATATATATATATATATATATATATATATATATTCTTCATTCAAACACGAAAACCCGCCATACGGAGAGGAAAAGAAGTAGGAACATATAATTTTTTAAGGACAAATGCAAGAGAGGTGGGCGAGGCGGAATCGAGCAGATAACAAGCGCAAAAATATTTCCATGACCGAGGGTCACCTATGCCCAATAGGTTGAAGGTTAGGATCCAAACGAAAGATCATCCATGCAGGGTCTGTTCCTCACTGAGGCGGTTGCAAAGACTTCTGAACCCCCGTGGGACGGCAATTGAGTGATGGTGTCACATTAAAAACCCTTGGACGAAGGCAAAGGGAAAGTAATTTAATTATTACTTCCATTATTTTTATGATGGACATGAAAGGAAAGTACGAGTCCTGGCAACAACGAGACTGGGCTAAATCGGCCGCGTGTCGTGCTTGGTAGCGGGAGAGGCAAGATTTGCGCGGTCATCTTCTCACGAAAGACTTACAAATAGAACCGATAGTAGCAGGGGAAGAACTTTGAAGAAAATAAAAAATGAATTTAAAATATTAGGAACCAGAAACTTCAACATAGAGGAAGCTGATAATATAAAATAGGTTGAAATTTTCCTAGGAGAGGTAAAAGCAGAATAGATGAACTTGACCACTGTTCAGCTATGCATGTCAGTAAGCAATCATAATAAGGAAGAAGTCCATCGGATATAAGATCAGTTAGAAGACATAATCACATGTGCTCCTTCAGGTAAATATTTGATAGTGATGGGGGATTGCAATGTGAAATTACGCGGAGGAAGAAATGATGATAAGGTGGGGGACTACGGTTTAGGCACGAGGAACGACCGCGGGGAGAAAGCAATTGAGTTCTGCAGGATGCAGGGGTTAGTCATCACCAACACTTGGTTTCGACGGTATACATGGAGAATGCCAGGTGACTCAGAAAGTTATCAGTTAGATTATATGACGGTTAGGGAAAATTTAAGAACAGCGTGAAAAATTTGCAGTTTCTCGGGACCCGCTGCAGACTCTGATCACAATTTAAGACATTAATTGCAGTGCCAAATAAAAATATAAAACAGAGGTGGCGGGTTAAGAAATTAAATAAAGAAGCATCACCTGGCAGCACAAGCAAGAAGTATTCAGTAGACTGCAGAGAAAAACGCGAGTGAAGGAAGAGATTTTTGTACTATTGGGGAAAAATAAATTTGTACCAAAAAAGGGCAACCGCACCGTAAACCACAAAAGAAATTATAGAAACAGTAAATAGGATAAGGACAAGAAAATCATGGATTACTGATGAAATGATTAGGAAAATAGATGAGAAAAGGAAATGAAAAAAGGTAAATACAGAGTAAGGCAAAAGGAAGTAAAAAGTGTTAAATAATAACTTGAAACCGATGACAAATATAGGAAAAAAGGCATGGCGGAAGACGCAGTGTAAGGATATGGAAAGTTTGCGAAGTAAGCGCGATACACAAGAAGGTCAAAACACCATCGGGAATCGATAAGGTAAGATCTGTGTTAACAGTAATGGATAATTCGATTTAGATAGTATTTTAAACAAAACAGATCCGAGAGGGATGGTAGATATATAAAGAAGAACTGTTTGGTAAATAACTGAACTTATATACGCAAAGTTCTTCTCTATATTTCTTCCAATTCACTTGGATTTTTATATGATTCATTTATTATCTCACCCGACTTATCTCTAACTGTTAGCACGGATCTTCCCTATTTAGTTCCTCAATAGTATTTTAACCTTCTTGTATAGGACACCAATTTCACCCCTGTTGTGAAAACTCTCCATACTCCTCTGCAAACTCCATACATAACACTGTGTCTTCCGCCATACTCCTCCATGTTACCTGGCGTTTTTTATACATACCTACCCCTTTTTTGGTGTATAAACCATGGGTTGTGTATGACTAACCCGTCTCCAACAGACCTCAATTCCTTTCACCCCGCGGTCAAAACCGTAGTCCCCAACCTCATCACCCTCTCTTCCTCCGCCTACCGTCGCATTCCAATTCCACATCACTATTAATTGTTTCAAATGTTCTGCTATTATCTCTACCAGTAACATTCTATCCGATGCTAGTACTTTATTTACTACGCGTCTTCCTTCCTCTTCGTTCAATATTTTAGCTACCCCTTTTTGGCTGTCGTTCCCTTCGCTGTATATTATTCTATTCCTATCACTCCTGCAATCCCTACTATTCTCCCATTTCACCTCGCATAGCCCTAAAATATCTATATTTCCTCTTTTTACCCCTTCTCTTTATATTGTCTAATATTGTCCTGAACATTATCCTAACATTAGAAGTTCCTTTTGTAAATAATTCGATCTTCTTCTTCTGTAAATTCTGTCCTGCTTTTATCGGTTTGGCTCTGCAAGATTGTATTTAATTGGATTATTTTACGGAAAATTTAGATAACTCAAATATTTAGAGCGGAATAAGGGAATCAGGTGAATTTTCTAAAAATTTACGCTCATGAGCAATAACAATGGAAGAATTTGATGTGCAATTCTTTCGCAGAAAAAACTGGAAAAAGTTGACAAAGACAGACGTGTAAGTCATGCATTACATTGGAATGTATCAGAAAAATAGCACGCATATTTTAAAAAAATTGGAATATATTTTATTACGTCAAGGTATCCTTCACGTCCAGGTTGGAGTGATGGAAGATACTCAGAAGGGAATCCAGAAAGGGGTGAGAAATAACGCGATGTGAAGGGGAAGAGAAAGGAATAAAAAGGGTTTATGTATGGCAATGGGAGCCAACCGGATCGACAATGGAGTTAAATGTCGTCGAAGACCTCCGAAGATGGAGTGAATGGGAAAAGTAGGCCGAAGAAATAACCCATATTAATCGCCGCGGGGGCGAAGAGAGAGAAAATATAGGGCGGAAGCACGAAACGAGGGCCCAAAAACTGGCGATAAAAGTCGTCGAGTGATCGTAGAACATCCTGAATGGGACGAGAGAATAAATCACCGTGAAAACAGTGCGGGTGGAGCTTATATTTTATTTAGCCCGGGCTAGTGCTTAGAAATTTCTTCTTGACTGAAATGGACCGGCAAAAAGACGTCTAAATTTCTCGCAAAGGATCGCGTTTTGTGACACGCGACGGGGAATATTCCGTAAAAATGCCTCGCCTCAGGGTTCTCTCTCATCTCCCCTCCCGTGGTCATTTTTCCCTCACCAAATATTCCAAAGGAAAATGGCGACTCTCTTCAAAAGAAAAACAGTTTCCCTGAAAAATCGCCTCTGATGTTACAATCAAATGAAATGTAAAATTGTTCTGCCCGTGAGAATGAAATAGTCACGGTGCTTAACATTTCCTTTCCTTAACGCAATGCAGGAAGGTGTGCGGTGATCATCTGTTGAATTTTTACTTCAAACTGGTCTAACTAGAGCTTTTAAGAGATTGCATTTACTTATGTGCATACAATTTAACCTCATGCGTCACATATTTTGTTAATAAATTTCTCGCATAGTAAACGGCGAAAATATATGAGATTTATTTTACCGTATTGCCAAAAATTTAAATATTTCACAAGACCCAAAATGTGCTATTTAATTTGTGAAAGGCAGCTCTAGATTAGTATCCTTCTTTGTCGGGGAAAACCTCAAATATTAAAACACCGGGGGTGGGCGGGGGGAAGAGGTTCAGAGTTAAAATACAAAGTACAGCGCTTTTAATCCGTTTTTTTTTAATTTTTAGTCGTAACTACAAATACATTATGCATAAATCCTAAGCTTTCTATGGCAAGAAATCCTTCTGATGCTATTAGATTTCAAAGCTTTACAATAATTATGAATGTTTTCTTGCTGACTAAGTTTAAATTAATGTAGCTCATTTTACTCAGATTCCTCAATAATTAACTGCGTAGTTTCGGACATGATATAGTGGTATTCTAACATAATAATAAACAAACGATAACTCTTTTTTATTATATGAAAAATGTTATTATTTGTTCATTATTAGTGTCAAGAATTGCTTCAATATACGAAACTAGTTTCACATAAATGCACTAGTTTACCGTAATAAAAAATTACTGTAGCCACTTTTAACACAATTCATAAATTAAAATCTATTTTGCTTCCAATAATTCCACTTAATGCACTCTCCTTGCGTTACTACGAGTACAAGAGTTTAAACGTGTAAATGAGATTAGTTCATCCTTAAAAAGTCCTGCAATCAATGCATAGGGTCAATTGTTACGAGGCAAATGCGTTTTCAATTAGGTATTTATGGAATAAATCAATGTTGCCATTGTCCTCATGTCCTAAACACTCACAAATATTGTTCCAGGGATTGGTCCTTCTGTATAATGAAACATTCAACGCACGAAACTGAAAGATGGTAAAAACAAACGACTTATACCTGCAACTATTTACCTTTGATAATTCTTTGTAATAACCGCCACCATATTAAAACTTTAATAAAGATAGGCAACCACAATAATCCCGAATGTCAATTGGATAGTAAAGAGTATGGTTCTCTAAGCACTAAGTCCCAGGGAGTGAACTTTACACATTGTAGTGAGGCCAAATAATGAGGCTAAAGGTAGGCTACAAGAATAAGGTGCAGCGTACGGTTTTCTGAGGAAAATCTAATATAGACTTTCGGCCCCGTTGGCGGCGGGGTGACGTCCTGCCAACCCAGAGGTCGCGGGTTCGATTCCTGTCTAGGTGATTTTTCCTCCATCTTGGATGTGTGCAATTGTCAAATTGTTATATCAATGTTCAAAGTCCGATGTAAAGGTTGGAGTGCTGTTTTCGTACTAATGCAAAATAAATAAATATAGTTTGGGTGACGCCAAGATTGTTCAATATCGCAGGGAATCAAATCATGACTCTTCGGTCAGGAGCTAAACACACTATTCAAGAATCCCTATAACCCTTTATATCATTTGATTTTTATAAATAGGGTGCGATATTTTGTGAGCCAATTAGTAAGATTTGTTTTTTCTTACACAGCGATTTCAAAGAAACTACGAGGGTAAAGTGAAAAATTCTCGGCCTGACACAGAGAAGCGAAAATTTATGATTCCTGCCTAAGTGCTCGTCCCATTAGTTCCTAAGAGAAGTTTCAACTTGTTCTCTCGAGTTGTTTATTTACACGTATTGTTGCAGTAGACGTCTTGCGTGTCTGTCGTTGAAATGGAAAAACTTGAATTTCGGGCGATATTAAATTATCCGTTTTGGATGGATAAACCCCTCAGGAAATTCATCCGAAATGACAAAAGTGTACGGGGAATCTGCTTCTTCAATACCAATCGTTACTAAATGCAATAAAGCCATCTTTTAACTGAAAGTAGCAGGACAAAAATGTCAGGACGAGACCTTTTTACTATACCCTCGTAAAATACTGATGGAGATGGTGATGTTACTATCGCAGGCGATGCGAGCTTTGAAAAGTTTAAATTACCTTTTAGTCTGATTTCTATAATTCATAGAGAAACAGATTTGTATCTACCATCTTTAAAAAATGAGCAAGTGCCACACGATGGGTTTAGCTACGAGAGAATTTTAGCCGCGGAACAAAATATTGAAGTTCTTTCAAGTAAAAAGGCGAGTATTTACATGGAGTTTTAATGCCATCAAGTTTTTCACGATTCCTTTCTGAGTACATATTTTTTCTTTGAATAGTCAGTACTTTTAAAACCTCAAAGAAACTTCAAACATCTTAAGCAAGACCCTCAAGAGGACATCAAACAACAGGGGATAAACTTATTTCCAAAACGATGTCTTATCAAGTCGAATTCTGGCTTTGCCAAACAGAAAGTCAATTTGATGACGCGGAATTTGTTACATGAAGTAAAAATTAGATAATTTTGGAGCAAGAAAAACCTCAGTTGGTGCTAAAATAATACAAATATGAATATTCCGTCAAATTATAAAAAATAGCATTCTTAAAATTAATCTGTTGCTTAATTTTACATTGGTAAATTCCTCATCATTGTGAGAATAGTTGTTAACGCAAAAAATGCATTCCCTGCCCAACAGAAATTCGGAAAACAGAGTGTAAAACAATTGAACCTTGCTATTTACTTAGATATATTAGCTGATTTTAAACATGCTAGATACACGACAGCTTTTTTTAAAGGATAATCATGAGCTTTACACTATTAAATGTCTGATGTCATAAATGATGCTACACGGTATTTTTCAATTAATTGGTTTAATATTCGACCCCGGCCTCAGCTCTTCAGTCATTATCAATTGCTTCACCTCGGCAATGACTTGATAATTGACACAGGCTGGAATTAATTAGTTTGTGTGAATTAAACCAAGTCCTTTAATTTCTCAAAAGAAATTTATGCCTGATAATAATAATCATACTATTAGCCCTTTCAACCGATAACTGAATGCAACAGGTATCCAATGTTGTTGACCTATCACATAATTTAATCTTATTTCTGTACTTCTAAACAACACCGACCACTTAATGTGAGTCGTAGCTAATTTCCAACATTTTTCTACCAGTCTTTTTGTGAAAAAATTCATTTAAGTACCCGAGTTCAATTTCAAAGAAACGAATACAACACCAGTTTTTTAAAGCAAATCAAATCCTGAGTGTAAAGTTAGATAATCTGGTGTCTACGGTGATCTCTATTGAATTGTGGACCCCTCGTTGAAATGCTTCGATATTTCATAGTTGAATCTTAGTGAAGAATTGACGAGGAATAAAAGGGATAGGTTTGTTAGTGGAAGTTATGAAAAATATAAACTGTAAAATTAGTATTGGGGACGGATATATATCCGCCGTGGGCTTGGTACTGAAATAGGCAAGATGAAAATGACCTTGATGAGGAGATTACAAAGACGATGTGCTAAGATCAGAATTAGATGCCGCAGTTAAGGCCTTGGGCGTAAACAAGGTCCCAGCTGCGATATATCCCCAGGAAGGCTGTTAAAAATGCAGGAGAAATGGATTTAACAAGCCTTACAAAATCTCTTTGATAAGAGATCTGCTGAAAAATATTAATGTGGTTCTAGAGGCTTTGCCAAGAGTAAAGAACATATTACCGAAAGATTAGTGGATAGATAAATGTAAATTTAGATCAAAATGTGCAAACTGAAAGATTAATGACAGAAATTTCCCAAAGAGCAATCTAACTGGAAGCGCTAAGACGAGAAACGAACAATAAATTTCAATTACCAACCCACAGTTGGAAAATACATTTGAATTACAGAAAGCGAGTCCATATTATCCATATTGAGGTATAAACCATAAATACATATAAATATCCATTTAATATGGAGTTCATATAAGAGTGCTACATTAAAAAAAGACGTTATTGCATAAAAATAACGATAGAAAAGTTATGCTTACCCGGCATCCTCACAAATTGACTCTGCATGAACCTGGAACAAATACAATGAAACTATATTAATGGCAAATATATTAGAGTGAACTCTCTCCCTCTCTTTGCTTGAATAATTTCCTAGATTTTTGAAAATAGAAAGTAATATTTGTATTTAAACAAGTGTTTCTGAGAAGCTGAATCACGACGGTAAAGAAAGAATATTGCGATTAGCTGATGGCCCAAATTAGGAGTGAAGAATAGAGTAAATACGAGCATAGAGGTCGTGTTTTTCCTTAGATGATATATAGGCGATAAAAGTGCACCCTTTAATGATAAAAAAAACGATTTATGGCCAGCTGCTCACAGGAGAAAAGCAAAATTGATATAATTCTTGGTGATCAAAAGATACAAGAATTGGAGAAGTTTCAAATAAACTATGGTAAATACGGAAACAGTAACTTAGGGGAATCGCTTGTTGGTGGGCCCACGATTCGAGATAGAGAAAGAAATGAGTTGCCTAGACCGTCTGGAAGAGAATCCGGACATGAAGCTATCATTCATTAGGAAATTCATCGATAATCACGGATATTTAAGGAACTTTCCTTTCTATGAATACTGGTTATGAGTGAAGTAGCAGTGCAGGAGTCGGAGGGGGATTAGAGCCACCCCTCTCCGCTACCAGCACGCCAGCTGAGGGGTGGTAAACCAAAACACATCACTTGCCCCTCATTAGTTATGAATGAAAAAGGGAAATAAAATTTTTACGGATTAAGAATTTCAGATCGCGCGTGAACAAGCGACTTAACGTCTAGTCCCCAGGTAAGTGCTAGCCACAAGCATTATAGAAAAAGAGACATTCGGACGAGGCATGCCAGATTTTAATAAGGTTGCGGAGAGAATTTACTGTCGGGATTCGTGCCATACGGGAACGGCTGGTGTAAATGACAGTCCTCAAGGGGACTAAGTTTGAAACTAAAGCATAAAATGGGGAAAAAATAAATTATATAATGCGACCAGATTTCAAGCTATATTATTTTTGCTGTAATTGTTAATTTCTTCTAATTAGATGACTGCGTCCGGTAATAATGTCTTCCGCATTGTGTTTTGGTGTATTATGGAAGTGCTCTTTCATGGATGCGAATTATTTTGATTGGCAATGGGAATTTAAAATCTGTGATAGAAAGAACAATATAAGGCAAACGAGGAAAGGGTATAAATAGGATAGGCATGTTGGAAGAGAGGAAATAATGATGATGATTTGAAGAGAAACTGTTTTTATTGTGGGATGTCAGGTTAATTTTTTGCTAGGAGGGAAAATTAGATGCATCGTTTTGTAGGTTGATTCTATCAAAAACCTACCTTAGCCGGAAATATATCAATAATTATAATAATCTAATTTTTGCATAAATTTTCACCGAGTTTTCTTTACAAGTTCCTGTAAATCAGTTGGATATTAGGACGGATAACTGACATAGAATAAATCATAAGAAACTTTGCTACGAAGAGGTGTTTCCATTACATAAAAATGGAGAAATCTAAAATTTTTACAGGGAGCATCCAAAGTTAGATGGTCATAAAAACTACTAGTCATCGTAATAGATTACTTCACCTTTCTCCATCATACGTCTACTTTAAGTGATGTGATAGAGCTCATCAGAACTAAACGAAGAGACATATTTAGTTGCTTTGACGCTCCTTAAATCGACAGATTTATAGCCATCTGACACATAATTATAAAGCAAATAGAATATTAAGAGATAAAGGGAATCATTAATATACGGATAGAGTGGTTCGATGTTGAAAATTTAAAAAATTGGACCCTTTTCATAAAATACCGTAGAATCCATTCGGCCAGTCAGAATCGTCTTCATTGTGTTTTTATGGTTATTGAGATCTGAGCCGTGTCATAAGGGAATATGAAACAGGAGTCTCAGCAAACCCGATGATTAATAATTACGAAGATGAAATTGGGAACCGAATGTCTAACTAAGAAGTTCTGCGAATGGTAGGTAGGAGTATATGGTAAATGCAGAAGAGGAGAAAGGATATGTAACTATTGGTATATTCAAGTCTGCTGATCACAAACCATAGGGATAAAATGAAGCAATATTAACAATGGGAAACTCTTAAAAGAGTTGATGTGAAAATAATTACGTTAATGGGTAGAAGGGTAGAAGCCGAAAAGGGTAGAAGCCGAAAGGAAAGCCAGGCCGAACGAATTCAAGAAAAGACTGACGCCGCCAAGTATTTAACCACGGATTCAAAAACCGGATCCTCATTGAAAGAACTTCATCATCGTGCGTAAAAATTCAGTACATTCTTATTAGTATTTATAGTCTCTTTAAATAAGAGGCTAATATCGAACGATAAAATTTAACCGGCAGAGAGTGCGTGTTCGAATGACAGGAAGAAGGTGACGCATTCGTGGTTCCCGAGTCCCGTCGCTAAGGCAACGAATGTATGGTTGCATGCAAATTCTATTCTTAATGGGACACTGGGAGGCAGAGTGAAGGGATAATGAGCATCGCGGCCGTAGTTAGGGGTGGAGCAGAGGAATGAAGAAGGGTAGGCAGAGAAAGAGAAATGGGGTGCGAGCGAGGAAGAGTGAAGGACTGGGGTAAGGAGTGAATTCTTTTTCCGGCAAAGAATGGGACAGGGAAGGGGAACGTCTTGTCTCCTTTCGATAAGGAAAGATTTGTTAGCAAGGGCTGGAGGCCGGCTTCTTGGAATGGGTACAAGACGCGTAGGTTTGAGTGTAAGGGGGATAATTATTAAAGTGGACCGTTTCAATGGAATGGGAACAAAAGAAAGGGAGAGAAGAACATGGTAAAACGTAAAACAAAAGAGAGGGCACAGGAAGGGAAATGAAAATACGTAAAAAAACCTGCCTTAAAATAAAGAGTGAGGGGGGGATGAATTTTCAGCACGGGAAAGGGAACGGGGCCGAGGAAAATGAAATTCCATTTCACCCTTTGTGCATTATACAAACTACGAAAGAGGAATTTCGTCAGTTTTCTCAGCGCAAAGCTTTTCCTTTCACTAATTATATTATTTCAAATTGGCAAGAAGATGAATGAGATTAATTAGCTATGGATTCCAAGACAGCACCAAGGGATTATGAGTCACATTCTAACGCTATATATTTCCCTATTAAGCAATGACCCAAAACATGTTTCACTTATCCGCTTAGTGTTCCCTCTTATCGCCATTAAGAATTTGAACGGCCGCTCTGAGGATAAAATGCTTGTTTTCTCTACATCCTGAGATTATATTACCTATGCATGGAGAAATTTATCGAAAAACTAGGTGGGAATAATTTCAACTGCGGGAAATAAGCTATATTTAATATTCAGGGCATATTGAAATCGTAGACCACACAGAGAGAGGGTTATTAAAATAGCACTAATTGGGTGCCGAAATTAAGGAAATTTTTAAAATTCAAAGCCATGACTAATACGCTACTCAATAAATCTTTTCAAGCCTTGCATTACAGTTCAAATTTATTTAACTCCGCATATTATCTACCTTTCTTCTCTACGTCCAATATTTATATTCTCTTTCATCATCTTGTCTCGTTTACCGAACATTCTACTCTCAATTACAGTTTTTACATTCAATTGTCAATAAAAATAACCTTTTACCTTCTCCTATGAGGGATGATAAAAATTATTTTTATTTTGGAGATTAAAATGTTGTGGTAACTAATTTGTTGAGTTCTTACCACGAGGGTTCGGGTCCAAATCCTGAAGGTACCAGGATGTTTTGCGGTTTTCCAATACTTATCTTGTAATTGGGTGTCATCTGAGGAGCAGTTAAGATGAATTGCGCTGCCCGTAAGATAGGAGTTCCCTTTTCGTATATAACTATAAGAGAAGGCTAATGCCCACCGCTAGGGTGTCCACTAATTCACAGGTCCTAAAACATCCTATAAAAGCTCAATGAGGTTACAACCTACGATATTTTTCCTTCGTTCTTCAAATTTCCCCTAAAATCTTCACTTGAAACCTCGAAGTCCAAACGTATTGCTTAGTCCCCTAGTCTACCTCTATGATATAGATTTTATATCTACTCTAGTATCTTCGGCAGCTTGCAAAAAGTCTCTATCTACTTTAGCCAATGATGACAGCAGTTCATACCCAGATGTTTTTATTTGAAAAATCGTTATGTAAATCGAATCTTGCTCTAATTTCTCTGGCAATAGCCTAATTTTATCCAAAACGGTGAAGGACGTAGATTATTTCGATCGCTATAAATTATACCATTTTACATTGATAATTAATTTTTAATGTTTCATTTTTCTTTTGCTTTTTCTTTTCAGCTATGCAAACACTAACTTACTAACTACTTTTTACTATCTAACTTCAATCTTCTAACAGGTTCAATTTGACGATAACAACATAGACTGACTGGATAATAGACCTTAAAATCTGTCAAATATAGCCCATCATTTGTGTTCAAATCTTCAACCATTCCCGTTTTCTTCATTTCATATTTCTCCCTCACCGCTTTCTAATGTCCAAATTTTCAGTTAAATGCAATGTTCTACACTTTTGGAAATGCAAACTATATCTGCTAGCTCGCGCACTTTCAGTCGACGTTCATCCAGTATCACTTTGTGGATTTTCTTCACCGTTTCTCGAGTTGTCAACTCATTTGGTCGACCAATGCGATGCTCGTCTTGACAGCCCATACGACCTCGTTTAAAGTCTCCCACCAATAATTTTACCATTGTAAACGAAGGAGCCCAGTGTAGAATCCAGGTAAGCTTTTATATTGTTTGGACTGGGGAATTGCAAATAAAAGTATTGTATCACATAAGGATGACCAATTGTCTACATTTACACAAATTCACTGACAACGTCCACTCACCAAACAATACAAACAATTAGGGTCCGAAGAAACTTTCGGGGTCAAGAACAGCAAAAATTTCATCGACACCATAATACACCTACCTACACCTACGCATCCAGCCCCATGAGATTCTTGTTTCTTTTGACGTGGAAAAACTCTTCCCGAGCGTATCCATAGATATTGTCCTTGAAAACATCGCAGACTGGCTACACACAAAAGACATAACACCCATTGAAATTAAAGAATACGTTACTAAGCAATTGGAAGCTATGGGAAATCCTCTTTCCTGTTTTGTCGCTAATATCTTCCTACATTACTTTGAAAAAGACTGTAGACACACGTTTGGCTATTTCCCTAACACTTGGCTTAGATAATTAGACGACATTTTTGCCATTTTTGACACCAGCAAGTGTGACATAAATGACTTTTTGGACCGGCTGAACAAAAAACACGATTCCATTAAATTCACCTTTGAAGTCGAACAACACAACTCACTGCCTTTATTGGACATACTAGTAATTAGAAACCAAGAGGTCTTAGATTTTGACATTTTTAGAAAACAGAACCACACCGAGAACTACATCAAAGCAGATTCACACCACCCCTTTCAACAAAAAATGGCAGCTTTTAATTTTCTCATACACAGATTACTGACGACACCACTCAACAAACAACGCTATTTCAAAGAGTTGGAAAACATCAAACAAATAGCCATTAACAACTGATACACACTCCAAATTATAGACAAATTAGTTAGTGACAAAAAAAGAAAACTTGCTAATAAACATACAACACTCCTACCACAACGGGAAGACAAAAATAACAAATTTATCGCACTACCATTCTACCCCACATTAACCCGAGGCCTTGCTAAGGTCTTTAAAAAAATTGGCACCAAAGTCACTTACTCTAACCGTAACACTCTTCTTACGTGTTTAGGGAACCCGAAAGACAGAACACCACATTTAGACAAATCGGGTATTTACGAAATAACTTGATCACACTGCCAACTCTCCTACATAGGACAGACGAAACGTAATGCCAAAATCAGATTTAAGGAACACATAGCACACTTTAAGAACGGACGTTTCGAAAGATCAGCTGTCGCCAAACACATTTATGAAACTGAACACTCCATCACTCAAAACGACTTAACATTATTAAAACCGATACAACACTGTAAACCCGATGCATATGAGAGTATGCATACGAGAGTATGCATATAAGAGTTTACACATTCACTTAAACAAGAATAAACTTATGAACAATGAACTAGGCATCATCAACAGTTCACTTTTTAATTTCGTTAGTCAATTCAAAAATAGGCAGCCCCCTCCTAATAGCCACCACTCTTCCCCCTCTCCTTCCCACGTGACCTCACCCCCCCCCCGACCTGAACACCCACTTGACTTTGGACAGTGCCTGGTGCATAGTCTTCTTTCATTTGTCAAGTTCCCTTTTGATTTCTCTCCCCGTAGATGGTCACCTGGTGACCGAAATACCGGTATCGGAGTTCTTCTGCATTTTTTATTGGCTACAGGATTTTCTTCTTTCCTGGTGACAACGTCCACTATTGATAGCTGCCAAATAGCTTCCGTCTTCAAACTTGAAATATATGATTTAAATATGCAAGGAACTTAGTTACGGTCGTGAATCACAGTAAACAAAAAAATACCGAGACCGTAAACTTGAAGTTTAAAGTTTACGGTCTCGGCATTGTTTTGTTTACATTGAAACATACGCTTTATAGATTGCATATTTTCTAATACAGTCATATTTATCAAACAGCTACCGCGATCTCTAGGTCTTGCCAGGTACTTCTGGAACCACGCTCGTATATCTGTTGAACCTTCAAGGAAAAATGTCCGTCAACATATGAAAATATAAATTCAAGGAGACAATTCACAAATATAAATAAGAAGAAGAAAAACTACCGAGCATTGGGCGTGCATTTTCAAAGAGTTTACATTATTATTATTATATTTGTATACTGGATTAATGCTGCACTTTCGCCAGGTTCCTTGCGAGGAAGACTTTTTTCAATGGTTTTACAAGCAAATCAATCACAAGGAAAATGACTCAAGGTTCTTGTGAGACGGAGGAATTAGTCCAGGTCTATCTGGAGTAAAGGGTCTGAGAAAAGTGAAAGATATCAAAAGGGCAGACGAGGAGAAAGAAAAAACTAAGATATGATTCCTGACGAATTATGAGTGAGCGGCGACAGAAGGGGTGAGAATTAAGAGGAGGAAAAGGTTCGGACGAAGTAAAGGGGGAGTTGAAAGAATTTCGGAATTTTCTGAGAAAAGATGAAGAGAAGGATTGTGATGGAACGATGGGAGGTCCCTCTTAAGACGTAGCCGTTGGCGCCGAGGGTGAATGGCGGAGGGGGTGCGGAGGTTATCTCCACTGCTTCGGAGACAAATTGTTAAGCAAAGACTGGGAATAGAGGGATGCGGCCAAGGATTGGAGAGGGAGAAAGAGGGAGGGGATCGGAGAAACATAAGATCAGGCCGAGGGTTTTTTTACATGAGCAGTGGAGACGGAGGAGAGGAAAACGGAGGGCGAAGACAATAGATCGATGTCGAGTTACGGCTAGGGGAAAGAAAAGACTCCGTTATACGTAAAGACACCACTAGTGAAAATTTTACATTAGAAGATTTGTCAGAATCTCTCTGCTTATTCCAGCGTTCGCAGCCATTTTTTCAGACATATGCCGTTACCATTTTTTTATATCTCATTCTTCTATTGTAAGATCTGGTGCTTACCCGGCGCAATTGCTTCATGAAGGATTCTCGGGTCTTCCATCGGGTCAGGGGTTCCATGTTGGCCGACGTTTCGATACCCGACTCATGCATCTTTTCATCAACCTTGAAGGCGATGCACGAGTCGGGCATCGAAACGTCAGCCAAAATGGAACCCCTGACCCGCTGGAAGACCCGAGAATCCTTCATGAATCACTCTTCTATTTCCCAAATATCTCTCCTTCCGGTATCTGAGTCGGCCTCCTTCTCTTAACTTTTACCCAGAAAAATATCAACAAAAACCTAAATGGAGAAATATGAAAAAAACTAAATGGAATGATCTAGAAAGTAATCAATCGTAAATCTCTTTTGCCACAAAGTACCTACCTACCTACTTAGCAACAATAAAACTATAAACTCCAAGAAACTGCGGAAGATGGCGTGACAGTAACTTCTAACAAAGTCATGCGCTAATATGCTATGTATATAAATGCAACAATTTCAGAATGTAAAAATCATTCGTCTTGACCGGGATTCGAACCCAGGTCCCTCGATGTTCGGCCGAGTGCTTCAGCCAGTTAAGCAATCGAGCCGTCCCTAGGGTTTAAGAGGACGCCTCGATAGCTTAACTGGCTAAAGAACTCGGCTGGTCATAAATATATGTATACACACACACATATTTTATTAGGTAATCTACCGGTTAAGGTAGGTTTTTGGATGGACACAACTAACAAATAAACATTTTGTGACTCCCCACCTAGCAAACTAATCTATATCAGGTCCCTCTTCATCTCGGTGTACTTCTTTCCTCCCTTCATCCCGTCCAACATCCCTATCCTGTTCCTACCCTTACCTCGCTTGCCCAACATTCTCCCCTCTATTACCCTCTTCAACATTCCACTACCGCTCAATACGCCTTTCATCCATTTTTCCTGCCTCCATAGGATTTCTCTCAACAAACCCCTCTACTCACCCACCATCTCCAGTACTTCCTCATTTGTTTTCCTTTCGGTCCATTTCACCTTCTCCATTCTTCTCCACACCCACATTTCAAAAGCCTCCATTCTACGTCTATCCTCCTGCTTCAGCGACCACGTTTCCGCGCCGTACATAGCTACGCTCCATATCAGAGTTTTTACGAGTCTTGTCTTAACATCCCTACTCAACGTCCCCGTCATCAACTCCCTCCTCCTTGAGAAAGCCTCCTTGCCTAGCGCAATTCTTCTCCTTACGTCCCTACCACTTTGACCGTATTGGTCCAAAACACTTCCGAGATATGTAAACTGTTCTACCTGCTCTATTTTTTCCCCGCCTATTGTAATATTTAGCTTAGCCTTTTTCTTTCTAGAAAATCGAATAACCTTTGTTTTATTAATATTGATTCTCATCCCATATTTATCGCACTGAACCTCCAATTCACTCAGCAATGCTTGCAACCCCTTGGCTGACTGAGCAACTAATGCTTGGTCATCAGCAAACCTAACCGATTTTACGAATTCCCCTCCGACTTTCATTCCTACCTCCAGTTCTTTCAATGCCTCTTTAATCATTTCCTCCACATATACTTTGAACAGCACCGGTGACAATGGGCAACCCTGCCTTACCCCTCTTCCTAACACTGCCCATCCGGACTCTCCGTTCCCCACTCGCAACTGAGCAGTCTGAGACATGTACAGGTTGCGGATCAGTCTCCTGTCCCTCCAATCCATTCCTATTTTCTGCAATACACGCATTAATTTTTCCCAATTCACTCTATCAAACGCTTTTTCGAAATCTACAAAACAGGCAAAAACGTCCTGATTGTATTCTATATTCCTCTCGACTAGTGATCTCATTACTGCAATGGCATCACGCGTACCTCTTCCTTTCCTGAACCCAAACTTATCATCCCCTAAGTAATCATTTGCCTTACTCTCTATCCTTTTGTTGATGATCCTGGGAATAACTTTAGCTGCTTGGGAAATAAAACTTATTGTTCTGTAATCCTCACATGACGAAGCCTTTGCCTTTTTTGGAATAGGAACTAACACCGATATCTCAAAATCTTCCGGCCAGATTCCTTCCTCATAGATACTACGAATCAGTCCATATATGGCCTTCTTCCCACCTTTCCCTAACCATTTCAACATTTCTACAGGAATATTGTCTACCCCCACGGCCTTATTTGCTTTCATCTCCTTTAATGCCCTTTCTATTTCATCGTCGAGTATGCCTGGACCTAAGCTATCTTCTTCTACGTCATGTTCCTTTTCTATGTCTAACCTTGTCGGCCTAAGTTCTTTACCATACAGTGTTTCTATATATTCCTTCCATCTCTCCTGGGTTTTTCCTGTTCAACTATTATCTTACCCCATTTATCTTTAACTGTTAGCACAGATCTTGCCTTCTTACTTCCCGGTAATAACTTAACCTTGCTGTATAGAGCACCAATTTCACCCTTTTTCTGTAAACTTTCCATATCCTCGCATTGCGTTTTCCACCATTCTTCTTTTGCTTTATTTGTGGCCCTTCTCAATTTATTGTTTAACTCTTTAACTCTTCTTCTCTCATCCATCTTTGCAATCATCTCATCCGTTACCCATGGTTTCCTTATTCTTTTCCCGTTAACGGTTCCTATAGTGTCTTTAGCGGCTTCCAATATCCCTTTCCTGATACATTCCCATTTTTCTTCGATAGTACTCAGTTCTGTACCGTCATACACACACATATAAATACAAATGTATTTTCACACATGTTTTGGCATATACCTACATACAACCACACAAATTCATATACAATTGTGACAATGAGTAATTCAGTGGAAAAGTATAAAAGAAGGCACGGTTCACAAGATATGGTAAGAAAATTTTGATTAGCAACGGAACATTATATATGGTAATAATTATCGATAGGTTTGAAGCACAGTTATTCTGTTGTTTAACTTTCCAACCACGGAGGAATTATGTCCGGCACCGGGGGCAGCCACATCCGTTCCACCAATGCTTGCATACCTTCTGCCGAATTTTTATTTGCAGTTCCTAATTGTAAGAATTCCACGATTAGAGATGTCATTATGAGAGGTTTGAAGCTGGGAAAGAGGCGAAAGTTCAGGGTGATCAGATTTATGTCTGCAATGGTATCACTTTCAAACACGTCCCAGGTTTCAAATACTCGGATCTCTTTCTGGGCTTCCCTTTCTCTGAGTTTATCGACGCAGCCAAAAAACAGATGGGCGGCGTTGTCTATTCGACCCCAAGACGGACAAAAGGGGTGAATTAGCTAACCGTACCTTGTTGGTACCTCGTTTTCCTTCGTCATTACCGTGTTCGCGATTAGGTTGTACATTCGACTACGTGCCTCATCATTAGCGCTGTTGATTGCCCAGTTTTTCCAAAACAACGTCCCTGTTGATATCTCTCGTAGCTGCTCGGAAAGCGCTCTGAGATACAGTAGGTCTTGACTCTAATTGCTTCTCCATATGGGAGGAGTGAGGCGACCATTTTCGTTTCTTCAAATGCCCTCCGGTGCCATTCGTAGCGCGCAACTTCCTGCCATGTGCCCTTGAAGAGTCCCTTGCGCCACGCGTCGTCACCCCCGAGGATGCGCTGACCATCTTTGCCTTTAGAGCTGTGTCTGTTACAATGAAACTACCAAGCTCAAACGGGTCGTAGAGCTGGTCGCGGGATACTCTTGACGCAGCCGTTCCATTTCATTTGGTTGGTCGCTCTAATAAAATATGCATAATAATTAGTACGTAAGGGCCACAGATGGGCCACGTATCATAGCCTCGGGAACACAATCTGGTTGAGGAGGCGGACGCGGGTCACGATCGGGAGGGGAGTAAATATTTTCCAAAACTCCATTTTACGTGGTGGTCTCTAATTTCCTAGTTTCGTTCAATCTTGGGAGTCAACGCCTTCTCCCACCAGAACCATAAGATTTTGGGCGCTTTTGACCAACCGATGGAGGTCAGGGGCCAGTCTCCATTCGGCAGTAGAGACCTGGAATTCCGGTTGTTGAGGAAGACACCGCCTTACTCATATTTGGGATGCCGTGGGACGTTAGGATTTCGTGGGTGAGACGGGTCGTCTAAGAAAAGGGCTTTCTTCAGCGTATGCGACGCCCAGAAAGACGGCGTCGTGACGGCGTACCTTGATTCCATCGCTCCGTTGTCATCTGAGTAGTGGGTCTAAGGCAAAAGCAAACAGCAGCATTAATAGCGGGAAGCCCTGCCGAACGGAGTCACTGACGGGGAATGGGCGCCGAGGTGGCAATCTTTATCCTAATTCTAGAGGATGTACCGGTGTACATCGTTGACACGAACGAAGAACTCGGGGAAGGCCATCGTCTTGAGTGCGGTTAGGATCCATTCGATCCGGACCAGATCAAATACTTTCGCAAGATCAATGGGAAGCTCTGCTAGAAAACGATCCCCAAACGAGGGTGAGGAAGAAATAGTCGCGAATTAGAAGTGCGGCATTTAAAATGTTTCACGTTTTCGACACGGCGTACTGTGGTGGAGAGAGTACGATGTCGGCAAAAGCCGTCATTCTATGGCGCAGGACTTGTACCAATATTTTATGATCGGTATTTAAAAAGGCGATAGGCCGGAATTGCTTGAACGACTTGAGGCGCGTCATCTTTGGTACAAGGGTTATCAAGGCGGTGCGCTGATTTGCAGTTAGAGAGCCGCTAATTTTTTACGATTAATTAATACGATTAAAAAGGCTGGTCAAAATTAATTTTGAAATATCCCAGTATGTGAAAGGAAATGCAAAAAGGAGGCCGTCCAAGCCGAGTGCCTGGCACTTTGGAAACATAGAGAAGGCGCAGGCCAGTTCGTCAGAACTTACTACATGTCTCAACCCAAATAGCCTTTTTGAATTGAGGACAGCATAGGGAGAGGCGGAAGAGGGTTTGTCCTTCTAAGATGGATACCTGCAAAAATGTTTTGAAAGTTCCGGGATTCCCTAAAGATGTCGGTGTCGTCGGTGGCAGATTCTCTGACAGGGATTCTATCCGTGCCGGAGCTGGAGTAGGATTTCATCTAGCGCCAAAGCTCGGAAAACGTTAGGGGGCCCCATATTTCCGAGTTCAGTTCTTTTTGTCACTTTTGGAAAGAGTAATTTTGAAGCTTGTGGCCGAGTGTATTTTTTTTTATTTTAGGGAATTCCACTAGAGCGCGGAAATCATACGGCGAAACGTCCTTATGCAGCAGCTCTTCCAGTGCCCGGCGGTAGAAAGAGATGATGACATTTTATTTCTACGCCACTTACAAGTTTGCCTTTTGATGTGGGTGAAATTTTGGGGTTTGAAAACGTCGTCCCACCATACAGCGATGTCTGCAACGGGACGGAGTGCCGCGATATTAGTCCGCACACCCCGGTGCGAATGGAATCTCGGCGAGCCGAGTCCTCCAGGACAGGACGGTCCTTGCGCCAAATGGCACCGCGGCCGTGGGCGCGCGCGACCGGGGTTGTATCCGGACTCGTAACACTCATTGATCAGCGCGCAATGATCAGAGAAGGACACCAAAAGAGTGTCCACTGTCTCGACATAATTCTTTAGTGATACTGAGAGAGAGAGGGAATCAATCCGCGTTTATTTTATGAGAGTTTAGCCCTGATCGCTTGAAGGAGGCGGGAACGGCGACAAAAGGAGCCACTGCGCCAATCGCTCCAAAGGAGTCGAGCATCAGTGAGAGTCCCCAACTTGGGTAGTGTGTCACCCTGTTCCTGTTTGAGGCACTCCTCCAGAAGGGAAGAGGGCCTTCCCCAAAAAGGAATACAGGTAGGGAAGTAGAAGTATATTAAAATAAGTTTCGCGCTCCACCCTCGCGCGCTCACCAGAGGGAGTGTAAAACTTTGTAATGTGGATACCATTTATAATAACGGACGTAATTCGACCCGAGACGGCGAACATGAGAGAACGGAATGCCTTTTCGGACTAGAATAGTGGTGCCAAAATGACAGTCGAGAAAAATTACCGAAAATCTAAAAGATGTTTGCATCCCAGAATATGTCCTCTTTTACCCCTTGAGGAGGTTTACATGAGCCCTAATATAGCGGAGGAAACGTTGGAGGACTGCAATTTTTAAGGCCCTACAAACGTCGGCAATATTTATTGAAACAATATTTATCGGTGAAAATATAGGACAGTTATGAGCACCGGGCGTCACCTATCGTAGCTTACGTCTCTCCGGCCGGGGCTTATACCCGGGCGACGAGTGCTTGGCCGATTCCCTGGACGCTTCGTCCGACGGTTTGACGATCGAGATCACGAGTTTTCGTCCCGTCCTTCGCCCACGACTTCATCCAAGTAGGAATAGGAAGTCGTGATCTCCACGAACAGCGGGTAATTCGGCAGCGTTCCACAGGGGGACTTCTTCGAGCGAGACCTACCAAACAAATTGGCACTAAGGGAGACGAAATCAAATAATTCCGTAGGGGTGGCCAGCATTCCTGAGAAATTACTAAAAGGTTTGGTAAAATGTAGTAGGAAGAGACCATGTGGACTGATTCGTAGAATCTATGAGGAAGAAATCTGGTCTGAAGGTTTTTGTGAGATCAGTGTTGAATCTATTCCAAAAAAGTAAAGGTTACATCATATTAGGACTACAGAACATTTAGTTTGACTTCGCACTCAGCTAAAGTGGTTCCCAGTACCACAAACAAGAGGATCAAGAGTAGGCCAAATTATTAACTAGTCGATGATCGGTTTGAATTAAGGAAGGAGAGAGGCACAGGGATGGAAATGGGCTTGTTGTAGAGAAGGATGTTGGTTTGTTTTTCTTTTAGGAGAGACAATATTCATTTGGTAGTTTTTGTGCATTCAAAACTCACCTTGACCGATAATACCTATCTGCAATATACCTATTATGCATGTATACATATATATATATATATATATATATATATATATATATATATATATATATATATATATATATATCTTATCTTATATCTTCTTCCGAAGATTCTTCCGAATATCTTATCTTCCGAAGAAGACGGAGCTCGAGTCCGTCGAAATTATCAAGATATTATTGTGAGTGTTCTTTTTATGTGTTCTCGTGCTGTGTGTTACTGTCTAAGTTTTATATATATATATGCATACATATATACGAGTATATATGAATATTTGTGTGAATATATATTTTTTATTAAGTACTAAACCGAGAACAGGCGGATTGCATAAATGTAGAGGTATTTAGAAGGATGAAATAAAAACAACGGTAATCAAAAATATCTAAGCCATATTTGGGAAAAAAATCACCCAAACGACGCTCGAACCGCTGTCATTTGGCTTTCAGACCAAGAGTCTATCCAGCAACCACTGAGACCTGCCTTTGCGTCGTTGTTTTAATAAAACGACTTTTGGATTGATCGATCTTTCCTGTGGACTACCACTAGCCCACCTTAAGTGCGGTGGCTAACGTTCTGTTTTCCCACCCAGAGGGCCCGGGTTTGAATCCCAGCGGTGGCGGATATTTTTCAGGGGTATCCCAATCCCTATTTGAGGTGCTTTGTGGAGGGAATTTTGAGTCAGTACGACGTCCGTCGGATAGGACATTAAACTGCGGACCCCTTGGCGCATTTCATTAAGAGTAAGCTAATGCCGACGCCGGGTTTCTCTCCCTTTCATCCTTTCCTATCCGTTCTTAATGGCGCAAATTGCCTCAGCTGTCGGTCGTCTCCCCTAAAAACTACTACTTTCTAGTACATTGTTATAAATATTATTTTTATTATTCAAGTAATATTCGATCAACTGACAATTCATATACGACTGCAGGAAAAATACGATCAAAATAGAAATCTTCGATCCACTCGGAAAGGATTCGACCTTACGCTCATCTGGCACAATATGATATCGACGATTGGAACCTTCACTCGAACACTGATTGGAGTCTGATGAGTTTAAAAGTCGCCATTGTGTGCGGCACGAAAAAGGTCGCCCCCCCTGGCTGCTCTCCCAAAAGTCACTCCATAAAATGAGATCGGGACCACGGTCATTCTGCCTCTCGTGCGCCCGCTCAAGGAGAATAAATTATTCACTGCGGATATTGCGAAAGAAAAAAATAACCGAGTGTCCCTTGGGGAAAGGGAAGGGGGAGAGTCAAATCGTGGAAGGAGGAAAGGAACAATTATAGATTTAACATGACGCCATAAACGGCGACCTGCGTCTCTCACTACTCGTGGGGGGAGGAGGGGTTTCGAACCGACTAGGTGCCCATTAGGTAAGAGCCGTATAGAGAAGCCGAAGTGCAAGGAAGTGGATGAATCAAGAGGACCACGGGGTATAAAGCGAGTGAGATGTGTCTAAATGAAATTGGTCAAAGGGGGAAATCATACGAACACACATGCACATAAATACATATATATACATAATAAATTCAAACACGATATATGTATATATATATACTAAGATAATAAATATTACACACACAGAAACATAAAAGAAGGACACTTACAGTAGATATGTACGTTTCGACGGCACGGCCGTCGTCATCAGATTATCATCATCAGAATGAAGACGACGGCCGTGCTGTCGAAACGTAAATATCTACTGTAAGTGTCCTTCTTTTATGTTTCTGGGTGTGTAATATTTATTATCTTAGTGTTTGCGTGTTTGTGCGTCGCCGAAGAGCGTCATTTTCAAGATTATATATATCTATACATAATGTGTATGCAGTGTATGTACGAGTCGTAATAATGTATGTATCTTAGTGTATGTGTGTGTGTGAACATGGATTGTACATGCGCGTGCCCATGATGTTGAGCAAGGCCAGTGGGAGGTTTGAGGACAAGGTGAGAAGGCAAACGGGAGAGATTTTTGCGTGAGAGGCGTGGGAGGGGTTTGGAATGAGAGGGACAACGGTAAATGGAGTGGCGTGGAAAGAAAAAATACGGGAGCGGAGACGGAGGGGAGGATGGGAAAAGAGAGCTGGGGCGTTACACAGAGAATATACATTTCTGGAGTGAAAGGCGCGAGAAAGAGACTTTGGTGCGACGTTTATTCGTGGTGCTGTGGGCGGAGGAGGCTTCCGAGCAAAAAGGGGACGCTCCCGCGAATTAATGAGGCCAACGGGCAAATGAAAGAAGCGAGTTTGAACAGGGGACGAGGGGAAGGAGATGGAGGTTTGAGAGGGGAGGGGGTGGGGTGCTGTGAGCGTGCTTACGTGAGAGGGAGGTTACGGAGAAGAGTTAGAGGGGGATGAATATAAAGAAAGGTGGGGGGTGGGGAAGAGGGGAAAGAATGCACAGAGCGTCAAGGGAGACAGTTCTTCTGACACCACTAACCCGGGGAACTCGACTAAATTCCCAGAGTTAAAAAGAAAGGACGGAATGAGAGATAAAACAAGGAAGGAACATTTATTTATGCATAAATAAATTCATTTTCATCTCGTTTCACAGGGCAGGCAAGGCCCGGGGTAGAGATTTCCTTCTCCCCTCTCATATTTTTCTCTTTTTTCGTCTTTCCCTTTTAAGAGCGAGGAGGCAGGTGAACGAACGCATTAACCAAAGCTAACTTCGATGCGGGAAACGGGAGGTGTGCGACTGTTCCTCATTCTCCCTCTGTCTTGTTTATCTTACTGAAGTCAACCTTGGTTACTCTATAATAGTAAGGAGTAGAAATGTGCCTGGCTTTAAGTGCAGATTTAAGTGGAGTTTATAAGTGGCATTTTTGGTTTGGAGTCCTATTACCCATCCCAATTAGCCTTTGATTCTCCTTCCTAGCTTAGTTTCAAGATCGTAAATTGGTGCACCGTAGAAGGGTTAACTTTCTTGATGTGAATAATTGCAGAAAACATCATTAAAAGTTAATGAAGGCAATTAAGCAATAAAAAATTATATGATTACACACACTCGCACATAAATTTGAAAATATGAAATATTAATGAATGGCACGGATATAAGTAATTGTGAAGTATGTATGTTATTATAAATTCATTATTAAGGTAACTAATTCGTAAAAAAATACGCAAACATTGGATAAAGGATAAGCGAAAGAAGGTAAGGGAAATGAGGGCGAGGAAAAAGGAAAAAAGCCTTAATTCTCTAAAAACTTAAAAAGGGAAATTTCCACGGAAAAAATCACACAACCCGCATTCAAACCGCATAGCTTACCCAGAAAAGCACATCTACTTCATTAATCAAAATGGGTTGTATAAATCACAATTATAATCATTGATAATCTATTATGTTATGTGTTGAATGGGCACAGGGCAATCAATGCTGTATGTCTTAGCTTCAACTTAGAACACACAACCTCACACCCACATTATTTATGCTGTTCTTTACGTACATATACTTTTCACATCCCTTCATTAAGTTCAACGAACATTTTCCTACCCCTACCTAACCCACCAAACTTTATTCAATTTATCACAGATTTTAACAATCTATTCCCAATCATAATGTTCTCCATGCGAATTTCCTGCCTCCTTTGGATTTCTCGGAAAAAATATATGTCCTCCACTACAAGCCTAACCTAGTACTCGTACAACTTCGTTTGTTTCTCTTTCCGTCCATTTTACTTTTTCCATGTTTTTTCCCTCCCCATCATTGGAAGAATCTCAAATAAGTCTATCATCTTACTTTAGCGATCATATCGGTACGAAAAAAGTTTTACATCAGTTTACATAAATATTTTCCTCATATACGAGAAACCTCGTACTCGTACATACTCAAAATCCCTGACTCCCTTCACCCTGTAAAATCCTTTTTACTTAATAGAATATTTTTTCTTAATCAAAGCCAAGGCAATTCACCCGAAGGTCAGGTAGATAGGTGAGGATAGAGATCTATTGATATTAAGCACAAAATTCATGCATCGAAGTAGAATGCCAGTTTCTCTGCTGCTGATGATCGAAGAAATTTTTGGACTAAATTCCTCCCGCTTGATTAGTACGAATCACCCGCAAAAATACTTTCATTAGCTTTTTCAAATCTCAAAGTATTTCACCAGGTTAAGCATCTACCCCCAAGACCTTAAAATGAATGAAATTTGCTTGATGGCCTTCCATTCCCGCCATTAAGAATGCATTGTCCAAAACTAATCCCATTTACGACACATTCTCTTTCTACATATAAATGTGTCTGGTTAACGCATACTCGAGCGTATAAGGTTCCAACGTATAGGTGTCATCCTCATTTATATATAGATTCAACCTTTCAATCATATTTACTGGGCAGAGATACGATATTGGGATACTTTTTACATGAACAGAATCGAATTAAAATTTTAATGAAATATATGACCATAAAATTATTCGATTTTCAAAGCCGGACTCTCGTAGAATGAATTCTGTTAGGGATTGGGGAAGATTAAAATCCACAAAAAGTGGATTTACATGTTTGTTTTTGCACTAGGCGTGCGCAATGGCAATTCTAGCAAAAAGTTATTGGAGAAGCAAATATCCCAGAAACATTCTCTATTTCCGAAATGAAAGTCCTTTTGAAGGACTTAAGTGGAGTCAGGAAAGGTGAAAACACAGTTTGACAAAGTGGATAAATAAAGTAAAAAGAACAGAACAGAGCAAAGGTACAGAAGTATATTCTCTTTTTATGACATTCGGAATTAAACACACTTAGAAAACACACACATTAGGAACCTGAAGAAATACATTTAACTAGCGTAATAGTTGATGCCGTCATTTGAACCAGTTCCAAGTCATAACACAAGCGGAAAACCTTCCGGAATCGATAACTTTTGTCTCGGTCTATGTGATATTTAGATCTATGACGCCATTATTTTTAAATGCCCCGTTTCCCATCGCAAGTGATAAGTAATTTGTAAAGCAACCAACAAAGGTGCATGGGCAGGATCAATCAGGAAATGGATCAAGCAAGAAAAATTACGGGTAGTTTACTTTGAAAGTTTATATTTAGAATTTCGATTAGAGCATACTAACTTATTCTATAGATATAGGCTTTATTATTGCCCTGTTTTTTGTTAAGCATTGCATAGACCGAATAAAATAGCTATACTTAATTTTGTTTTTAACTATAGAGCGGAAGAAGAAAAACAGTTTTGTCAAGAAGGAAAGTGATCCATACTACGTATTCCATTCTTTTTGTCATTCATTGTAAAAAAGACATTTTTTACTTAAACTCAAAACTGAAAAAGAATATGCCTTAACAAAAGGTGAAACATCCATATTCTAAAATATAATTGCATTAATTTTTCGATTTTAACCTTGTTGGTTAAACGAATAAATGAGTATCACCCACTGTACAGGAAATCATTTTGATTCGCGTTTTTGTGAGTTACTAACCTAGTAATAAACTAGTGTCAATCAAAGTAAAACCAAACACCGTCCATAACAGGCGGTTCACGCGAAAGGTGACTGTTGTTGCATATCGATACTACCATCACTATGGCAAGAGAACTGCCTAGTGATAACGCGCAGGGGCACGCAGCTAATGGATTATGTCCTTTTGGTATGTGGAATGATTGTTATAGCGGGTATTACGTTTATATTTGACTCTTTTCTTTTATGAACACACGTATTTATCTATTAGGTAATCTACCGGTTAAGGTAGATTAATGGACGGAATCAACTACCAAATAAATATTTTGTAACTCCAAACAAAACCCAATCGAGCAACCTACTATGCATAAGGTCCCTCTTCATCTCTGTATACTTGCTTCCTACCTTCATCCCGACCAACATCCCTTTCCTGTTCCTGCCCTTTCCTTGTTTGCCTAACGTTCTCCCCTGTATTACAGTCTTCAACATCTCACTGCCGATCAATACGTCTTTCATCCATTTCACCCACCCCATAGGATTTCTCTCAACAAACCCCTCTCCTCACCCACCCTCTGCAGTACTTCCTCATTTGTTTTCCTTTAGGTCTATTTCACGTTCTCCATTCTTCTCCACAACCACATTTCAAAAGCCTCAAATCTACGTATATCCACCTGCTTCAGTGATCATGTTTCCACACCGTACAAATCAAAGTTTTTACAATTTTTTTGTTAACATCCTTACTCAAGGCCCCTGTAATCAACTCCCTCCTTGTGAAAGCCCCTTTGCTTAGCGCAATTCTTCTCCCTAGGTCCCTACTACTTTGACCATAAACCATAAACATAGTAATCAACCCGAAGGTCGGTTTAATTGGTGATGGTAGAGCTCATCCATGTACTAAGCCTGACGGCGTGTGAATATTCACACATCAGGTTGGTGGGGCCAGCCCGTTATCTGAAAAATCAACTAGCTTCCGTGGAGCCGCATGCGCCCAGAGTGCCTTGCCCGGGAATCGAACCCGAGACCCTCCGGTCAGTAGTCCAACGCTCTACCCATGAAACACCGCAACCCACATTACTTTGATCGTTTTGGTCCAAAACACTTCCGGGCTACATGAATTGTTTTATCGGCTCTATTTTTTCCCCACCTATTTTAATTTTTATCGAAGCCTTTTTCTTCCTGGAAAATTGCATAACCTTTGTTTTATTAATACTGATTCTCATACCATATCTATCGCACTGAACCTCCAATTCACTCAGCAATGCTTGCAACCTCTTGGCTGACTGAACAACTAATGCTTGGTCATCAGCGATTTTACCAATTCCCCTCCGACTTTCATTCCCACCTCCAATTCTTCCCATGCCTCTTTAATCATTTCCTTCACATATACGTTGAAAAGCACCGGTTGTTAATGGACAACCCTGCCTTTCACCTCTTTTTATCACTACCCATCTCTCCTCACTGGGGTCTGTGCATCCACCACTGTCGCCCGAGTTGTGTGACTTATGTTCAGGTCTAAGATAAGTCTTATATCTCTCTAATATAGTTCTATATTCTGCCATACATTTATTAAGTCTACTTAATCCATTCAATTCACTCAACCAAACGCGTTTTCAGAATACATGAAATAGGCGAATGCATTATGTTTGTATTCTACGTTTCTCTCGATTAGTGATCTTATTACTGAAATGGCATCACGCGTACCTCTCCCCTTCCTAAACCCAAACTGATCATCCCCTAAGTAATCGTTTGCCCTACTCTCTATTCTTTTGTTGATGATCCCGAGAACCACCACTTTCACTGCATTGGAAATCAAACTTATTGTCCTATAGTGCTCACGTCATGTGGCCTTTTCCTTTTTCGGAATAGGAGCTAAACTCTGAGTCTTCCGGACAGATTCCTTTCTCATAGATACTACGAATCAGTCCATATAGTCTTCCACCCCCAAGTTCCTAAATATTTCAACAGTTTCACAGAAATGTATTTTTATGCTTTTATGCTTTCATCTCCTTTAATGCCCTTTCTATTTCATCTTCGAGTATGCCTGGACCTAAGCTATCTTCTTCTACGCCATGTTCCTTTTCTATGTCTAACCTTGTCGCCCTAAGTTCTTTATCATATAGTGTTTCTATATATTCCTGCCATCTCCCTTGGATCTTTTCTGTGTCAAGAATCTTACCCGACTTGTCGCTAACTGTTAGCACAGTTCATCCCTTCTTACTTCCTGATAATGATTTAACCTTGCCGTATAGCGCACCAATTTCACCCTTCCTCTGCAGACCTTCCATATCCTCACACGCCGTTTTCCACCATTCTTCTTTTGCTTTATTTGTATTAATATACTTGTGGCCTGTCTCAATTTATTATTTAACACTTTTTACTTTATTTGTCTAACTCTGTGGTCACATTCTTTCTTTTTTTCTCTCATCCATCTTTGTAATCACTGCACCCGTGATCCATGGTTTCTTTATCCTTTTCCCGTTAACCATTCCTCTTGTTTCTTTTGCGGCTTTCGATATCCTTTTTTTGATAAACATTTATTTTGCCTCGATAGGCCTCTGCTCTTATGCTAGTTTACATATGTATGTAACCTCTTCCGGTTACGGTTTCCCAGGACCCTGGGCTCCCCGGTCAGTAGTCCAACGCTCTACCCCCTGAACTACCGCAACCCAGTTACAGATAAACATATATAGATATATATATATATATATATATATATATATGTAAACACACACACATATATCGGTACACTTCCCCATCACATTAGCCATTCGCCTCCATTTTAATGCTTATGATTCCATTTCCGTTCTCGGAAGTGAATATTTATTCGGAAATAGGAAAATCATGTTTACTCTGCCACTTCAGCTTTTGCGTAAGACTGTTTCGTTATTTAAAAGCATTGAATAGTAAATCAAAATCGTCAAAGCAATCAAGACTCTCGTCATCTCTGCCAAACGCAACATAATGAGGGGAAAAGCCTTGCGTCACGTCTCGAAAGAGAAGTACCTAAAAAAATATTAAGGGGAGAGGTTACCCTGTGCATCTAACGAAGAGAGAGGTAGGGGTGGGAATGTCATTTAAACGCAATCAGCCTTCCCTCTCCTAACTCGATGACTGGCTCGCGCCCCCCACTCTTCCCGGCCACGAAATAAAACGCCGGGGATCCACCTCGCATTCTAAAGTAGGGCGGACAAGGGTGCTGCCATTCCCTAGAGTGGGAGAGGAAAAAAAGGCGCGGATAAAGGCATTCCAGGGATACGGAGGAGGGGGGGAAATAGAGAGGAAGGAATTAGTGAGGGAGTTCGAAAGCGCTACACGAGTTAAAGCGATGGCGGGAGACCTTATCTACTCAACGCCCAGCCAGAGGAGAAGGAAATTAAGGATGCGAGTGAAGGGAGGAGGGTGAGAGCGGGGCACAGCATCACGTTCAGGGTGGCGGAGGAAAACTTCATGGACTGCAAGGCAAATATTTGTCCTCTGCTATCTTGTGACAGTGAGAGGCGGCGGTTGTCGGATTGGGTGGACGGGTAAGAGTGACAGTCGATTGACGGCGTGAAGCCCGACGAAAATACATGGGGATAAACAGCTACTCGACGATTCGGTTACTCTTTGGATGGGGGCCTGGAGAAAGAGGAAAGAGTGTGGACGGGGGAGGCGGAGGCGTGGGGAAGCATTGGGAAGGTGGGCGGCTGAGTGCGATTTGTTTGCCCTCTTGCCCTCCAACCAAACCTAAAACGTGCTTGGCGTCACACTTCGATTTCCACTCGAAGCATTTTTTTTGTGATTCCATTTGAACCCCATCCATTTGTAGGAGCCTTGGAATTACACTCCATGGGGAGTGACTAAAATGAATTCGACGTCTTGCGCCCGAAAAGTGGTACAATTAATGTAAATGGCCACTGACGCCAGAATGTGTTAGATCTTTTTCATATTGATTGCGCTAACCCTTGTCCTACTGTCGTCGTGCACTACTTTACTGAGTAATAAGGACTGAAAGAGCCCCAGAACCCTCGCTGAAAATGGATTGATGCTGATTCCTAACGTATTTTGTTGCGAGTTTAAACATGAATTTATGGTATGTATGGCTCATGTGCATGCAAACGTAACGTTCTAGTTAATAATTCATTCAGAAGCAAGCTGTTCTTTAATTTCACCACGGATAGAAACGCAGCGCGTGAATTTCAAGCATGTAGTGCAAGTTGCCAAACAAATGCCATTTTTCAGCCTTATGAAAACGAAGTAGTCGGGGGATCGGGGTGGTGCGGTGGCCAACCAGGGTCCTCTGGGTGGCTTCCCACCTGGAGGATCCGGGTTCGAATCCCGGAGATAAAAGATAGTGGTATCCCAATACCTACTTGAGGTACTTTGTGGAGGGCACTTTGAGTGAGTACGCCGTCCGTCAGATGGGACGTTGCGAATTTCTTGGCAGGTTTTGTTCGGAGGAGGTTAATGCCGATGCCGGGGGAACTAGGGAGAACTACGCTTCATCCTATCCCATCTAACCCTAATGGCGCAAATGACCTCAGCTGTTGGTTACCTTCCATAAAACCACTACTCTGAAGCAGTCCACTCAGTATCCAATAGAGAAGTTATACAGCTAATGTTAAATTTACCGTCTTACCAAAGGTTTTCCAGCATGTTCCTATTATATGACCCCTAAAAAGATATCAATATTCTTTAAATTAAAGTCAGCGATTCCGTGTAAAACGTGAGTTACAGTGAACAATAAAGGTTATTTAAATATTCTTGTCAAATATTTATTTTTGTTAGCAGTTTATGAATTTTGATTGTCATCTAGGTTCATAATTTGATTTATGTTTTTTGTTTGGGGTTCCTTCCTCATCTCAGCTAATTCGAGAAACTTCAGAAAAAAATATTTGAATGGAAGTTTCGTAATTCTAACCCAATTAGAGTGCGTTCTGTTACAAAATAACTCAACAAGATTATGAAAATGTTGTAGGCTAATTAATTGATAATGGTGAAAGAGTGGAGTGATACATTCAGTTCAACATGCTCTAAAAGTAAGGTATATTTAACATCGATTTCTTGTCTAACCTCTTGCTCAGAATGCCAATAACTAAAATCTCAGCCATTCATTCTTCTTTCCCGTATTCAAAACGCGAGCAGTTGGGTGATACGAAAATCAATGAAAGAGAACAATACACTTCTCTCTTAGCTACAGATGTCTCTCTTAGCTGCAGATATAAAAAAAGACATGCAAAACAGTTTTTCTAACTTTATAAATAAAAGTCATTACAGAGAGGGTAGGTTGAGCAATGGCAGAGAATATTGTTTTAGAAAGCGAGAAAAGCGTCACTCGATATATATCCCATTTGTTTCCGAGAGTGGCAAGGAAAAAACAAACGGAATCGCACTGCAAAGTATGATCCGTGGCTCCCTACACTATCTATGTCAAGCGCGCCATGATGGATGACGGCTGACGAGCCACGTTAATCTGGGAGCCAAAATAAAACGTCGCTTCGCCTCATGAATGAGAAATAAATATAGCAGTCCTGTCACGACTCCCTTTATTTTCATTTTCAACATTTTCTCGGGGCCTGCAGCTTTGATGAGCGGGATTAATATTGAAACTATCCAAATAACTTAAATTTCACAATATTATTGCTGACTGCATTGGTCTAAGTACTAAGGATTTTATTACAATTTTACTGATAGCGTAATTTACCTTCATATAATACGTATCCATCATTTTCATTTGATATTGGTGGGAAAAAGAGTCAATTGAATCCATCACTGTCTATCTATTCGACGAACTAAAGTGGGAGAGAGATATTATAATTACAGCCAAAATTTTATTTTTCTACTGAGATAAACTATATTAATGTCAAAACGCAATCATCTACATGACGATTCCAACTTTAAATAAAAACGATACATTTTCACAAGCAAAACGTTTCTGATTTAACCATAAAATATCAGATGAACTGATAATTAATACGGAGATTGAACTATTGAATTTCTATGTTTTTGTATATCAGAATGGATAAAGTAATCAAATAGTCGTGCATCAATATTGACTGAAACATCCAGGCTGCAAGTATCATATGACCGAGAAATTATCCCAAAAATATTTTTTATGGTAAAAACTGCCAAATTGAACAATATTCAAAAGAGAATTTTGAAAATTTCAAATGCAAAGCTTTTTGAAATGGAGTGAGTTAGGCGCATTTGATAGAAACACTTCTACGGGTGTCACATGTTTGAAAATTATCCAGGGTTGGATACAGGTCTTACGTAGTGTGATATTCAAAAATTTTAGACAGGATGGCCAGATATTTTCTCCTGCCTTTGAATTTTCTAAGAAGTTTTATTTTTAATGGGGTTGTCTAAAGGAATCGTCCGAAATTTGAAGTTAAATATTCCGGTTCAGGAACACTTCAAGTATTATACCTCCACATTTCCAAATCAAATGGAAAAAATATGTAATTCACAATAAAAGTATAATTACTCTGACATCTGTGAATGAAATACTTATTTACCCAAAGAATTGGACTCTTAATAAGGAGCTCCCAACTCTTTTTTCTCCCTTTTTAGAGTATCCTTTGAGCGCTTTAAACTCGTACTAATGGCAAGACTTCCGATGGTAGCTTCGACATATGGGAGTAGCAAAAAATGATAATTTCGTCATGGATGACACATTACAAAAATGGGAAAATAGGCGAAACGTTGCCTGCAAAGGTGTAATTCATATTTTTCCCGGAGTGGCTGAAAGAAATTCTATCGAACATGTGCTATTCCGCCAAAACTTTGATCTCATAGTAAAATTCGTTAAGATATTATTTCCACTTTCATTTACTCTTAAAGAGAGGTTTGTTTGAAAAAAGCTTTTCCTGTACTTACACACATGAGTTTGACCTCGGAAAGTTATAAATATAATGACAGCGGAATGACGCATTGAGACCTGATTGAATAGAAAATTTCCTTAGAAGCTAGCAACCCGCTGACTAATATTTAGAACTAATTCCTGACGATAATTATTGGAATAAGGGTAAAACCAGAGATCAGTCGAAATGGTCCCTACTCCTAGGTACGTATTTAGAAACAACAAATGATGCGTCAACGCAATTTCTAAAGAAGGAGCATGATTTATTCATTAAGCACGAGTATGTTTATTTTCAATTTACACGGCTTGCTTTGCAAATTTCTAACCATCGCCGAGAAACACAGAGAATTTTCCTTTGTAATCACCCTGTTTGAGTTTCTGAATATGCTACAGATATAAAAATAACAAAAGTACATAAATACAGTTCAATCAATCTTATACTTTTGGGATTTTAAACTTTTGGGATCTTATACACATAAGGGATTTTAAATGTCTCAAATAATAAGTGAATGCTTGAATTCAAAATATTTTATCTCGTAAAGAACACAAAAATAAGGAGTTAATAAAGGAATAATGGCCTTCTTCTTTGTCCAAGCCTTATTGCTCATTATTTAGGTTCGGCTGAACAGTCCGTCGCCTCCATTTTCTTTTAACTAAGGCATTCTCCAGGTCAACATTCTCTTCATGTCACCCTCACACGATCCTTCTCTATATTCCCCTCCGTCTCCTATCCTGGGAGTTCCAGCCTTTTAATAATCTTTTCAAATATCCATTCAAATGCTGTTCTTTGTTTGATCAACTTGTCTTGCTCCGTGTTTGATCAATTTGATAATGTTTCGTCTGCTTTACCCTATCTTGGGCGCAATTTCATGTTTCGTTTTTATATTTACATTCCATAAGAAAGTATTTTAAAAAATATTACACCATGCGAGGTTATAAAAATACATCTCCCAAATTAAATTAATTAGTCCCTAAATTAAACTTAATAAATTTGTTCAATTAAGAGGCAATGCAACGGAAAAAATGACCAGCTTGCCATGAGATATTAAAATGAATGTTCCTTACATCATTGAATGGGTTCATTAACCGTGATAACTCACTTACCGTATCAGTACTGCCATTGACCGGTACAATTATGCGAAGGTATTAGAATTTTATTCTTCGACATTGCTGTCCAATTGATGTAAATGGAGGAAAGCTATTCAAAACATTTTAAAACTGACAGCATGTCTACATAAGGAAAATATTTACCAAAAATTGGAATGATTTAAGCCTTCTCTACTGATGATTATTTCTGCAAAATATCAATGCTCTTTTTTTCCATCTTTAAAGCCAAAAATTCTGACGTGAAACCTTTTAGAATATTCTTCGGAAAGGTTACCCCATCGTGATTGACCGAGCAAATTGACAACAGAGTCGGCATATCGTAAACGAATGAGTTTGAATTTCTGATTGAAAGGCCATTGCTTGTGCTAAAGTTATGAAGAATTATTATACCTCAGACTTAGGTTCAATACAAGGAAATAAAATAATTCTTGATTTCACCGTGAAGATATTTTTCAATCAAGATAAATTGAAACTCAAAATATCACCAATAAACGGAAAAGAGACCAAAATAGATTTTAGATCAAGATCGTTATACCAATAGGCTTGTTAGCGAACATATTTTTGCTTGAAATTGAGGAAATCCTTTTCTTACATTTTGTAAATATCATCGGAAAATAACATTGATAAATAACCATTAATATGAGGCTAATCCAGATAGTAACCTCCATTTTCGTGTGGCGTGAGAACTAGTGGAGAGAGCCGAATGGTCACTGTAATGACGAACACAGTAGATCAGTAAGCCTCGAACTGCAGTGTTTGGAAGGTCTTTGGTGGATGAGTCTTTGCTTACAAGAGCAAGTCAAAATGAACAACACAATTGAAATTCCTGCCAAATGGTCTGTCGAGAAAGTAACCTCCGTTATACAAGATACGTAGTAACCTAACTTTTCTGTCGTGTTTTCTTGCAACAGTTTCCTAGTAATCTGTGGATAAAGATTTCAGATATCGTAAAACGATTGTCACGAACTTTCCCATGAATTTTCAGGTGCACTTCATTGTTCACCACTGGCCATCATGGAGACTTACAGGTACAATCACTCATAAACGAACTGTCTGAATACTGTCGCGCAACTCTTGTCACTAACTCTGGCCCGTACAGAGCAATAATTTTCCGATGAATTTCAGCAGTTTTGAAGTTTGTTTATCAGTAAAAAGCTTATCACGGAACGATTTTTAAATTTGGAGGAGACTTCAGTTGCATTGTTCATTTTGACTTGGTATTGTAAACAAGCGACAAGACCTTCTAAGAACTGCAGTTCGAGGCGTACTTACCTACTGCATGCGTCAATACAGTGGCCATTCGGCTCTCTCCCCTAGTTCTCATGCTACATGAAAACGGAGGTTACTATCTGGATTGACCTCGTAGAAGAAAAATTCTACTTAAATAATGGCACAACCTAAATGCACAAAAGCTACAAAACAAAGCGTTTATCGTGGTCTAAGGACCACTAGGCATAATTCGATCCACGAGTTTTGATGAAACAATTTTTGACATATCATTGGTTACACTTTAACCTGCTAATCAATTGATTCCCTTTTATTGAAATTGGCAAGTATAAAATTGCATTTAATTTTTAAATTATTCAATGTTATATTCAAAATATATTCCCTTAATCTAATTTATCATGATTTTCTGCCTCATCCCTTTTCCCAAAACTGCCAATCCGGTCCCTAGGTCCGTCATTCGCACCTGAGCGGTCTGAGACATACACAAGGGACGGATGAGTCTCATAACCCTCCAATGTGCCCCTAATTTTCGCAATGCATTAAAAAATTCTACCAAATGCTTACTTTCACTCTTTCAAAAACCTTATCAAAACCTACGAATCAGACAGCCTGCTTTTATTCGATAATCCTCTGTACTGATGGTTTCATTACTGTTATGGAAACCACATGGTTTACATGTAGTTTTCCTCTTTCTGAAGCCGAACTGTTCATCCCCTAAGAAATCATTTTTCTTCCTATCTATATTCTAATTAATGACCCTCAGTACCGCTTTATCTGAGTGCGAAATCAAATTTATTGTTCTATAGTTTTCACATTTTATATTTTCATGTATATGGCTCACTCTTTTTGGAATAGAAACTAACACTGATCTAACCAAAAACGACCCTCATTAATGCCGCCAATTAGTTCGCTGAAACTTTCTGTCCACGATTTCTTAAAACCTGAAGAGTCATGCGGAAATATAAACTTACCCCACGTACTTACATAATTTCAATTACAATAATGCTTTTTTTACCTACCTATCAAATATGCCTACCTAAGCCATCCTCATTTACCGCATATAAGCTCTCTGTTTCTAAACTGACTATATACTCGTATTTCGCCTATACGTTCCTTCTATTTCACTCAAATCTTGCTCTCTGTTTCAATTTAATATTTTCCACTTTCTATTCTTGTTCTTTCGTATTTTCCCTTCTTACTTCCTCACAGTGTTTTTATCTTCCTGTAGTGCCCACCGATTTCACCCTTATTTTGTAAAATTTCCCTATCCTTGAATCACGTCTTGCCTACGTATCCTATGGCCCAATAATTTTTCGTATCACTTTATTAGTAAATATTTTGTAGTTTTTCTACCTACCTTGTCTCTAGCATCACATTCTACATTGATGATATTTACTGAGCATTTTGATATACTAAAGTAATTAAAAGTCATGAAAAGAACTTCTAGCCTCCCATAGATATAAGAAAAATATATGAAAAAAACGCATTTCAGTAAAAATTACCCCGCCGGGAATTTTGGAGACAAAAAATGGAAGCCATTGGCGAATGGATTTGGACAAATGATTCAAGGGAGAGGTGTAATGTTTTTCATTTAGGTCAAGTACAAATAAATAGCATAGGGATGGGAATGAGCGCGGTGAAGGAAGCAGTCAGGAAGAAAAAGAAGTTGAAGCCATCGTTGCTCGAACACGGGTAAAATCGGTGTTAGGTGGAAGGGGTTGCGACGGGGGACAAGTTCAATACTGCCTCTGGTTGGAACGGGAGAATAACCAGGCAGGTAAGAGGCAAAAAAACACTGATCACTCAACAACTACTACTACTTGAACATAGTATCTTTGATTGCTAAGAACTTGCGTTAATATGGCTCATACCTGTTAATGTATAAACGAGGTTAAAAAAAAGTCCATATTGTTAGTAAAAACTGCTAATTTTTTCAATTTTCATAATTAATAATTGCGCTGAGACCATTTCCCGTGAACTACCGAAAGATACTAATGAGGGCATGTGTGTGAGAGAGAGAGGAAGATATCTTTATCTGGGATATAACATTTCAATGAAAAATGATAATTAAGTATAATTATTACACATACTTTTCCCAATTTAACTACATTTATTTCGCATTTAATCGAGAAATAAGGAGATTTATTTCGATAGACAATATAAATACTATCTAATTGGCCTTGGAATGATCTAATCTGTCTGTTGCAAATCCTTATCAAAAATCGCCAAAACTACCAAGCCGGAGGTCATTTTGATAAGTGAAGGCAGGGATCACGTAGACACGGTCCACAGCATGTGGAATTCACATATCAGGGCAGGGGAGGCCCTTTGCCGCCTGTTGTTTCCCAGGAATATCTGATACCGGAAAAATCACACAGTTTGGTGAAGCTAAGGGTGCCCAGAGGCAGAGGCAGAGTGCCCTGTGAATCGAACCCTTTGATTAAAATTTGTTTTTAGGCAGTTGTGAGTGTGGAAGGAAAAACATGACGTGGCTTTGGCATCCCAATTGTTTTATTGTATTTAGAAGAAGGGTCATCCGTCACATACACATTCAAGGTATTAATTTATAACCCATACACTGAGTTTCAAAGCATACGAATTATCGAAGAAACCATGCATCACAATAAAATCTATGATATCCCGCATGTAAATCGCATCTTTTATTATTTGAGTTTGTTTTTTCGCGAAAAAATGATTTTTTTTGGTCGAATGTTACTCAGTAGAGTGCCGTTTTTTTGCTTTTATAAACATTTTTAAATCTTAATCCTCCTAATAAACCACAAAGCTAATGCTTCTCTTTTCCCCGCAGTCGTTTCATCTGTAGGTGTCTCATTGCTATCAATGACTCTAATATGAATGGAAGGGAGATGAAATAACCGACAAGGGAAGCCGGCGTGGGGTCAGATTAATGAATTCATATTTTCAAGTTCAGCATTCATTATTTCCATTGCTTTCAACACTTACCATTTCACCAAGAAAATCTTGATGTGAAAATAGGTTACAAATTCGATTTGAGCGATAAAATCACATTGTATTCCTTCCTTCATTTTGCCATTTGTGATCACAAACCTACGAACAAACCTCGTAAAATCGTACTCCCTCACGTACCGATACGTCATTGACGTGCTGAGGGAAAATTGTTTGATAATTTAAAAGACACTACTAATGCTACATCATCAATTACTTAGTGAATTAATTCTGATAATTTGGAAATGTGTTGAATTGAATGAATTGAATCTATCTGATATAACTATATTCCACGTCGAATCTGCAGTTTCCCCAAGCATAGCTCGCGATCTAGTTTATGGGAATTTCCAGGAAGGTAGTAGAGTGGCACTTCCCCTAAAATCCGTCCGTTGAAAAATATATGGGAGTAAGGTGGCGGGGGTATGAGGATACGATGGCAGCTGATACAAATGTCGACACGTGCTCGCGAGAGGAATGTTTGCTGTCACTCTCGCACTTGGGCAGTTCAACCCTTTCTCGCTTGGCTGATACCAAAGGCGTTCAAACCCATGTTGTGAACTGTGAACTTCTTCCGGCGCTCTATATGCTGCGGAAGAGTTGGCAAAGCCCAGAATGGCTATGGAGGCAGCTGGCTCTAGCCCGCATTAAGCTTTCGGGCAAATCTGGTTTAGTCCATCAAGATGATGTTTGCCAACACTTGGGGAAACCCAGAATGAACCTTGGCCGCTTCAAATTTGTCTCTTTCTCCATTGTGGAATATGAAGTTACTCTACCCCACTGTGATAGTTTCCAATAATTGGATACTATCCAATGATAATATCCAATGTGCCTCTTTCTTTTAGTTTGTAGTTATTTAATAGATTTGTAATCAAATCAACATGACAGAGTTTTGTTATCGGATTTTGTTGATGCTATTCTATTACCATAGCATTTTTATGTATCTGTACCTTATTCATATATGCATAAATCATCCTTCATATATTTAAAAATCATCTTGGCAATGCAATTTTACATTGATTGGTTATTCAAGAAATGTGTGCTCAACTTTCGGTAATCGAGCAAATACCTCGTCCTGTTATCATGGACCGACTGACGAACATAGTTTAAAATCTTACTTCGTCCAGTACCAGTGATCTTAATGTTAGTAGGTGAGGCGACTGACACCTGAGGTAATTTGCTGCGATGGGAATAGTTAGGTATTTTGGCACAGGAAACCTTACCGAGGAGTAGGGGATGGGTGGAAAGAACCCTGAAGTCGGCATTAACCTACTATTAACGGAAGCCAAAAGGTCCTTAGTAAAATGTCCTATCCGATAGACGGCGTGCTACGCTTGAAGCTCTCTCCACATAAAATCCCAAGACTGGGAAACTAGTGAAAATTCCTAATATCCGAAGCCCTCATCCACTCATCAAATCTCAACGCCTCTGTATCAGTAATTGTGACTACTCTTAACTCTTAAAATGACCCTCTAAATCCTAGTAGTCCCTAGAATATTCTCAATCTGTTCCCTCCTGATTTTTTAAACAAAGAGTTTTAAAGTTTATAAAAACTCTTCTACCAAGTTTTAAACTCCTCTTCACAGCAGTTTCTAAGAGTACACGGTCCGGTTCCTCTGTCTCCACTATCCCACCTCTTTCCCTGACGATGTTACCACCAACATCACAGTTCAGTGCTGTCGCCTTAGGTTACATAGTGACCGTATCTAATGGGTTAAATGGAAGAAGGGACCATGAGGTCTCCATTTTGCCCAAATAAAGTCCTTTAACTATCTATATATCTAGAGGTTAACTGATAGATTTCATGAAAGGCTTGGCCCAAATATCTCTGTTTGGAAGTGTTTAACTATAGTTGGGGGAGTAACATGGCATTAGAAGTTACTGTGCTGTGATTGTCAAAAATAGGAAATGAGAATAACACCTATCCGGTATCTTCGTAAAGGGAAGGAAAGATACTATACTGCAGAAATCACCTTATGACATCTACGAAGATTTGCACCGCTGTTGCTAAAAAATAACTCGGGAAACCTTGTCAATCTGTCCATTTTGTTTTAACAGTAATCAAGCATTTAGAATACTGATTTTTAAAGATGAAATTATTTATTTGTAAATTCATTTTTTGAAATGTTATTTATTATCTATGGTTTAACCTATAATGATTGATTCTTGAGCTAATACCTTTAAAAGAAAATTTGTTTTCCAATTGTAGGCAACATCATATACGTTCATAATTTCGAATATATCATTTGCTTCTGACCATTGGCTCAAAAAAGGAGGTCCTGGGAATATTTGGGGAGGAGAGAAATCTTTTCGGAGAAATCCAAAGGAGGCAGGAAAGATGAATGCCGAGCATTTAACTTGGCAGTTGGATGTTAAAGTACCCGATACAGAAGGGAATATTAGACTCGTGAGGAAGGGTCAGGAGTAGGATAAGAATATTGGACTGAGCGAAAGGAGGTGGAAGGATTCGGAATCGAAGAGGAGCTTACTGTAATGTTGGATGTCAGACTGTGTTTTGTTAGGAGAGAAAAGGGAATTACCACCGTTCCGTTGGAAGATTGGGTCAATCCAAAACAACCGCAATCTAGATAACCAATAATTATAACACACAATTTATGAACATAATTACTATTATAAATAGTATATTAGGTTGGGAAAAAAGAAATCCATTATTTTCTCGGTAGATGGCTGTAGTGATCGATATCTCGTAAAGTATCGATCAAACAATTTCAACTTTATACTCGTTGCCAAGGTGATATTTGACACCTAAAAAATTCTTCTGCTGTTTTTTATTTGTTCCATTCAGTTATAAGTTACAGGGTGTTAACAATGGAATTTAACAAAGAGAAAATTCGTTATATTTCACAGTTTTTCTTTGATAAAGGCAAAAATGAAAAACAGGCCGCTGAAATTGTGAATAGTGTTAATGGTGCTGATACTATCACAGCTACTTGCGTGCGATTTTGGTTTTTTCGATTCCGTAATTATAGAATATTATTTCATAATTCTTTTTATTCCAGCCAATTTAAAAGCCTTTGTGCCGTTTTTGGCTGCTTTGTTAAATAAATAAATTGTCGTAGGTGACATGCCGATTGAGGTACCTTTTTAATTCGGCATACCTTCTTCCTCCCTTCAGTCCGTCTAACATCCCTATCCTATTGATGCCCCTTCCTCGCTTAAAGCTAACAATTTCAGGCTTAACTTTGTGGAATTCCTTCATGGTGAGGGTAAAAGTGACAGAACGAAAAATTTTGCAATTCCACACACTTAAGTGTGCAAAAGTTTTTTGTTCTCTTTCTTTTACCTTCACTTTCGTTCGCTTGCATGACTCTCTCCCCTATATATTAGTCGACAACATCTCATCGCCAATCAAAATGCCCTGCATCCATCTCTCCTGCCTCCTTTGGATTATTCCCAAAACTCTACTCTCTTCCCCCACCGTACCTTACAATTCCTCTTTTACTTTCCTTTTTCACCTCTTCCATCCATCTCCAAAGGCAAATTTCAAACGTCTGCGGTCTTCGCCTATCATCCAGCTTCAATGACCATGTCTCCGGGCCGTAAATAACTACGCTTCATGTCAAAGTTTTAATGAGCCTTTTCTTAACTTCCTCACTCAAAGTCCCTGTCATCAGTTTCTTCCTTGAGAAAGCTTCTTTGTCTGCAATTCTTTCTTAAAGCCTTTGAGCATTCTGGCCGGCAACATTTCATAGATTCATAAACTCTTACCCTTACTCTAGTTTTCGCCCTCCTATTTTAATGTTTAACTGAGCCTTTCCCTCTTCTGGAAAACGGCATAGTCTTTGTTACATTTTAATTTATTTTCATCCCGTATCTATTGCCCTGTATTTCCAATGCACTCAGCAATGCTTGCAACCCTTTGGCTGGCTGACTAACTAGAATTTGGTCATCAGAAACCTAAATGGTATTAGGAATTCCCCTCATAAATGATTTTAGGACTTTCATTCCTACCTCCAGTTCTTCCCATGCCTCTTTTTTTATTACTTCCACCACATAAATGTTGAAGAGCATTGGTTATAATGGACTACCCTGCCTTACACCTCTTTTTAACACTACCTATCTCTCCTCACTGCGGACTCTCCATCCACCACTCTCACCTGAGCTGCTTGAGAAATGCCCAGGTCTCTGATATCTCTCCAATATATTTATGTTTGCTGCAATATATTGAGTAATTCTACTTAATTCACTCTATCAGACCCCTTTTCAAAATATATGAAACAGGTAAATACATCCTGGATATAGCCTATGTTCCTCTCTATTAGTGAAGGAATTATTGCAATGGCATCATTCGTGCCTCTACCCTTCTGAGACCGTACTGATGATCTCATATATCTTGCCATCCATACTCATAATTCTGAGAACCACTTTAGCTGCGTTCGTAAACAGACTTTTTGTTCTACAGTCCTCAAATGAGGTAGCCTTGCCCTTTTTTGGATTGGAAATTAAGACTGATCTGGCAAAGTCTTCCGTCAAAATATCTCTCTAAATTAAATACATCAAAAAGGATTCACAATTAGCAATAATGAGGTGAGGTGAGATTGACTTAGAAAAGAGATGAATACATAATCTTCTTAAAGTCTATCATAGCACCCAAACCAGCTCGTGCACATTGTATTTCGCATAAAGTTCGAAACAGTAAACACTTCATACAGGACTATAAGACTTCTAAGAGATTGACATAAAAATGATAATTGTATTATCCTGAACTCCTACGGATAGCAACTAAGTACGCAATCTACCAAAGTTACTACTCAGATATAGCAGCAGCAACTATGATACTGAATTAAGCATGCCTATTTTAAGAGGAAGGCACTCGGGTCGAGATGTCCTTTGATTAAAGAGGTTCCGTTCCTCGAACAAGGGAAATTCCTCGAATGATCTAATTAGAGATCCTACATTCAAACGGAATTAGTCCAGAAAAAATAAAGGGAAATAATTGAAAGAGAAGCTTCGGTTTGAGCGGGGAGACGTCTCTTTAACGGTTTTTAAGCAATGAAAGCGTTTTGCGTTTGCTTCTTCCAGGAAATCCTAATTGCCCAAAATTTATGCTTCTTGAACTGCTATAGAAACAGATATTTGAATACACCTATGACATTCTTATTCACCGCAAATCTCCAATACTCACTAAAAACTTAATTAATCTAAATACATAATTATGATCATATTGTGTTCATTTACGTGGAAGGTTCTTAAAGTGCAATGCGGATTAATAAATAAAAATCATCCCAACATTAAATTAATATCGATAAACTATTAAAAGTAACTAAAGAAAATGTATGTCATACTCGTCTCCGATTCATCAGATGTACGTATCGTGGATAAATGGGCGTGAGAAACGGAACAAAACGCTGGGAGGAATTATAATGCAATCCTGTTTTGAAAGAAAAAACTTTTTAAATAATAAATAACGGGTACAGAAACAATCAAGAATCAGACCATCAACGAGAGGAATGGCAGATGGCATTGCAGTTAGTCACGTACTTATAATTCTTATTTGTTATGAAGATAGGCGCTTTTGGATGTAGGACCATTATTTCATTGACTTATAGGGGAATTTACATACTCGTGTAAATGTTTTACAACAACTAAATACATATATAAGATTCGAAAAGCTTACATGGAAAATAAACACAGGAATGGATTGTAAAATTTAAAGTTATTAATGGAATGAGAACTATGGCACAACAGTAAAAATATAATAGAAGTTAGCTGAAAAAAATTAAAACATTCCAAATTGCTAAAATGGCAAAAATGAGGAGCACGTCGGAGGTGAAGAGATGAGGTTGAAATAGCATTTATGGTATAAATAAATTGAGTAGAAATAAATAAATTGAGTAGAGTAAAGTATCATAATATGTGGCAGGAGAAAAAGACAAGTAAAAAAAGTGTGGCTTGCTCATATCGGAAAAATATGCTAACTTTATAAACCATTGCAAGTTTTAAACTCTATTTATGATTATTAAGTAGGTTGACCTTAAAGACTTTGAAAAGTAAATGCGTGAAAGAGTATTAAATGAAATGAGTAGGTATGGGTAATTATAAGCATGCTGGGAAATAAACCCATTCGTAAAGGACGACGAACCAGAAAAAGAACAAACCCCCGCAATTTCTGATGCACTTGTGAGAAAATTATATTAATATGTAATTGTGCGCTATGTCTCAGCTCTTTTGAGGAAAGTTTTTAAGGAATAGAATACGTATAGTCACTTGTAATCTAAATGTAGATACAAGCGAAGTAACAAATCAGGAGCCTAGGGGAATGAGTTTGGCATTTTTAATAGGAGTGCTTGTGTGTATTCAAAATGAGATTGATAGCTCGGTGAGCATCGACCAAATTGAATAAATATGTATTCATGGGTTATGGAGGTGGTGTGTGTGTTTGTGTGTGTGTGTAGGAGACCCTATTAGGGCATTAGACCACATTAATGAAAGTAAATGTAGTAATACACTCAGATTATGTAGAGAAATGTAGTATACACATACATTTCTAGTAAATTTCAAAAGTACTCGTTGGGAATTGATAGCTGGCTCGGATAAATGACTTGGAAGATCGTGTAAAATTTTTAAATATAGCTATAGAATTCGAAGACAAGATGTTCTATTTAAAACAAGTAAATTTGACATACTACAGTTACAGTTTTTCGACGACGACGGTAAGGACAAGGGACCCCACATGATCAATGTTGTCGTCAACACAGGTGGTTCAAGGTCGTCCCGGCCTTGAATTATTCGTAGCGTCTTGTCGGCCATCTTTAAAACGCTGAATCCACTTAAAAATGGATCTCTTCTTCAGGCCATTATCACCATAAACAGCTGTCAATATTTCAGTAGTTTATTGATAACTTTTACCGCACTTCACCAAAAAACTTGGTATTGATTCGTTGCTCCGTGATTACGTCAATTTCCAATTTCGATAAACAGTAAAAACAAAGACAACGGAAAATAACATAACTGACACCATACGCACAGCTCGACGATCCGCCAAGCACAGACGACTTATTGGGTCTCAGGCAACTAGCGCCGTTATTGGGTAAGGATGGTTATAGAAGTGAGAGATTTAGATAAACACTGACAAAAGAAGACTATAATATGAATTTTGGACGGCATAGTGGTATTACAGTTTTTCAAAAACTGAAGAACGACAAGTGTAGACCATCTTGACCAAAATACATGCAGATCAAATTGTTAATTAATACATTCTAAATTTTTATTATTTTTTAGATACTCTCCGATGTAGATGAACAATAGAATGGAGGGTATCATATTTATTTTTAAAATTTTTAAGTAACCTGTTACGATAAAAATTTCTTTTCTTAGCTTTGAACTTTAAAATGGGCTTGCTTATATCAATATTATCCATAAAAATTATTGTAAAAACCAAGTAATGGTATTAATTTGATATATAGGTTATATAGCGACTCATGCACGCAAATATAAATTTCAATAATAAGGTTCAAACGGATATTTGATACTGAAGGTAAAAATGTCCCAGGACAAATCAGAAGTCCAATCATCATATCCCTTCTTTATTGTTTTCACAAAAATGTTGTAAAAACGCTTATTACTAAGGCAATTTGTGAAAAAGACAATAATAGAGGTGTGAAAAGGAAGCGACTGACAAAAGTGTGCAGGGCATTTTTTTGGTAAGCGAAGGCATTTTGAATGGTATATCCGGGAAGGGATGGCTATGGAAATTGGAATTGAGGAAGAAATTTGCCCGGATGAAGAGGAGGGGAGATGAAAAAAATTGGCGATCGAGAAATTATCGTTTATTTTTCAATTGCGAAAACGAATCGAGGCATTTCAAAGGGGGAGGAAATTAAGTGAAGACGGTACACCGTATGAGCCAGTTGAGAGAGAGCGCCGAACGAAATGTACATATAGGTGTGTCAGGGAAAACAGAAAAATGGACTGTGAAGAAAGAGAGGAGGAGGAGAGGAAAGGAAGATAGAAATACGAAACGAATCATTTTTTATTCGAGAAAAAGAGAGGGGGATGAATAAAAAGTAAAAGAGTGAGAATGAGCGCGGAACACGAAAGCAATGGAATAATGATGTGGATAAATTGGGAGATAGGAGCGAGTTCAAAGGGATGGTGGAAAGAGGGGCAAAAAGGACCCTGTAGATAATGAAGATAACATTATAATGAGAGAAGGGTAGGTATTTTCCAATGTTGAACCTAGCCGTTACGGCGAAAGCACTTGCTTAAATAAATTTTAACGCGATACAACGCCAAGATAAAGTCATTAGTGCCGGAATATATTTTTAAAAAATAAAATGGCTTACTTTGGCATTAATACCTTACGCATGGCTGCATATGAAGCCCTTAGCAAATAAATAACGGAAGAAATGCGCGATTCAACTTAAAATTTAAGATATATTGATTCAATGATGAAATACTTTAAGATTCCATATTACCAAAAGCGAACGTCCGTGCATCAGTAAATATTAACGACCCTCAATTATGACCATATCTGACACAAAAGTGGCTGAAATTAAGATAAAATATAGAAATAACCATTCATATCCAAGCGAAACTGTAAGTTTTGTCGAGACTTATATGTATATGTATAGACAAATATGTATGTTGAAGGCACAAAGCCACAATGTAGTTCCTAAATAGAGGTATTATCCGTAAAAATTATTACGATGGCCACTTAAAAAATAGTAACGGGAGTAAAGTCTACCATGTAGGCTAAGATGCCTAATGTTAAAATTGTACAGAGGTTTAATATTGAAATGAAAAATGAATAGCACATAGCAAACTTTACTTTTGAAAAAAATTGCCAGAGATTCCTCATTAAAACTTATCTATATTGTTAAATAATTTCCACTTAAAAATCAGATAATAAAATTTAAATAAATTTAACATCGTACATGTTTATTGTGGGCCTTAATTAATTAATTGCATTTGATAAAGTCCGGTCAATGTATCAAAATCTTGAGAGTAGTTTATGAAATTCTGATTCAAGAATTCATTGTACTTTAAAGGTAAACTCAAAGAACCTCACTTCTTAGGGCATAAAGTGATTAAAAAACAGTGTATTTCAACGGAAATTCTAAGATCCGATACCAAAGCATCAATTTTTAATACCAAATCTCATGTACTTCGTGTGACTAAATGATAATGAGTCTGTAATTCGAAGTAATTTGTCTTCATAGGAGATATTTTTATCATAGAATTTGCTTCAAAATATGGCGTAAAAGAGTGAAGTACGAGGCGTGTTCATAAAGTAAGACCCGTTTGGTCACAGGAAAAAATATACTCATATGAAACACATTTTATTGGCACTTTTAGTTAGCTACAAACCTACTTCACTTATCTACATAATTGCCGTTCACGTCTAAGCATTTTTCGTAACGCTGCACCAGCTTCTTTAACCCCTCTGCATAGAAACTCGCCGCCTGAGGGTTGAACCAATCGACAACGCCATTCTTGAGTTCCTCTTCGGTTTCGAAACGTTGTCCACCGAACCACTGTTTCAAGTGCAAGAAGAGGAAGTAGTCGCTGGGTGTAAGGTCAAGACTACGGTGGGTTGTTTAAAGAGTTCCCAACGACCCAAAAACTCTCGTCCACTGGACATTCTTTGCTCTTTGTGGTGGTCGGTGAGCATTTTCGGTACCCACCTTGCACGCAATGTGTGGTATCCGAGGTTTTCCGTAACAATATTGTAGGCAGTAGTGCGTCCAAGTTGAGGAAATTGTTCAGCCAGGCCATTAATTGTCAATCGCCGATCACATCGCAGTTTTTGTTCCACTTACGAAACAATTTCATCGGTCAGAATACTGGGCCTACCACTTCGCTCTTCGTCATGGACATTTGTTCGTCCATTTTTAAAATCACAGCACCATTGTCTAACCTTTCCTTCACTCATAACTGTAGGTTTATAAACTAGGCATAATTCCCGATGAATTTCAGCAGCCGACAATCCTTTTGCATACAAGAATCGTATGGCAGAACGCACTTCACAGCTGGCGGGATCAACGATTGTCGCGGACATAGTAGTTTGCATGCACGGACAAGCAAACGACTTCTGAAACAAAACAAATGCTGCTATAGCTTCTCAATGAATCAGAAGATGGCGCTGCAGGAGCAAAACTGTGTTCTGAAACGCCAATATTTGAATATAAGTAAACGGTACTTACTTTAAGAATACGCCTCGTATATTTCCAAATGGTGAAGTCTATGAACCAATAACTGTAGATTTCTTTTTGGTGAAATTTTCTTCTGTTTTAAGCAATCTTAGCTGAAACTTAAGGGAGACCTTTACGAACAAGTTTTTGATTTTGAAGGAGACGATTTGCCTGTGATTTTTAGGATTCAAAATTTTATTCAAAAATCACTAAGTCATAAATGAAAGCGTTAATTGGAGTAGTATATTCTCACTAAAATGTGAAACATGGTTTGCGGAGAACGAGTAATAAATAAAAAATGTTTTGCTGTGTCCTTACATTTTACATTAATGATAATTGCTCATATAAACTTACAACGGGTGTGCATCAGGAAGACTTTGAAGCTTTGAGAAGTGAGTTGAGGTTACGCGATTTTTTAACTGCATTAATATTGCGGACAATAAAGTAGCTCTTTATGAAAAAGATCACTTATTTAAGCTAGAATACATATTCGTTCATAAGAGAAAAATTATTTATCAATTTCAAATAATTTGATAATATAGTATTCTAGTTTTAAAATATTTTAATGCTTCTCAAAAAAAAGGAAGAGAAAGAAATATTATCCCACTGATCCGTAACATTCAGTTATAAAATAATGTTTTAGGTAAAATGGTAAGTTGTCTATATATTATTGTCTAAGTAAGCCATTCAGTGAAATTTCGTTCGTACTCTCCAAGTTTTGCCTTCACCGGCGGCCACCCGTTTGGTCTAAAGTTCAAGCCACAGGAATGTATTCCTAAAATCAGTCTCGTCTCTTGTTTTAGTAGGTTGAGTGTTATTTGGATCGGTAATCAAAATTTCCTACCGCTTATTGTGACGATAATTTTGACATTTATTTAATTTTTTTGCTATTTTATGATATTTGAAAAAAATCAATGGTGCATTTTTAAGCGTAATACTACCTGCTTTTTCCCTCAAATCACACTCCAAAATAGAATTTTGCATGAAATACCAACTTCAAGTGCATAAGTTTAATTTGTCATTAAAATTCTTCGCAATCACAGAAAAATTGTAATATGACCTTTAGATTTGGACATGAAATAAAAATTAATGAAAAAATCCCATACAATCAAAACGTAGTTTAACTAAATTATGCATGGAGCTTACACCGGTCGTGGCCTGTTGTGCTTAATAAATATGACATGTAATGTATAACTTCCATATAGGAAGAACATTCGAAAATATCTCACGATGTGCAGTGGTGCGATGAGTGGGGTGGAAACATAGAAAGGAGGCTAGAGATAGCGGAGAAGATACCGGCAAGCACATGGGAAGGGCGTAAACAAGATGATGAAGTAGTCTCCGAGGGTTAAAGGAAAGATGAGAGGGCACAAAAATGAAGGGATTTGGATGAAAACACGCCGAGAATCGGAGAGGAGCGTGAGGGTTTTTGAGAGGACAGGAGAGAGAGTTAGAAAATCCCCTTCCTCTCACCATGAAAAGACATCTCGTGGCAAAGAAAGACGTACAAAGACGGATCTAGAGCATAATCACATGAGAATGAATGGGATGAACATGCCTGTAACCTCTTCCCCGTCAGTTCATCTCCATCTTTTTCCACCCTCCTTTTTTTTGCTTCCCTCGACACGCGTTCGAAAAAGTTGCCCTTTTTCACACTTCCGCTCGAAATCGTTTATTATTATTTTTTTGCCCTACCAGAACTATTTCCAGCTCCCAGTCTTCGACTTTTTTTTCACCGTTTAGTGTATCTGGGTCACGTGGGCCTTTTTAAAGAGACAGACAACAGGATCAGAGAGGACCCTCAGCACTCAGCAGGATGTGGTTTTGGCGGCCTGAGACGGATTCCCTATATTTTTTTAGCATTCGCGGGAATGCGGTCGTTTCGCCTCCCTTTTATTTCGTCCCAAGTTTTAAATGTTACAGAGAACACGGGAGTTCGGACGGGTTGGGTTCATTGCAGGTGGCATTCTTTTAACAACCGCGCAACTTTGCTCTCTCGACAACACACAAACGTGTTGTGTTTTCAATTTTATTACTCTCTTTAATGTGGTAATCGAAGGGTCTATACATTGTTCATCAGTAGAATCGGTCAAAATAGGTAAACCTAATTTTTTCCTCGAGCTTATCTTTCCTTCGTCTCAGGAAAATTTACAAATCTATCTGTTGCAGTGAATATGCAAAAAACATACAAACATATTATATCTTATAATTTAGCTGAAGGGTAGTACGGTTGTGTGAAAAGTTTACGAAATCATTGACATTAATGATAATGCATCATGATTTGAAGGAGATCAGGCACCTAATCATCCATTGTATTGAGAGTGTGGTTCAATATTGGCATTTATTTCATGCAACAAACAATATCATGGAGAAAAATCTCTAGAAAACCATTTTAGCACTTTTAAATTATGTCCACGTACCATGAACTTTCATAATATTATATCACATTATGTTAAATGATGAACAGTTAATTATTTTATTGCAACAATCTTAAGGGGGCAAAACTATGCTAAGTTTCATATATCTCCATTTTTTGTGATCAGAGTCGTGGGAAAATGATTGGAGGAAATGCAGTGAATTGGGCAAAACTAATGCACATATTGCAGAAAAAGGAATATATTGGAGGGACAGGAGGCTAATCCGCAACCTGTACAGGTCTCAGACTACTCAAGTGCAAGTTGGGGACATTGAGTCCAGATGAGCAGTGTTAGGAAGAGGTGTAAGGAATGGTATCCCATTACCACCAGTGATGTTCAACGTATACGTGGAGGAATTGATTAAAGAGGTATGGGAAGAGCTGAAGGATGGAGTGAAAGTCGGAGGGGAGTTCGTAAAATCAGTAAGGTTTGCTGATGACCAGGCTTTGGTTTGTCAATCGGGCAAGGGGTTGCAAGCATTGCTGAGTGAATTGGAAATTAAATGCAGTAGGGATGCAACAGGGATGAGAATAAATATTAATAAAACAAAGGTAAAGCGATTTTCCATGAGGAAAAAACTAAGCTAAATATTAAAATAGGTGGGGAAAATTTGAACAGGGGGAACAATTTACGTATATTGGAAGCGTTTTGGACCAACGTGGTCAAAGTAGTAGGGACGTAAGGAGAAGAAATGCGATGGACAAAGAAGCTTTCACAAGGAGGGAGTATACGTCGATCCTCCTGTTTCAGTAACCACGTTTCTGCGCCGTACATAGCTACGCACCATATCAAAGTTTTTACGAGGTTTTTCTTAACATTCCTACTCAACGTCCCCGTGACCAACTCCCTCCTCCTTGAGAAAGCCTCTTTGCCTAGCACAATTCTTATTTCTACTACTTTGAACGTGGTGATCCAAAACACTTCCGATATATCGTACGTAAATTGTTCCCCTGCTCTATTTCTTCCCCGCATATTTTAATATTTAGCTTAGCCTTAATCTTTCTGGACAGTCGCATACCCTTCGTTCTATTAATATTGATTCTCATCCCATATTTATTGCACTGAATTTCCAATTCACTCAGCAATGCTTACAGCCCCTAGAGTCACTGGCAAACTAAAGCCTGGTCATCAGCACACCTAACTGATTTTACGAATTCCCTGCCGACTTTCATTACTACCTCCAGTTCTTCCCATGGCTCTTTAATCATTTCCTCTATATATACGTTGAACAGTACCGGTGACAATGGGCAACCCTGCCTTACACCTCTTCCTAACACTGCCCATCCGGACTCTCCGTTCCTCACTCGCACCTGAGCAGTCTGAGACATGTACAGGTTGCGGATTAGTCTCCTTTCCCTCCAATCTTTTCCTATTTCCTGCAATATACGCATTTGTTTTTCCCAATTCACTCTATCAAACGCTTTTTCAAAATCTAAGAAACAGGCAAATATGTTCTGATTGTATTCTACGATTCTCTCGATTAGTGATCTCATTACTGCATCTGATGACTGACATACTGATGGCATCACGCGTACCTCTTCCCTTCCTAAAGCCGAACTGATCATCCTCTAAGTAATCATTTTCCTTACTGCCTATCCTTTTGTTGATTATCCTGAGAACATATTAAGCTGCGGGGGATATCAAACTAATTGTTCTCTAGTCCTCACATGACGTAGTGGAGTACTCTCCTGTCTATGTATATCCTCTTCCTTTCACATTTTCCTAAACTTTTCAATTGTTTCGCAAGTATGTTGTCTACCCCATTGGCCTTATTTGGTTCCATCTCCCTTAATGCCTTTTCTATCACGTCGTCGTGTATGGGTGGACCTAAGCTATCTTCCTGTACATCATGTTCCTTTTCTATGTCTAACCTTGTCGGCCTAAGTTCTTTACCATGCAGTATTTCTATATTTGTTCCTTCTGCATTGGACCTTTTCTGTGTAAACTGTTATCTTACCCCACTTATCTTTCACTGTTAGCACAGATCTTGCCTTTTTACTTCCCGATAATAACTTAACCTTGCTGTAGGGCGCACCAATTTCACCCTTCCTCTGAAGACCTTCAACATTCTCACGCTGCGTTTTCCACCATGCTTTTTTGCTTTATTCGTGGCCCGTCTCAATTTATTATGAAACTCTTTGTACTTTATTTTGCCTAACTCTGGGTTTACATTCCTCCACTGTCTTCTCTCATCCATCTTTGCAATCATCTCATCCGTGCCTCATGGTTTCCTTGTTCTCCCGTTAACGGTTCCTATAGTGTATTTTGCGGCTTCCGATATCACTTTCTTTTTAAATTACCATTTTCCTTCAATGGTAGTCAGCTCAGCTTTTTACCGTCATCCATCATTTTCTCTACAACTTGCTGATACTCCTTCCTTGTTTACCCATTTAATGCTTCTGCATTCCATTTCCTGACCCGCCGACCTTGCCTCATTTTGAAACGGACGTTACATTTCATAACAACTAAATTGTGGTTTCAGTCCGCGTCCGCTCCTGGGAAGCGGTGCGATTTGATCACACTATTCCTAAACCTGTGCCTGACAAGAGTATAATTTATCTGACACCTTTCTGAGTCATCTGGCATTCTCTATGTATACCGACGCATTTCGTGGTTTCTAAACCATGTTTTGGTGATGACTAACCCGACTCATGCAGAACCTAATTGCTTTCCCCCGAGGCCATTCCTCGTTCCTAAACCGTAGTCTCCCACCTCAGCAGCATCTCTTTCTTCGCCTGCCGTTGCATTCCAATCCCCCATCACTATCAAATGTTTCCCTGCAGGAACACACGCGATTATATCCTCTTACTCATTGTACATCTTATCGACTTCTTCTTGTGGTTGCTCGGTGGCATGTATACCTGAACAATGACCAAGTTCGTCAGTTCTGCTTTAATCTCTACGAGTAATATTTTATCTGTTGCATCCACTATGTTGACTACGCTTCTTCCTACTTCTTTATTTAATATTACGGTAACCCCCTGTTGGCTCTCGTCCCCGCCGCTGTATATTATTCTATAACTAAAACTCCAGTAATCATCAATATCCTTCCATCTCACCTCGCATAGACCTAAAATATCTATATTACCTCTTTCCATCTCTCGCTTAATATTTTCTAATTTTCCTGTCCTCAACATTGTCCTGAGTTCCATGTTCCTATTCTAACGTATTTCGTCTTCTTCTGTGTCTTCTGTCCTGCTGCTGTTATTTCTCCCACGCAGTTGCCAGGACTCAATTTCTCTCGTATGTCCATCATTTTGCTTGGGAATAATAATTGTGGTGGTTTCCCGTTGCCTTCCTCAATAGTGTTTTTAACGTGACACCATCACTCAATGGCCGACCTACTGGGGTCAGACGCCTTTGCAGCCGCCTCACTGAGGAACAGACGCTGCGTGAACTACCTTTCGTCTGGCTCCTAACCTTCGGCCTATCTGGCATGGGTGACCCTACCAGGAGCAATTTTTATTTCTCCAGCCAGCACAGCTCCAGAGGTCATTGGAACGCACAAGCCCTTCCAGCACGTTATGGTTGTAGTCCATGGGAGGCTAGAAATTAATATTAATTCATAATTAAATTCACTGTCGTTGGCCAACAATTTAAACTGGAAAACAGATGTTAGGCTAGGTAGCCAATTTGCTATAAGGAAAATCTAAAATTTTGACGGTGTAAGTATTTCATATAGACAGCTGTGATACAATGATTCTCATTTATAATCACAAGAAACACTAAATATATGGACGGGAATTCAAGTGAACTTGGCTTACGACTGCAGAGCCCAGGCTCAGATATACACAATAAGTCTCATTGTCCTTGCACGATCAGCAATCTCATAAATCACTTTTCCTCTGAATTTTAGGCTTTTCGTGGAAAAAACGTATCCTCCTCACACCGAGAATGATAAGTTTAAATTACACATTTGTTTTTTTCCATTAAACAGTGAGGGTTTTATAACTCGATATTTGAAAGCCCGCACTTAATCTGAAAATGTATATGAATGAAAACACGAATTCCAATACTGATATTACATAATAAATCGGAATTGAATCCTGATATAAATTTAGTTTATAATTACAGATGAGGGGAAGTTCATTTATTATACGGATTTAATTTTCAAAGAGACCACAATTAGCAATATAATATAGACATTGACATGTTATAATTAAACAAAAAAAGCCATGGTCCTAATTTGTACATTTGTATATATTTTATAATTAGTTCTCTAATATCTTCATCATTACAAGTTATCAGATAATCTTTGGTCACTTTCGATCGCGTATAATACGAAATCACTGGTGAAAGCAGTAACCCAAATCTATGTTACCAGTTACATCAAGGAAACAGATGAAATGTAACAATACGCACCAAATGAGAAGTTAATTCATTATTTTCTAAGATGACACTCTTACACATTAAATATCGTTAAATAAAAAATATTGTTGGCGAATTATGATCAGACAGGCTCCTCCAGGGCTGCTACTGAATAGAAAATTCCTTTTCTCTCACAAAATGTTTTCAGCACTTCGTAGAATTTCTGTGACCTATCTTTTTCATGCAAGATAAAGCACCTGTAGTAAACTTCCAGAGAGCACTTCTTTTGGAAGAGAAAGAGTCATTCATCCATACAGCACACACTCGCGAATTCACCCGAAACGTACACAGAGACTAGTGTTCAAATATACACACTTAAGTAATTACCGTAAGGAATTTACGCCCTCACACACAGGCTGTCCTAGCCCCGCTAAATTGCGAATGTCGATTCCAAGAGAGGCTCAATGTCTGATCATGCGTTTAAAGCACGTTGAATTCATTTTTGCGAATGCATGATTGCTACGTTATCCGTGACAGCGGAAAATTGCACACCGTCCTCGTACCCACGAGGAAGTAATGACGCGGGAGGGTGGATACGGAGGAGAGGGGGACAAAAGAGAGGCGGGGGTTGGTAACGATGCCCATAAAGCATTTTACCGTGGAGATACAAGTGCGCCAAATGGTCGGAAGCTGTAGTGCTACGTTGTTTATTTCCACCGAACGCGGTGCTCGAAATGTACGCGCTAAATATCCGTGCGCGTACGTGATTATTGGAATTAGAGTTAATATTTTTTGTAATTGGAGCAGGAGAGTCTCTCGAAAAAGTACTTAATGTCACTCGTTTGGTGCCGTTTACCTACCATTAACCAGGTCGTCATTGTCTCGGTATGTTTTTAACGATGATGCATGAGCTATCGACTGTCACGTGTTCTAAAGCTCTGCAAGCCTAGAACCAGGGTCCTATTGCAGAAGAAATACTCCTAGATCAATATTCTTTCGGCGGGTGTACTAACACCAAGGAAAAATGTAACTAACCTTATAAAAAAATAATGAATTTAGCATTCACAATTGCTTTTGAATATCGTTTATTCCAAGACTCTTAAATCGCTACTATCTCCGATCAATGAGAATGAACTAATGTTCGGGATATGGATCGAATTATAATCCATTAAAACTATTAAAAAATTAGCGAGAAGATTATAATTTGGATGATATTAATTGACTATTAGCCAAACAAATCCGTACATTTGGAATAAAATAAACATTATCAAATGATAACAATTGCCACTAGATAATGATTAATTAAGGGACGGATTTCGATGAATCACATCACCTTCAGGTGATGAAAAATCGACACCGGTCGTGTTATTAATCGACCGATCATCGGGGCTTATCATTTGTTCATCAATATTGTATTCGAATTTCACCATACCACGTCTGAAACTACGCAATTTATTATAAATATAATTGTTGGCTAAAAAACGAAAATACATTAATTTCAAAGCATTGCTTAATAATGCACAATGTGCAATGAACGTAGCTACGGTCGTGAATAAATGCAAACAAGAAAGCAGAGACCGTAAATATGGCCTCGGCTTTCTTGTTTACATTGCTTAGTAATGATTTTTAGCGACAAAAGAATACATATTATTATATGTAGTGCTCGAGAGCAAAAGGATCCTACTCCATAGTGTTTTCAAGGTAATCAGTGCTATCTTATGATTCGATAATCTTGTCTTTTGTAGATGACGTCATTTATTTAAACAACGTTGTCATGGTTTTATTGTAGGCATGAACTCAATACTTACAGGAATAGGTAAATGCCTAAGCTAGAGAGAGAAGTATACCCAATGGCGTCTCCCGTTCATTATGGACTATTATTATTATTAGGTAATCTACCGGTTAAGGTAGGTTTTTCGATGGACACAACTATCAAATAAACATTTTGTGACTCCCCACCTAGCAAACTAATCTATACTATTATTATAAAAAAATAGAGTGAAATAATATATCTCGCATGTAAATATTCTCGTATTAATCCGATAGTTATTACCGAGACATTTCCGTAGGTTATTTGAAAACTAATTATGGCTAAAATAGTACAAAATTAGTAATTGATTACATGCATAAAACGAACTCCGAGAGACAGTCAGCTTTTACAGAAAAATTTCAGACAATAAATATTGTAATTTTTATCTTTTTTATTTTTCTATTTCCATTGCATCACCAAAAAGTAAAGCTTAATATTTCACTAGGAATAAGTTTTACTCCGGTTTTTTTAAGGAACGTAAATAAACACGCATAGTATATATGAATAAATAAATAATTAAGTTTGGAAGTCATGCGTAAATAATAATTTAACGTGTGCAAAAAATAATATTTCGCAAACGTTTAAGTTGGTACACACAAAAATGTCAGCTTTAATGAACATTGTACCAACTTGCGCTAATTGAAATGGTTAATATTACCATTCTTACGTCAGGTTACCGTTGAATCACGCTAGATAATAAAAGTGAAACAAGATTTCTAAGAGACGTGTACCATTGGAAATGACGGTGAAAGAAATCACCATTTACATTCGAATTGGAAGACACTCTTGAGGTTGTCGACAGTGATCCTTGCCCTCCAACCTCTCAACCAATGGCGAATTGAATTTCCTCCAACGGGTTCCCCGTGGCGAGCCATTGTTGCTGGGTCGTCCTGAACACGCCGGACGGATTGTGTGCACTCGTGTGTGTTGCTATGCACATATAATGTCGTGATGCTTGCGTCTGTGCTTCAGCGCGCAACAATGAGATGTAGATGACAGGAGATAGAGCGGCAGTCTTTGGTCAATCAGGTGCCACGGGGATATCGCTAAGGGAAACGTAAATGGGTGGAATTGGGTAGAGTTTTCGGTGAGAGGTTTTCTGTGTGGGTTAGTGTCTGACGATCCCCTGGGTATGGGAGGGGCGCAGTTGATTGACCGAATACGGGATACGCATAACGTCCCCTCCGAACTACGCCCGCACGGACGGCCGGCCCTACAAAACTTCCCTTTTTCCGCAGTCCCCGGGAAAATGAAATAGAATGAGCGATTCCCTCGAGGCGTCGATTTCCCCTCTATTCATTCATGCCCTCGAAGGTCTCGACGAGTGCTCGGCGGGTGGGATGATTGGCCGAATACTGGCCGAGGGAGGAGGATGAGAAACAAGCCGACTGCTACGGGAACGAAGGGAGGCCAATTGCTGATCGAACGTCCACGTGAAACGAAGTTTCGACCTTTGCAAGGAATCCTCTCGTACCTCACCTTTAAGGTCACGGCATCGACAGAATTTAGCGCCCTCACGATCAGAGGGATGACATAGGTTTCTAAGCATTTTCTCTGACGCGGCCTAATTATAAAAGGTTCCTTTTACCAAGTTTAAGATAATACCAGGTTTAAGTGCACAGTAATATAAATTTCCCGTGGACATTAGCATGACAATAATATAAAAAATCCTTTTAAGTAAAGGCTTCAAAAAAGATTTTCTGTAGAAAAACATATTTTTACATTGGTGACTTTTTCAACAAATCAATAATGGTGATCCATATTAAGCAAATAATATGCCCAGAGTTTTAGCACATTTATCAACGCCAAAATTACGAATGTAAGGCGATGGGATGCAATAAATAGACTGCACCAAACGAAGTGTCTCATTTCAATATCCACACTATCTTTCATATATTTAACATGTGAAATATTTCGAACGATAATTTTCACTAGCTTTAGTCAACCATTGGTAATTATATATTATTATTAAATAAATTTATAAAAAGAAATCTGAAAAATTAAATTTTTCATTAGCAGAATTGATATAACTTCAATGGGATGCATTTAATGACTAGGAAATCGGGATTCAAAGCTCCAAATCAGCAATTTCCGTTTTCACAATGAGGTGGATTTTCTTTGGAAATAGTTTGAAGCATGAATTTGCCATGAAATCCCACGATAGTACCTGCCGGGACATAATACGAGAGATCATCGATGAAAACTGACCATTCTCTTTAGTACTCACTTTCACATGGAATAGGACACATTTTCAGCATTTTCCATGAAAAATTCATGGAATCACATGAATAGTGATAATGCACCGTTAGTCGAGCATTATTTTTTAAACCAATTTCTATTATTATTTTGAGAAATTTAGCAGCAATGGTAAAGTGATAATGGAAACTATAATGAATTAGGCATTGATATATGTTTTTGTAATGGAGAATCATAACACTTGCTCTCACCATTTCTACTATAATTATTTAATTTTCATTAATTTTAAATTATGTCGAGGCTATGTAAGGGAACATTCAATTTTTATGGTTCCTTTTTGGGTCTTAAAGAGTCTCACTGCGTATTTCAAATGGTATAAATGGTAATTAAACAAAAACGCGAAGAATGACGGAATTAAATATCCACACATGGACATATTACACCTACTATATTTCCGGCACCGCAGTCCCTCACCATCGAATATATTTTCATTTTTCCACTCCTTTTGCCCCTCACTGTAATCAGTTTTGCATTTTTTATGGAATCGATATTTCTTGTGAGGCATACAAAATTCAACGTTTACTAAAACAAATGGATCCGACTGAAAATTGACCTGAAGAATAAAAAATGTGCCCACAAAATGCCGTACGTAAAACCAAACCAGCTAACGAAATACGACTTTAAAAATAAATTTCCAAATTTTCTCCGCCGGCAAACACCGTCAGGAATGCAGACTGGAAAAAAAGCGCCATTGGCTGACGGAATATTACGGGGACTACTGTCAAGAGCTAGACGAAGGGCCTACGAACGAATTTAAATGCAAACCGATACATAAATATCCCGAGGGTGAATTCTTTCCAGGATTGAAAAGTTTGGGCCCAACCCCTCCTGGTCGAGCAACATGAACATTTCATTACCTCGGGGAAGGGCGCGGAGGCAAGGGGTGGGGACTGCGGAAGCATGCCGGCAATCGTCACAGACAAATGCCTCGGAGGATCTCCTATTCCAGCCCATGCAACCAGACAAGTGATTCACTGGCTGAGCAAGCTTGCAGCCAGATCGTCCGCTCCAACCCCCACCAGGGGAGAGCAGGGAAAAAAGACTCCCAACTCAACCACCCCTGAAAGCAGGCGAGCCTCTGGAGCCCTCCTCCCCGCCCCTCAATCTCTGACCAACAATAGCCGGCGGCGGGGTGTGGAGCTTTAAAGGGACGGGGAGTTGAGGGAGTGGGAGGATCTTCTTTTAAGAACATCTCCAAAGACTTACTCGCCCCCAAAACCTCATCCCCTTGTTCCCCCACCTCCATTTAGGTAGTGAGAGGGAGAAAAAAGGTGCTGTCCCACCCAGTTCATCCCACGACCCATCATCCCCTCTGGCCCGAGTCCAATTGATCACCCCACGGGGGTTGGGCGGCGAAAGGGCCCTGTTGGCGGCCCTTGAAGGGGCGTGGGGGGGGGGGCTGGAGAGAGTGTGGATATGGTCAAAGGAGGCGGGGAGGGGGCGGGGGAGGGCGGACTTAAGGAGGCAGCGAAGGGGTAAGGGGGAGGAAGTAGGGAAATGAGGAAGGCAAAAGGGTCTGGCAAGGAGGAATGAGGGAGGAGGGTTGAAGGCAAGGAACAAATGGAAAAGGAAAGGTTGAAGGAACTGGAAGTGAGGAGTGGATGGGGTACTCTCCATAGGAGGCTCTGGAATGTGAAGGAAAGTCCCAAGGCGTGAACGTAAGGGATACTCGGGCAAGCAAACAAAAGACTTACCCCCATCGTGAATCGATATCTCGCATTCTCTTATTGCGTTCAACTAGTCGTCGTGATTGTATCTCCGGTGCTTGAAAGAGACTCGAAAGCCATTGATGACTTCCAAGAAAGGCCACCCGTAAAATATATTGCTGTGGTCCACAAATCTCAGCGTGAACAAAAACTGTGGCATTATTGGGCACAAGTAGCCAAAAGAATACCTATTGACATTCTCTCAAACCATTTAGTACTTCCCACGTTCTCCAAAGCATCTCACAGAGTAATTCTCCTTTCTCTTTTTACATTAATTTTTTTAAGAAAGGGCAAAGAGCAATTAAATACTCTCCATGATCTTTTTGAACCAGAGAGAATGTTAAAGTGAGAGAGCCGCACGGTCAAACACGTAATCCTTAATTGATGACTGGAAAAAAATTCAAATGATACGAATATGAGAATCCATCGATTGACCAGTTTTTCTTATCTTCTTCAACTAGTTGAAGCTTGGATAAAATTTGGGATGATGATTAATAGATGAAAAATAAATACATTGTCGGTATGGCGCAAATTCTTCATATTGGGTTACTTTTTACTATTTGCATGGGGACCTTATCTCCCCATGATACAATTCAGAGATGTTAGGTGTGCCACAAAAAATTATTCAGTCCGTAAAATATATCGACATTTTTTCGACTTCATTTAGTTACCATCCTTAATTTTACTTCAAGACAAAGTGGTCTCTGATCAACTTACATGGTGAAGCACGAAACTTTATCGAAAAAAGTCTAAAATTCAATAAATCATTCTGATCAATCGTCGACAGCAAGCTGTATTTGTAATCCTCATTCCCCGGTTAAAAGTCGAAAATCAGGAATGAATTTTTACGAGTACAAATTCATAATAACAAATAATGCACGAGGTTTCAATGTTTGTCAATGGCCTCAGAAAGTGTCATTGGAGTTTTTATTCTGTCACGGTGGCGTAGCACCATAATTTCCATTAAGTAGTCTCTGCTGATAAGTATTGTATTTGTTCCTTACACCAAGAGTGATGAATTATCTCAGTGACCGTCTACATAAGCATGTATTCTCAGAAGAAAATATGCACTTCTCACGAATTTATCTCCCAAATGCCCTTTTTATCGTGACATTGTAAAATAACTTACATTAGACATTTTTCTTGAAATACTGGAATGCATACAATGCGCCGTTTTCCTTTAGCTATTACATCGTTCCTTGGAGTATCTCTCAATTAAACTTGAGTAGAGGACCTTGACGGATTAAATTAGGTTTTCTAGAGACCTGTGCTCCAAATTCTTCTACATAATTATATTCCGAGTAGGGTGACTCATTTTTAACATTAATAAATATTCGAAACATGGATCAAACGGTCAAACGATGAATATGATTAATTAAATAAAAAAATAAATTAAATTATTCAACTTAATACTGGTTATTATTAGGCAATCTACCGGTTAAAGTAGGTTTTTGGATGGACACAACTATCAAATAAACGAAAAGTGAAGAATCAGGCAATGGTCGGCAATAAAGTTTTAACTGTGGAAAATTGCAACAAAGTTTTCATTATAATTATCAAATAAACATTTTGTGACTCCCCACCTAGCAAACTAATCTATACATCAGGTCCCTCTTCATCTCGGTGTACTTCTTTCCTCCCTTCATCCCGTCCAACATCCCTATCCTGTTCCTGCCTTTACCTCGCTTGCCCAACATTCTCCCCTCTATTACCTTCTTCAACATTCCACTACCGCTCAATACGCCTTTCATCCATTTTTCCTGCCTCCATAGGATTTCTCTCAACAAGCCCCTCTCCTCACCCACCATTTCTAGTACTTCCTCATTTGTTTTCCTTTCGGTCCACTTCACCTTCTCCATTCTTCTCCACACCCACATTTCAAAAGCCTCCAATCTACGTCTATCCTCCTGCTTCAGCGGCCACGTTTCCGCACCGTACATAGCTACGCTCCATATCAGAGTTTTTACGAGTGGTATATTATGGTTTAATGTAGGTTTTTCGTTTATACAGACAGGACAAGGATACATTTATCCACCTATCCTAACAAAATGTTACCTGACATATGTTAGAATATTAAACTGATCTTCGATTCCGCATATATTCTACCTTCATATAATTGTTTCAAGATTCCTATCATATTCATACCACGTCCTCGCTAGCCTTACTTTCTCCATTCGATCAAAAACCTCAGAAACCCATTGAAAATCCAAATGCTCTATATCTATCCTTCCTGCTTTGGATTCTATCCCCTCTCTTCTCTCATGTCTAGCAGTTCCTCGTTTGTTTTCCTTTCTATTCATTTTACCCTATTTTTCCACCCTTTTCCTCAGCCACATTTCAAAATCCTCCAATTCAGGCCTCCCATCTTGATTTAACGACTGCTATTCCAAACTGCGCAAAACCACGCTCCAAATCAGGATTAACAAGCATTACCATAACATCCAACAAGCATTGTCTAGCGCTATTCTAATTCTTTTTCTTATGTCTCAACTACTTGGACCAACGTCGTCTGAAAACCCTTTCGTGGAAGAAACACTGTTTTATTTACTCTGGTTCATGAAATCCATTTTTATTGTTCTTTAGTTTTTCCCTTTGTCGAAATCCGTATTGTTTCTTTTCATTTATTCTCATCCCAAACCTATCGCCCTGATTTTTCCGATTCACTCAGCAACGCTTGCAACTCTATGGTTAACTGGAAAATCAAAGCTTGATCATCCACATAAGTAACTAGTTTCAAGAATCTTTTTTTAGAATTCTTTCTTTATATCCTTCAAAACAGTCCTGGTAATCAACTCCGATCTCTCTGCAAACGCTCCATATGGATACTCAAGTGATATGAGTTCATTCTCCTATCCTATAATGGAAGAAGGGACATGGGGTGTCAATTTCGACCGAATAGTTATGTTTGTATATCCATCTATCTCATTTACCACTGTGTAATTCAATATCTTATCTATTTGAGAATCAAATACTTTTGTTTTCATAAAATCTCTCAACTACTTTTCTCTAGTCATGGGCGTAGCATTATTGACGGAATTCTGTTAAAGCTAACAGTTTTAGACTTAACTTAATGGAATTCCTTCATGATGAGGGTAAAAAATAAGGTAAACTTTACACTTCCACACACTTTTAATACAATACGACCATGGTTTCGATGCTGGGCATTATCATCAGGTGAATTCTGTTGATTACTAGATATACACTTGTACTTTATATTATGCTATACTATATTTTATCACTATAAATTATGAACAATACGGACACGTAGCTATACTTCTACATACCTACAAGTATAAATATTTGAAAGTCGTTCGAGGTAGAAATAACGTTGACAAAAATGATGCACCTAATAGGAAATAAGAATTCCAATTATGATTATTCACACATGAATTACTTTTATCGGGTGCAAGTGGTGGGTAAGTGGATGCGATCTTTGTAGATTTTTAAAATCCATTTGATAAGGTTCCCCATGATGAGGCTATTCATAAATTAAAGTTCGCAGATATAAACAAAGGCACAAAAAATTGGGTTGAATATTTTCTTTCAGATCGGGAACAGAGGGTAGTCCTTGACGGCGCTTGCTCTAACAGCGTGCGAGAGATTTCGAGGGCACCTCAGGGAAGTGTAACCAAGCCGTTGCTTTCCTTGATTTTTGTAAGCGATTTAAAACGCGAAGTGACAATAAGATTAGGATGTAAGACGGATGACACGGTGATTTATCGGGAGATATCTGGGGATGAGGATCGTTTAATTCTAGCACAGGAGCTAGATTGCATTACTAAATGTAATTCCAAATGGAGATTGCCATTAAACCTTAATAAATGTTCGGTGGTCAATTTATTTAAAAAATCAAGGGATTTGTTTACAAATTAAAATTTACTCTAAAGTAAAAGCTAAATTTCACTCAGAAGTAGTTGATACGGTGAAATATCCAGGTGTCATAATCACTAAAGACAACTTGGGGGGCCCATATACGTAAAATCTGCGGGCAAGCATATAAAAAATTGAGATTAATTAGACGCATTGTCGGCGGAAGCGACTCCAAGGTCAAAGAACGTTGTTACCACGCTTTTGTAAGGCCTCATTTAGAATATGCATGCATGGGATATGCAATATGGGATCTGAGTGAAAAAGGCAGCATTCGGGAAATATAGTAGGTTCAACGCCGAGCAACCCGTTTCGTTAAAAACTGCTATGATAAAACGAAAGGCGTCACTGAAATGCTTTTGGAGCTGGGGTGGGAATCATTAGAAGAAAGACGATTCAATGCTAGGTTGGGCTTACTAAATGAATTCAGATCCGCATGTTTCAGCGCCGAGGTCTCGCAAATTATTCGCACTCCAACATACGATACATTGGTCGGTGGGATCATGCATATAGAATTCGGGAAATAGATGCATGAACTAGAAGACTCACTCTTACCACGAACAATGCGGGATAGCAACTGTAGGGTTATAGATAGCAAAATTCCACTTGCCACCCTCAGCGTCTAGGGAATAATTAGGTCTACTCAATTGAATGCGCTTTCACTCACCTCGAATGTTTTGTTATCAAAACCCTTTCTTTTCGCATGACCGCATTAGAATGCAGCTAATTGATGTAGTTCTCTTGACAGTATTGCTTGTTCTGCTTTGTCTGTTCTTAATTTTCCCCGTCCATCACTCGTATCCCTCTGTTAGGGGTGTGGGACCCACCCGCTTCCTGTAGCGTTGACATGCAACATCACCTCTCCCAAGGGGAGGAGATGTTTTCATGTCCACGTGGTAGTGGACATGCATTTTGAATATTTAATCTCTTCAACCCAATGAAGTAAACCATTCCACTTTATGCATACCGAAATTGCATTTAAAATTGTCTCATCCTTCAGCATAGATATATTTTCAAATTATTCAGATTTATTCTCAAATATTTTCTAAATCAATGTAGTAGTTTTCAGTGGAGGCGACCAACAACTAAGGTCATTTTCGCCATAAGGGATGGATGGGAAACGAGGAAGGGTGGAGAGAAAACCGGCGTCGGTATTAGTCTACTCTTAATGAAAGGCGCCGAGGGGTCGCCTGCATAGCATCCCATCCGACGGACGGCATACTCAATCCAACTTAAAGGCGCAACCTCAAGCAGGGACCAAGATACCACTGAAAAATATCTGCTGCCGCTGAAAATTAAATGAAAACTCTTAAATACAAAATGCCTAATGTATTTAACGCACGAGAATTTCGTAATAGTTCCATGAGAGACTGTTCTGAATAGTTTCATTGGTAAAACGGACACAGTGACATACATTCGGGACTCGATGATCGAGGTGCTGTTCCAAATTCGCTGCAGGGACTTTCCAATCGCCTCACAGGACATCCACTCTACCTTCTTCAACTGAACGGGGCCGTCTGAATTCTGCGCATTGCACTCCTGACGCCAACGGTCCCACCCATCATGAGACCAACGTCGCTCCAAAAGGAAGCTATGGAGGCTGGAGGGATAGGATTCCAAATAATTCCTTCTCCTTTAGTCAGGGTCAACTTCTCCCTCGATTGGAAGCCTTCAACCGTTGGGTCTAGAATCTGAGGATAGGAAGACCGCGAAGGTCTAATCGTGTGATAGAATGGAGAGCGACGGAAAAATAAGTTGATTTGACTTAGAATACAGTAGGCTCTTTGCGAATGCTATATCGTGAAGACAAGCGGTCATTGAAAGACTAAACCCAGTTCATCACATTCTTTTCGGCACTAAGGCGCGCTTACCCCATGCATGTCCTTTTATATCCTTTTTTCGCGTTTTTTTCATTCTCAGCATTGCTCTAATAACGGTATCTATTGACGATTTTAAACAAAAGGGTTTGCATTGGTTACTCGGTGCAATCCACTTTAGTATATGAAATTATTTCCCGAATATAATTTCAATGCACAGCAAAACGGATACTTTTGCCTAAGAATGGTTGTGAAATGAATTGCATATCCCTATCAAACGCTCATAAGTGTTGCAAATAAATGGTCTCGTGGCTAAAGGAACACCTTATTCCACCCAAATGATCAAATTCTACCCTTTAGTAAGCTCTCGAGTGCATAAAAATCATATGTCAATGTTGAAGAGCCAATCCTTTCTATTTTGTCTCATACACGTAGTTTGTGTTGATAATCAGAATCAACGCAGCCTAAACATAAATGAATGCGTCGAAAAAAACATCACACAGGGATTTTCGAGATCAACTCTTTAATAATATATCCATCTGCTATTAAGCTAAAAAAAAGGATAGAGAGAAAGGCAAATGATTGCTTAGGGGATGATCAGTTTGGGTTCAGGAAAGGAAGAGGTACGCGTGATGCCATTGCAGCAATGAGATCACTAGTCGAGAGGAATAAAGAATACAATCAGGACGTTTTTGCCTGTTTTGTAGATTTCGAAAAAGCGTTTCATAGAGTGAATTGGGAAAAATAATGCGTGTATTGCAGAAAATAGGAATGGATTGGAGGGACAGGAGACTGATTCGCAACCTGTACATGTCTCAGACTGCTCAGGTGCGAGTGGGGAACGGAGAATCCGGATGGGCAGTGTTAAGAAGAGGTGTAAGGTAGGGTTGCCCATTGTCACCGGTACTGTTCAACGTATATGTAGAGGAAATGATTAAAGAGGCATGGGAAGAACTGGAGGTAGGAATGAAAGTCGGAGGGGAATTCGTAAAATCGGTTAAGTTTGCTGATGACCAAGCATCAGTTGCTCAGTCAGCCAAGGGGTTGCAAGCATTGTTGAGTGAATTGGAGGTTCAGTGCGATAAATATGGGATGAGAATCAATATTAATAAAACAAAGGTTATGCGATTTTCCAGAAAGAAAAAAGCTAAGCTAAATATTAAAATAGGCGGGGAAAAAGTAGAGCAGGTAGAGCAGTTTACATATCTCGGAAGTGTTTTGGACCAATACGGTCAAAGTGGTAGGGACGTAAGGAGAAAAATTGCGCTAGGCAAGGAGGCTTTCTCAAGGAGGAGGGAGTTGATGACGGGGACGTTGAGTAGGGATGTTAAGACAAGACTCGTAAAAACTCTGATATGGAGCGTAGCTATGTACGGCGCGGAAACGTGGTCGCTGAAGCAGGAGGATAGACGTAGAATGGAGGCTTTTGAAATGTGGGTGTGGAGAAGAATGGAGAAGGTGAAATGGACCGAAAGGAAAACAAATGAGGAAGTACTGGAGATGGTGGGTGAGTAGAGGGGTTTGTTGAGAGAAATCCTATGGAGGCAGGAAAAATGGATGAAAGGCGTATTGAGCGGTAGTGGAATGTTGAAGAGGGTAATAGAGGGGAGAATGTTGGGCAAACGAGGTAAGGGTAGGAACAGGATCGGGATGTTGGACGGGATGAAGGGAGGAAAGAAGTACACCGAGATGAAGAGGGACCTGATATAGATTAGTTTGCTAGGTGGGGAGTCACAAAATGTTTATTTGATAGTTGTGTCCATCCAAAAACCTACCTTAACCGGTAGATTACCTAATAATAATTAAGCTAAAACAACATGCAGTCATGCATTACAACTGGCATCTCGCTGTAAAATAACAATCAATTAGAAATATTATAACAATCAATTAGAAATACTTTTCGGGAAATTTGGGAGTTAAACCGAGTGATATTGGTACTTTGTTTTGGGGTTACTTCATCCATGACAGCATTTATTTGGTCTTAGGTTTGACACTTAAATCATTCCTCAAGGCTTTGCTGTTTTATATAGGTTAGGTTAATTATAGATTAATAAAACGCAAAGAGTATTCAGGCAAGGAAGACGTAGTTTAAGTCTCATTGAAAGTAAAGCTTTTCTTATTTGTTTAAAAATTGGTATTCAAATGCATATTTTCTCTCTTTTTAAAGAAAGCCATTCACATACTTCTGATTGAGTACAAACGGTCTCATAAGGAAAAGATTTTATTTTCTTACACAGAGAACCAGAAGATTCCCATTCATTTTTCAGTATAATATCTATAAAATCTTCTGGTAAACAACAAAAAACGACGGTGAAAACTTCTTAATTATCTTGGTGGATGAAAGTACACAAATCGAAATGCAAGGACGTTTAAAATGATCCCAACAAAATACTTGAATCAAATAACAAGAATTAAGTGAGTCTTTAGTGAAGCACATTCCGGAGGTTAAAATATTACTCTGAAATCATGTTTTCAGAAATATTTATTTAGTATTGTATACTATTAATGCCTAAATATATATTTACATACGAAAATCATTTTGGCTTAATGTAATTTTTTAAAACTTAAACTTATCATTTCAATCACTGCCGTAAACAATGGTTTATTTGAAAACTTTCAGAGAAATTGTTTTATTCACCTCATTTTCGCAAAGACGATCTAGGAAGGCTATTTAAAAGACCAAGTTTGCCTTCAGCTGACTGTTTGGTTAGAAGACCCTGAGTTATTAAAACAAATAAAAATGACTTTAGCTATAAACCGAAGTTCTCCATCAGTCTGTCTTTTATTTCGGAAAATAATCCACGTGAGTTTTACGGCCGAGCCCTTTTCTTTTCCAAAGTTCGTTACATCTCTGCGATTTTTATGACGCTTCTTCAGGTTTCTTCAAGATTAGATAGGATTTTAGGTATATTTCCGGAGAAATCGACAGGTTAACTGCGAACCAAGTTATGACCATATGCATAGGTTTAGCATTCATCATTTATGCAAAGGGTCCCTTTAGTATCTTTGAAGTCACAAACTGGGTATTTTTTCTATTTGAACAATACAAGAGGCGGTAAACTAAAATTATCAAAGTCAAGATTGCCTAAATTCATCATTCAGTCCTATTTTCAATGACGAGATCGTGTTAAGCTAATGGAAAAAAAAATTAGCAGATTTCACAAATTTTCAGGAAACCGATATTTTTAATTAGTCATTGCTTTACATTCAAATATATATTTCCTTGCTAAGTGCTTGTTCAAAGAAATAGAAACGATGTCGATATTTTTATAAACCGAGAGCAATTTTGTTTCCGTTCTTCAAAAACGTAATGATTTCGCCGTCATGCTTTCTACAAGAAAAATAAATCATTCATTAAAAATTATTTGGAAAAATACAACGGTTACACTAATATGATAAAAACTGCACTATTATGCTGATGCCTTTGCACATAATAAATAAGTTTAAAAATAGTATCCCCCTTAAACATCTACGCCTCATTTGAGGAGTGTCACATTTCTTATCAACTTATATTATTTCTTATCAACAACCAACATTATTTCTTTATTTCTGGTATGTCTTTGACTATACCATTTTTTTCTTTTTTATGTCGCTTAATACTTCCTCTTATTATTATTATTGTTACATAATTGATGAAGGGTTAAATAGAAGAGGGGACCATTTTAGTCTCAATTTCGCTCGAATAAAAATGTTTATCACTCTATTTATCTATTACAGCACCTAACAATTAACCTTTTGGTTAAAATACAAAATGACATGAAGCTCATGAAGTGTTTCTAATTAAGTAGTTCCGTGCATGAAATAATAGAATCGAAAATCAACTTATGAAGAAAGAGATATGAACGTATCAATTGACTTAAGTTAACCAGAGGGGCGGGATGCAAAATGACACACAAACGGAAAAATATTTGCACTTTATTTCCTTTGAAATTTGCTGAAGGGTTGAGTGGTGATTATTCCAAAATACTTCGTAGTGACTTTTATCTCCGCGCATTCGTACATAGCACCAACGTTTGCTGAGAATTTCTTTTCGGTGGCCACAAAACCTTTACTGCTGCCGCTAAAAGCTAAAGGTTAGATATTCATGGCATCGCACATTCCATATAAGACTAGAATATTGAAAGGGTTTTACTATTTAAAAAACGAAGAGATGAAAAATAAAAATTCTCGTGAATTAATTAAATACTCGGACACCGTGTTTTCGCCCATTGTATTTTTGGATTTCCAATCTGCAACTGAATTCCACTACAAAAGGCATGCTGTTCCATAAAAATTTTATTTCCACTCCGCATTCATTTGTAACACATAATAATGCCCCGCGAGCAGAAAGAAGGTGTGATCATGGACTGCTAACGGATTAAAAAAGTCCAGCAAACCAGAACCGAATGCCAAAAAAGAAAGTATCAGGTATATAAAGGGAAAAAAAATGAACGAAGGGAACTGTTTATTCTAATAGTAGACACTGGTGCAATCTTAATGACAAAAAAGACGAAAATAAATGTGCTTCCTGCTATTATTACAAGTGATAAATGTGACATGAAGCGTCTGATTAAAGTATTAATCACAAATGCTGAATATATAGTGTCAATAGTATGTTCATACTGCATTGGAACCTCAACCCTTCTTTATAAATACCTGTACACTATGAAAATTAATCCGAAAATTTGGAAAAAAGTCAATAAGTTCAATTTGCTCTTCTATATAAAGATCTTTGGATACGTGTTTATACATTAGACAAAGTAGATATTGAGTGGGAAAGAAATTATTTGACTTTTTAATTCCAAATGCTATTAAAGGTTTGGAATTACTAAGTAAGCAATTTCATTTAATTTCAGTAAGTTATGTAAGTTCCATAAAGTTAGGCCGGAGAGACATTTTATCCAAGGTATTTTATAATTTGCATATCGTAGATATATATCATTTATTATATATATATTTAAAAAATATCATGTGCAATATTGACAGGCAAAGCAGAATAAGGAAAGGAAACATGTCCAAAACTGCAGATCAGAAGAATAAATCTTCAAATTCCTTTACGTTAACAATATATAGTATTATATGAGAATCTTAAGAAATGAATATTATTAGCAGTATTCCACCGATGTCAGGTTGACGCAAAATATTACTTCTAAATAAAACTAATCCTTACACCTCAAGCTATATATCATGATAATTCATATCAAAGCTCTGCATACTTTCTCGTCCCGTTGATTCCATCAAAGAATCCTATTCTTTTCCTCTTTCTACGTTGTATTGTCCGATTTCTCCCCTTCATCACCATCTTTAGCAATGAATTTCTCTCAGAATCTCCTGTATTCAATTATCTTGCCTTCCTCGAATTTCTCCCAAAAGTCGTCATATTTTTCCTGAATTGCATGAACGCCATCAACTAGTTTTCTCATCGGTGCTACATTTTTTATCAGTTCTTTACACCCACTACTCAAAAGTTTCCAATCCAGTCTCATCCTCTTTCCACTATGACAACGTTTCCGAGACAAACAAAGCTACCCGTCATATTAAATTTTAACTATTTTTTACTTTGCATCTTTACTCATGGTGACCGTTATCAACTCTTGCCTCTTGTTAATGTCTCATCGCCTGAGGCAACTCTTCATTTTAGTCCCCGCTTACCATGTCCTCAATCCTCCCAACCGCTTCCTAAATAGCACAAATATTATATCTCCTCTAGTATTTGTTTCCTAACATTAATAGTTATTTTAGACCCTTCTAAAATCTTTAGAATTTCATTGCCTTAATTTTTGATAATTAATTATCAACCCATACCTTTTACTCTGATTATGCAATGCGCTAAATAATGATTATAATCCTTTGGCTTACTGACCAGTTAATGCTTGCTTATTCGCAATTTTTTTTTAATTGGAAGAGTTCTCCAGACATTTTCAATTCAGTATTCAGACTTTCCATCCCCTCTTACCATTTCCTATCCATGTATATTGAAAGGAAGAGACAATGATGGGCATCCCTGTTTTACTGCCCCGCTCATCCAAATTCTACATTCGATACCTGCGATTCAACTGGCAGTCTGGGATATGTTAAGGTTCCATATAACTCCTTCGTGAATGTGCCCACTTCATTCTGTGGTTACCCTTCTAAAGATACACACTACATCCTGATTACGCTCTATACTCCATTCTCATTGTGACATTATAGCTACGGAATCACGAGTACACGCTCATTTTGTCAATTTTTCATCATTTTGTTAACTAAGTGACACATTTGCCGCCTCTAAACTCGAATTCATAGTCCATTTTACATTACTGTTTTTTCCTTCTTAAAGAAGGCATTGCCAAAGCTTTTAAGATGAAACCAAATCTTCCGGCCTTCCTCATAAATGAGGATTGAGCCTATAAAAACTATTTCTTCATCCTTTCCTAAACTCTTGAGCAGTTCTGCAGGGATTTTACGACTGCAGTTTTTTTCGATTTGTTTGCCTCCGATGACATTTCCAACTCGGAGTCAAATATATATGCTCCTAAGCTATCAGTATGGACAGTATGTACTTAATTTCTAAATACAAACTCCCTGACGCATTATCTTTGCTATCACCACCACTACAGTAATCAACCCGAAGGTTAGTTTGACAGATTAGGGTAAAGCTAGCTTAGTTCTAAGCCCAACGGGTGTAAAATCCATCTTTTATATTTGGTCCCGCTATATATTGTTTCCATTTAAAAAAATATAAATGAATTAATATCTTACCCGTTGCGTCTCTGATACCGTAAGCGAGATTTATTCTCTTCCATTTTAACACTTCACCCTCTCATATAGCGTATTTTCTCTTGTCTCTGTTGGCTACCCATACCCTCGCAATGTTTTTTCACCACGCTTTCTTTGCTCAAATAGCCTCAAACCCCTATTTATTTTTTTAGCTCTTTGTCGTCTCTGCTCCCTAAATCTTTGTTCACATTCATCCATTTTCTTTTTTCAAATGTCTTCCTGATCTTAGCATCCGTAACTATTGGCTTCCCAACTCTTTTACTATTTACCGTTATTATCACTTCATCTTCAACTTTCTTTATTCCTTGCCTGATATTCTACCGTCTTCTTTCTTGTACACCCGTCTTGATACGCTCCCTTAGAGTTTTATCAACTGTTTCCGGCAACTTCTTTTTTCTTTTCTTCCCAGGTGTCTTCTATAATCAAAGGATAACAGAATTATTCTGCTCTATTTATTAGGGTACTTTTAGTTTAATATGGATTCCAGGTACATAATAATAGGCATACACATATTCAGTAAATAAAAATTACGTTAATTTGTACTTCTACTATTGAATGAACAAGTCAGAACTTCATGTATAGCTGCGTACAATATTGAGTAGGGTAAATATCCTATGGTATGAGGAAAGTAAGAATAAAGAAACACAATGTATACATCCATTGTTCACGACTAGTTTCAACGCTTAGGCGTCATCATGAAGTACTTTATGATGACGCCTAAGCGCTGAAACTAGTCGTACAATAATAAAGAACAGTGGATGTATACATTGTGTTTCTTTATTTAATGAACATGAACTTCCACAAAGTTGAGCTTAAAAAAATAGAAAGTAAGAATAATCTTATAATAGTTTTTTGGGAATAAAGAATTTCTTAAGACTAGATTAGAAGGAAACGTGAGGAGAATTATGCACGAAAATCTTAGGATTAGCAATAAACTTCTGTTTGGAAGACTGTTAATACATTTGATGGTTTTTAGCTCTACTTCGTATAAACTCATGATCATTCAAGAAATAAACTAGGTATTCGTATTTTTTAACCCAAACAATCTTTATAACACTACCGGTTTCGACGAATAAGTGAATGACCGTTTACCCTCAAAATACCTGATGAGGGCACCCATGAGTCGAAACCAGTAGCATTATAAAGTTTTTTGTATGAAAAAAATACAATATTCACTTATTCAGTGACTTTGTTAATCCTTTGAAACAAGCAATTGTGAGAACATGGATACAACACCATTTGATAATATTCCTAAAAAAGGCATGTTTAAAATTTAAGGATATTTTTATTCCTTGATAAAGAAAAAATACCATAGTATACAACATGACAAAAGTGCATGATACCTATTATTATTTTCCTCAATTCATACAAGAAGATGAAACAAGAAAGGTTAGGCAAAAAACTTTGAAAAACGTGATTCATAGATATGCAATAATTCAAAAACAAGGCGAAAAATCGAGGAAATTAAATGTATCACTTGTGTTGTGCTAACTTTTTAAATACGTGAAAAAGATAAGTGAAATGAAAATAAGATTTTTCGAGGGAGTTTCGCTTTCATTGGAGTTATTCCCCTAAATATGATACAGGTTACTCCATTTCATTGGTGGGGTCCAAATTAATGAATCGCGCATGGTAAATAACAGTGTTGGTCACAAATCTGCACAAGCTACAAAACAGTTGAGTAATAAATTTTTCTCCTAAAATCTTCCTCATACACGATAAACTGTCCATAACTGCCCGAAACCCTCCTCTCTCATGACGCTAGAACCCAGAACAAGAGCAACGCATAAACCTCGCTTTTTAAGAAAGGTGAAATATTTGACCATTTTTATCCTTCGGTGAAACTGAGGGGACTGTAGAGGCGAAAGACGTTGCAAGGAGCAGCTAGTCCTGAAGGTCGCCGGTGCATTCATTCAATGCTTTCCCTCTACAACATTTCAATTCCCACCCAAAATCATCCCTGACCCCTTCATTTTTAAGGAAATGGTGCCTAAGGTGGTGTCACTAAGAGCGGTATAGGCATTATAAATGTTCAAGACATGATTTGAACGGCCTCTAACGCCTTTTATCTTAAATGGATTCCAAAAAATACCTACTACTTAGGATAAATTATTTCCCTCTTCAGTTCACCGTAAGCTCCATATGCTTCCATCCAATCTAACTTCCAACAGTCCCCCTTCTATCGAGGTCTTATCATATGATCTTACAATATTTCCTCCACCCACTATTTCTTCTTTCTACGGAATTTGCCTTGGAAAATCCTCTCTTCACCTATTTATTAAGACTCAGGCATACACCATTGTTTTAATGCTTTACCATTAGTTAACCGCTAAAAAAACTGTTGTTAATTTTTGTCCTTAGCCAAGGAAGTTCTATATTCTGATCCAAATACTGTGAATGGCGTTAAACAGTATTAATTGAGACCATGCCAACATGAATAGATAAAGAGTCAGAATGGAAGTAAAATATAACAGTATTCCAGCAGGGTTACTGGTTTTTATTTTTGCTTGGTAGTAGGTTTGGATGGCTTAGTTCCCAGTTATTAGCTTTCTCTATGGACAAAAATAGGAACTCTCACAGTACCACACCCAATAGTTTGATATTTTATGAGGTACCTAAAATTAAATATTCCATTTCGATTCATTTGTTAAGGAGAGAACATTCAGTCTAAAATCATGCATACGAAATACAAAGCATCAGCTTTCATTTGCATGAATAAGGGTAATGTCTGCCATTGATTTGGATGCAGCAACACTAATTAAATGCAGGAAAACATAATTTATTCAAATGGGTTTAGTCGTAGGGCATGAAAGGCAAAGGGAAACGTTCACATGAAAATTCTTATCACTTTGAGAAGCAGATGCTCCCAATTTTTCTTCTTATTGAATGAATACGAACCGACGGCATGGAGTCCTTTCTACTTAAATAGTGATCTAAATGCTGTGTTACAGTCCTCCATTTGTTTTTAGAAAGGGAATCGGAAGAATAAAATAATCAGTCAACGTCAATATTTGCTAGTGTTTTAAACTCTCAGACACTATGGCCAACAAAGCAAGGATTTGATACGTAAACTGGAATTATACCGACAGAAATGTTCTCTGAAACGATCTAACACAAACTAATGATTACTAAAGGGAATATAAGCATGGAATGACGATCTCTTGGTTTGAAGTTAACACACCGCGGAAACGATTATGTAGATGAGCTTGGATAACAGTGTGCACAACATGTCTATGGAAGAACTGGGGTAAAAGAGGAGGGATTTGGGATAAATTAAGTGAATTGGTGATGTACACATTACAACATAACAAGGAAAAAGCACTTTAAGGATAAATGCATATGAAAATGGATTGATTCATAGTAATAATTACGATGCGTACATGTACATCAGAAATGATTATTGTGATAATGCGAGTTACTCACTTGGGAGTGAGTAACTCGAATTGCGATGTCTGCGAGTGTGATCGCACTTGAAAAAAACGAATAACCACAGGTAAATTTGATACCACTGCTTTCCTGGAATATGTAATTAAAAGTAAGGATCTGCATGCATGCGGGAAGAGAATGAGGTGATATGAGTACCCGTGCTGTTCTTCAATTGAGTATTTATTTTTTTGGAAATTATTGAAGGGGATATTCGAAGAAAGTACCACGAGAAGGAGTAATAATTGTCCATAATGCCTCAATATTGTGGTGTAACTTCATTAAGGAATCGGCTTACTATTAGAAAGGCAAAATTTTATCTATCTATCTAGCTATCAGGAGGCATATTTTGGTAATAACCATTCCTAACCTAAATTCAAAATCATATTGAAGAAAAATGAAAGGAGGGATTCGGCCATTTATACGACTGAAGAACGGCGATTATTCAAAGCACAATGACAAGGAATGGATGAAAGAAAATCACCGAAGTAAATGCATTAAATATTCAAAACTGAGTAAGAGAAAGTAATAAAGAGAGTCCGTTTCATCATCTCTACTGATTACCATACTAGCTAACTGTCATAGGGGTAAGCTGTCTAAGGATTCAGGGTATTATATATCAGGATAATTAATTAAACAGCGAGCTATTGCAATCAATTTAAGGTATATAAAATGCATTTTCCTTCGGAACCTTGATATTTTGGCCATTAGTACCGAAACGTGTACTACAAATATTATTCAGAACTCCGGACTAATTACAAAGTATAATAAGATATCATGGCTAGCCATTATTCCGCTTGGAGATGCCCGGGTCATTTAAAAGCAGCTCGGAATAATTTATCATCAAAAGCAATTGTAAAAAGTCAGAAAATAAGATATATTTATATTTCCTAAGTGTTTGGGTACAAAAACATTTTTAAGTGCAAAAACTGCTCGTGAATGGCTATTTTCATGGTGATATTTAAAATAAGGTAGGAAAATTATCTCAAAAAGCGATGGAAGTGTCAGTTTATGTTATAACAATGAATTGAATAGCGGAAAGGGTGACAGAAAATGTTTGGTGTCAAAGGAAAAAAATATTGATGACAACAACCAGAGGAAAAGGAAAACATGAAGCGCTGAATTAAGAAAAGTATAATAAAATCTTAGTGACTAAACTCTCAGACTGAGAAATGCAGTTTCCTTTCAACAATAATACCAGATTTCAGAATAAAGTTTTAAAATCTATTTTGTTAAACGGTAAAGTAAACAACCCAAATTAATGCCAGTGATCTAGTTTCTTCCCTAAATGCACGACACGCTTTAACTTGGCCACTAAACATACATTGAAAAACTTCTTATCATGTTCCATGGTGATTATTATCTTAAATTGGACGAAATCTATGGTCTGATTGCTTAAAAAATTTATCTTTCTATTAAAACGGAATTTGGGCCCGCAATTCGGGTAATATCTCTCAGATCATGTACCATATTATTTTTACTCACACAAATTCGAAATTTACTCTCTCCAACGAAGCACTTGGTGTGAATTTGGTGCGTCACAGCATCGGTATTCGCAAAAAGCATTGGTGGTCTTAAAATTAGATACCTGCACAAGGATTATACCCGTCTCTAGTAAGTATGTACACAGTACCCGATGCATACCTCAAGGAATCCTATTAAATTTGATTCAATTGTCTTCATCAGTATAAATTGTTTCGAATGGCTCTGATTGGTGAGATCCAACTTCATGTCCCGTTAGCGAAATAATTTTGAAATCCTATGATTCATATTTAGGGAGAATTTCTATTTTTATGGTGATGACAATTAGTTAAAATTATTCTAATCACTTTCATTATGCATTACATTAGGAAAACATCCTATTAAGTATCTTCCGATGATAAGTAATCTTCTTTCTTTTATTAAAGTGTATAATTTTGCGATCAAACTTCTCCAGTTAGATGAATTTTATATAATTCGTTTTGACAGGCATACACATCAAAAAAATAAAAGAACAGCCCCCAAAATTCATATTAGGATTTCATTGCTAAGAGCACATTTTTTATTTACTTATTAGAAAAATCCTTGCATTCACTTTCAGTGAATTAGGATTAAAGTTCGCCCGCCTTTCAAATGAGAAAGTATTTTAGAGTAGTATAAGCTACTGGAATGCTGCCACGCCGATTTCACAAAATGGGATAACAATAGTTCGTAACCGTATGACTTATTCCTACACATATTTGAGGATTTTTATAGATAAGGGTAATTATAGTTCATGTGTATTATAAAGGAGAAACAGCATGAACTAATGAAAAATAGTAATATGATTTGTTCATTGTTTCACGTACCGTTTACTCATAATTAAGAATATTACAAGGGGTTTTTAAGTGCATAAATGGTGTATAATGTATATATATTTCGAAATAACTTCGATCACACTCTTCAAATTTTGAAGGAAAATGAGCAAGTGTATTGTTAGGGCACTGATTACAACTGTATACGAAAGGGACTTCATCCTAGGCAGAAATGTGCTGAGTACCTTAAAAATGAAAACTGTCTGCTTTGATTCAGTGGCATATGTTTCGCAGAATCCGTGTAGTCGTATTCGAAAATAATTTAACACGCAGTTTAATGATAAATACTGGATTTGCAAGCGGTTTGCAAGCTTTCCCCGGTAGTATACACGCTGAAAACAATATACGCGCGAAAGCTTTAAGGGGTGCAGTGTCACAACCACTGAATATCAAACACCATAAAAAATCTTTGATTAATGCGCCTTATCTAGCGTTTCCCGCGATTTTAAGAGCCATCTATCCTCGATTTTCTCCATACATCAACCTCTTACCCACACCCCAGCCATTATCGTACCCTTCTCCCTTCATCAGCCTTTTGCCGTGTCCCCTCCTCAACCCGTTCTCCGCCTTCATCCCCCAACCCACTCACACGTCCCCTCAACATTCTCATCCCCGCCCTCCAGCCTCCCTCCCACCAAAACCACATCCTCTGACGCAGTATTCTCTCATCTCCTTTTTTATCTGCTTCCCAAACTCTCACCCCCAGGCCACCCCCCACCCCGTAAGGCCCCCTCCAAACTCTCCCTAGCCGCTCCCCGGCCAAACCCCCACACAAGCTCGAGAGCGGAGCCCTCTAGCGGAAGATTTATCGCCCGGCGACGGTGGCGGCATCTGGCAGACGCTCTAAAGAACCAATGAGTGGAGACTTTTTCCTCATTCAAAAAGGACGGGGTGGAAGGGAGGGCGGAAGAAACGAGGCAAAACTGTAGGACGGGATGCGCTGGTTCTTCCCCCCGCCCTCCCTCCGATGAAGCGGGACGGAAGAATGGGCTGGTACAATGATGAGAGGGGAGAGGAACGTCTTGAGGCACATGCAAAGGTGAGCAGGAGCGATGCAGAGGGTGGGTGGGTATCTCTGCTTCGGCAGGGGAGAAGAGATTAAGAAGGCTTGAGTGTAAGCACAACGGGGGACATGAATTATCATTTTCCACGGAAGGGAAAGAGCTTTTGCCTCCTCCTACTGGTTCCTTCCGATACAAGAACCAGTCTGCAAAGAGTTCCAATGCGCGCATAATTTTCGTTCCAACTAATTAACGAATGGATAATAATAACGGGGAAAAGAAAAGAGATTCAGGCATATGATACATGATACTTGAAATTGAAAGTTCTTCAAAATGATTTGGAAGAGGTCAAGGACAATATTCAATTGATTTCGAGTTCTCGTTAGCGGAATTTCACTTAGAGAACACGTTTTTTACTTAGAGAACACAGAAGGTAAAATAGCATTGCATGCTTAAAAGCAAGAATACTTAATCATTCACCATTTATCTTTCTCTATTTATCATACAGGCTAAGGGCGTATTATTACTAAGTATATGTCAAGATTATGGAGCAAAAGGGAGGTAATAGTCAAGTGGTCGAACGTAGGGCTACAAACCGGACGGCCCAAGTTGGATTCCCGGAGACGTCTCTAGGATCCATCAACTTCACACAAACAATGCAAATTTTCAGCTAATACATATCGTTGGGAAAATATAAGCGGAACATGAAAAACAACTGGTCCCATTTCTTTTGATTAGTGACTTTCACACACTCTATTAGTTTGCATACTAGATGAGATTTCCGCTCACCTATCAAATCAACTACCCAACTGATAAATACGATTTTTACATAGCAATAATAGCAAAATGAGGATCAACTAGTGAATGTTCCACCTTTTGCGGCTAGCAGTTTACCTAATAAACTCCTTAAATAATCATTCATTGAATACGAATAGTTAAAGATATACTATACACCACTTTCACGACGGTTCAAATATAATATAAGTCGCTCGAAGCTGTGATAGTTTCATCAGAAACCTTATTATTTATAAATTCTTTGGTTCCCACTGTTTTTCAAAATTGAATTTTAACGTAATATCACCAACATATGTGAAATAGAATATACAAGTAGATTGGGTGGTCACGCGTGTGCATGTAAATTCACTGCACATGAAGGTTGTACTAATTTGTTAAGAAATAAGACCTAAAGCTGTAAAACAACTGCGGTGGAAACATTAATATCTTTACTAAGGTGTGAAGTCCCACTTTTTCAACGTCACCTCCCTCATAGTGTATCTAGTACGATAGCCAGGACTTTGGTACGACTATATCACCTGAGGTAGGTAAACTGTACAATGATTTCCATGTAGGCACTTTTTCCATGAATTTCACTTGATAATGTACAAAATTATAATGCCGTTTACTCGGAGGGAATCAAAGTTTTTCCGAGCGTGTGAAGATAGCAATACTATCCGCCCGTGGCCCCCGTTCTTTTCCCTCTGCCGAAGCTTGATAAGTGCTTGAGGACATATCGACGGGTCGGATCAATACGCTAGCGCAGGGAGGTAATTTTTTGTCGATTCCGTGAATATAAATATTTTAAAATAATAATTGCTTCCCTCTTTTGCGGCACCAGACAATTTAATCTGCAAAGCTTTAAATATTAAACGAGCTTCTAGCCATAAAATCCAAAGTTACCACGTCAGTCTTTGACGGGAAGGGAGGGATAAATGACATGTAGGGCCAAATGTGGCCCATGGGTCGTATGCTTGACACCACTGCCTTAATGCGTTACAGCGATCCTGTGGGAAATTGCAGAAAACAGCTCGCCACGCAGTTTAAAGGCTTAAAAATAAAAATGGTCAAAGTGAAAACGGATTATCATAGCTCCATTTTCCCTTCTCTTAACAAAAATCCTCTTTAAGTTCCGATACTCTTTGTTTAGATAAAAGTATAACATTTAAATGCATTACAAAGTGGAATGTGGCTGACTTGGTGAAACATCAATTGGCAGCTTACGATATACACGTTTCAAAATCAGTTTTTAATAATAAACTAAGTCAATACCTAAAAATTTTGAGGACGAGACATATATTGGAAACTGCACAGCAATATGTCTTTAGCGAAAAAAAACTCAAATTCAGGGGTTAACAACACTATGCACATTTACCCTCCACCCTGGTGACTCAAGAACCAATTCATCATGCTAACACAGGAGTACATTGGACACCAAATATGAAAAGTATCTAAAAACCACCACCTCATCCGATAGAATGATCCATGAAGGTAAGCAAACCTTGTAAAAACACTGGAATGACGAAATTGGAAGGAAAATATCGGGCAGTGAGAAATTAGAAGCGCACTACATACCAGTAGGATACTGCTAAAAGGCGAAAACTTTAAAATAATACTGTAGAATCATGAATGAGCATAAGTGAAAGATGCTAACATTATAATATAAAGTTCTCATATGAATAAATGATATTTTATTATTATTATTATTTGCCCGTTTAATACATATCCAAGTTATGTACGCACCACTGATGTACTTTTCATTTTTCAGTTCTTTAATTTGACATGAATATTCAAGGGTACGTGCAAAAAGATCGGCACGAACATAGTCATGGGAAATAAGTAATTCGTGGGAATGGTGTCTAAATGGTATCATCGTTTTAACAGAGTTCATATGTAGAATACGCATAAGTGGAATCGAAAGTTTTATTTACGCTGTCAAAGCAAAGCGAAACCACAATGAATTGTAAGTTTTTTTTTGGGAATAAGGATATGGAAAATGTACAGGAAATGATGATTGAACTAGAAGAGGGGCTGAGGAGTGCATTAGAATAAAATATATTGATTATTAAATATTAACAACAAGAATAAAATATAAAATGTTACAGCAATAATAGGGCTATTTACGCTAAGTTTCATCGAATGACTTCAAATGTCCAGACTAAAATCATCATACTACATCAGCCTTTATTGACCAGAAGTTTTCATTAATATTGACTTTAATACGAAACTTTGCTATTTAATTTGTATCAAATATTAATTTTCCGGCATTCATTTTACTTATGTACCCAAAACGCTACTTGATTTGGGAAAATGAATTAAACTGTCACCAATAAGACACACCTACTTCTACACAGCACACCGCAAGCCATCGCAAGGACGTGTAGTGAGGGTGATTGGTCACCAGACATTCTACATTCTACTGTTTATTCCCTCTATTTCCTTGTGTACCTGGAACCCCGAGATCCACCAAACGCCGTGTGGAAAGGGAGCGAACGAATATCAATAATGCTAAATGTCTACACATATTACGAGATTTACATGGTTAGCAGCTATTCCTACTTGTACTGTATGTCTACACGATGAGGTCAAGTAAAAAAAATTAAAAGAAGGCTGGCAAACATGCAATTCAGACACTTGTTACCAGTTAGTATTCTACGCATTCCGGACGAACAGTTCACAAATACAATAGACTTTATACCCATTCATCTACACCCCACCTGGCACATGGGTGCACGGCGATGGGCGTTAGGGCGTCAGACTTTGAGAGAGTTTCGTCGGAGTTTAAACTTGTATACCCCTATTTTCGACTGTGGGTACCTCAACGTACGTACTCGTATTATTTATTAAATGGATCCCACACTCAATATGAAGCTCCCCTAAAGAAAAACAGCAAGTTTCCTCCACTTTTTCTTCGCTAAACCTTCCGACTGTACGTTTGACAAATTCCAGCTTATTTTAAAATCCCTCCGCAAATAGTTTGTGTATTTTTCCAAAGTAGGATCAGATGAAATGGTGCCCCCCAATTATTTTATATCGCAGAAAATTGGAGTAAATGCAAGGTTAATCCGCAATCCGTAAGTATGCTAAGACTGCTCAAGTCCGAGAGGGGACGGAGAGCCCGCATGGGCAGTTTTAGGAAGAGGAATAAGGCAGGATTGTCTATTATCACTGGTTCTGTGCAACGTATTTGTGGAGGAAATAATTTTAAATACATGGGAAGAACTGGATATAGGAATGAAATTCTACGGGGAATTCATAAAACCAGTTAGGTTTGCTGATAACCAAGCTTTAGTTTGTTAGCCAGCCAAAGGGTTGCAAGCTGAGCTTCCAAGGGGCTGAGTGAGTTGGAAATTCAGTACGATAGATATTGGATGAGAATCAATGTATATAAAAAAAAGGTTATGTGCAACCTGTACATGTCTCAGACTGCTCAGGTGCGAGTGGGGAACGGAGAGTCCGGATGGGCAGTGTTAGGAAGGGGCGTAAGGCAGGGTTGCCCATTGTCACCGGTGCTGTTCAACGTATATGTAGAGGAAATGATTAAAGAGGCATGGGATGAACTGGAGGTAGGAATGAAAGTCGGAGGGGAATTCGTAAAATCGGTTAGGTTTGCTAATGACCAAGCATTAGTTGCTCAGTCAGCCAAGGGGTTGCAATCATTGCTGAGTGAATTGGAGGTTCAGTGCGATAGATATGGGATGAGAATCAATTTTAATAAAGCAAAGGTTATGCAATTTTCCAGGAAGAAAAAGGCTAAGCTAAACATTAAAATAGGAGGGGAAAAATAGAGCAGGTAGAGCGGTATAAGAGTACGTATCTCGGAAGTGCTTTGGGCCAAAATAGTCAGAGTAAACGTACATCATCATAGATATAGCCCAAGGATGCACTCATGCGTTTTAAAATTAGAAAATACCTTTGGCTATTTGAAATATGGAAGAGTATATGCATGTTGGACGAAAAGAATGGAGGAAGTAAGTATGCGGAATCGAAGGGTGGTCTATTGCACTGTCCGATGGCAGGTTGTTTTTTGTTAGGAGAAGCAAGTTAATTTATCTTGGCACTGATGTGTAAGCTGTGTCCTTCCAATAATCAGTTTAACCGATAGATATACACAAACTCGCTACATTTGTTTAGAAAAAATGCAATGATTAACGGAGCTTGTATCGCAAGGCCTAGTTTTTGATGGAGTATCCTGACTTACTCGATGGAGTAACGTATACGTGTATGCATATTTTCCATATGGTTCATCTCGCGAACAGCGTTTCCTCGGATTACCAATGCATCTGACTCGCGAGATCAATTACGAGATGAAAACCAAAAGGGACGTCAGTTTTAAATTGAAATTTCTCAACTGAAAATGACAAGCCTGCTCTATTGCGCCACACTCAAAGAAAAAGTTTCCGAAATGCAGGAAATCGCGACACTATTTCCGTTTACGACATAGTTTACTCCAATTTAGATGGAATTGAGCGCGATCATTGGATAAACGTAACACCCATGTGGCGCCACGCTTGGGGTCACCGTGGACTCTATTTTGACTGATCCAAACCAGATACAAATAGAATTTGAATAGCTGACGAGTTTGCTGATAATCCAAGTGAGAATGAAGTTTCGATCAAATTTACATGACATAAATAAGAAATATACGAAAAAGGTGATAAAAAAATTCCAGTCAGTTACATTGAAGTAGCGTAAAATGCAAGCGAGTGAGAATAAAATAAAGAAAATACGTTTACGCGCATGAATTCGCCATGCTCCCAACGTAAACGAGAAGTCCACGCGGAACTTTCCGAATAAAATCACGCGGAATTAATAAGTGATTAGTTGGGATATCTACGTTCTCCATTTTCAAAAAGGTACCACCTGGAATGTTTAAACGAACATTGGGTATGCAGAAGGAAATGTTTTATCTATCAGTATTTACTTGAATTACCACGTAAAGACATCAACAGAGAATTACTTAATTACCCACGGGAACTAGGTTTAATTTGGACCCAAAGTTATTGAGCTCCAACTCGAGTCCTTTAATATCAATTCGTACCAAACTATTAAGGATAAAAAATATGAATAGGTCATTTGGTTAGTTTATTACAGGTAATGAAATGTGATGACCAAACAGATGTAAAACATGCATACAGACAAACCAGTTAACCATACAGATGTAAAAAAGAGCAAGAAATTGAGCCGAATGTAACATCTTTACGGATGAGTCTGAAAATTGAGAGCCTAAAAATATTCTGAAATTAGGAGAAAGTAAAGTAGGGATTTAATAATTTCGTATTTTTTTGCAGTTAACCTTCCTGTATATCTAGCCTACCTACTTAGAGAAGCACAATGGGTCGTTTAATACTTCTCAGTCATTCAACCAAAATTATTCCTGGAACATGCAGCATTCATAATAACATTGAAACCAAAAGAATCTTTGTACTTTCCTAATCTGAATACATCTGAATATGCCGTGAGGAAAAGTTCGACAAAGTCAATGAAAAGCGACGATCATCACTGGAGAAAAATATGTATTGGCTTATAAAGGGGAGGTGTACGATTGACGCCATAGCAATAGTGAGGTCACTGATGGGAAGGATTATAGAATGTGACCAGAATTCCTTTGTTTACGTCATGCATTTTGGAAAAGCGTTCTCCAGAGTACAGTGAGCACAATAAATGAAGGTATTAAAGAAGATAGGTGTTGGCTGGAGGGAAATGCGGCTTATCCGAGTCCTTTACATGTCTCTGACTGCACATGTGCGGATATCGGATTAAGATTCTGAATGGGTAGTGATAGAAAAGGGATTAAGATAGGGTTTTCCATAATTACCCTGCTTTTCAGCGCGTACACGGAGGAAATGATAAGAGGGGCATGGAAAAGGCCGGATGCCGAAATGAAAATGTGTGGAAATGGGAATAGGACCACTAGACCACTGGATGATCAAGCTTTAGTCTAGACAGGGGGCAGAGATATCATTGCTCACCGTTTTTTTACAGAGTGATAGGCTTTAGATGAGAATCAATGATAAGAGAAGTAAGGTGATGAGGTTTTCAAGACAAAGTTAAACATTAAAGTTAGAAGACAACATCAAATCATTAGAGGAGAGAACTTCTATTACCAAGGAAATCTTCAAAATTAAAATCGAAAAACACCGCAAGGACATTAAAATAAGCATCGCCAAAAATAGTAGTGTCTACGAAGAATGAGTTGATGGCGCATAAATTTAAAGAAAACATTGAATCAAACTTATGATACATAATTCGCTGGTCCTCCGAAAGATGTTTGTTGAAGCAAGAGAATAAGAAAAGATTAAAGGTCTCTAAGACGTGGAAACAGAGAATATGGAAAACTAACATGAACTAAGAATGGAATGAATGAGGTATAGTGGGAAGACGGAATGTTATTGGTAGAAATTTAAAGGCAGGAAACGTTGACTCCAGGGAGAGATTTTGAAAGAAAAATATTGGAGCTAGTGATAGAATGCTTGGAAACGGAGGTAGGAGGAGGCAAATATTTGGCATTTAGAATGTCAATGAAGGCATTACAAATTAGTTCATCGCATTGCATCAATCCAAGCGCATTTGGTGTCTTCTCGGGTGGGGCTCAGAAATTATTTTTAGCGTTGTCCCTGCGTCCATCGAAATTCACCTTCACTGGCTAACCCCTGCTGATAGAAATGATTAATCCATCTCTTTTTCGCCATCACAGAGGTCCATAACTTTTCTAATCCTCGTTATTTTAAACTGATTGAAAATAAAGTATTTGACCAAGTTCTTAGAATGATTACTGCGCCGTCGTACAGTCAATGTTTTGTGTTAATGGGTCCTACTGCACTATGAACCTTACTTTACCTCTGAAATCCCACTTTATATTAATATGAAAGTCATTGTGAATTCTTGCTTTGATGAAACGGTTTTATGCTCATAATCGAATCAGCAAACTATGTTGGTGCCTTAGATTAATTTAAATATGAAACATATTAATTGGATTTCGATTGAAAAGGTTGTATCGATTGTTAGGTAAAAAAAATGGGCTGGGCTGTGCACATGGTTTGTGGTGCTCCTGCCCCAGCATGCGTACACTTTATCCCTTGCTAATTGTCATGTTCACCAGAAATTAATCCCATAAAACGTATAATAATTGCAAAAATTCATTTTAAATTTCCTTGTGAGCCTCGTTGAGACTATACCCATTGAAAAATCTTAATCCCCACGCCACTTTCACCTTCATCGGATATAACCTGAATGATGAATAAAAATTAGTGGCATTGTAACATTATTTGGGCACGGTGGGTATAAAAAGGGAATTGCCACCACAAGAGAGTAAAAATTAAGCTTGGCATAAAAAACTTCGATTTCGTTCAATGGAACATTTTACCACGGCAAATAAATCTTTTTGTGACGCCCAGCACACACTTTGATTGCCCCGTCTGGACTTCCGGCAACAAAACCTCCGGCAACAATGGAATTTCGCTGCCATTGTCGGGACACTCCCTTCGCTCCCTCACCCTTTTTCCGGAGCAGCCTGTAGTGGCCGTGACTCGATAGAAATCAAAGGTGCGAGAGAGAGAGAGAGTGAGGGGGAGGAGCAGAAGGGGAAAGATGGGTGGAGGAAGAATCCGGCCGGTATGGCATACGGCTTGAGTGCTCGAAGAATGAAATGATGAGGCGGTGAGGGATTGTGCGGGAGGGAAATGGGCGAGGCTTACGGAAAGGAAACAGGACAGATTCAATGCGACGCTGATTTCGTCGCCTGACAGCCCGCGGAGACCCTTTAAGGTGGCGACGGGAAATATTAGCCCCGTATTCAATTCCAAAAGAGGAAGCTATTATGGATTCTTCACAAGTTTCAGAACGTTTTTGGACGACGCGTAATGTGTTTCGCACCCCGCACCAACCCTCACCAATAATCCTCTTCACGAAATTCCGGTGGTTGGTCTCCTTCCCGGGCACCGCTTTCATATTAATGAGAGGAGACATCGCTTCCCTCCTGAGCATGTATGATCCCCTTGATTGTCATTCTCTTATTCGGAACGTCCTCACACCACTGCCCATGCATTTAGGGCCCATCGCCACTGAAATTTAACTTCAAGGAAAATGTTATTCCGTTCTCATAAATTCCCTCCAAATCGATTTCAGAGAGAAATCTTATCGTTTGACCAATTTTCTAAACATTTTACTCACCCTCACCGCACTTATTTGTCAGATGAGTGTGTAGATTAAAGATATAGATATATATATATATATATATATATATATATATATATATATATATATATATATATGTCTTTAATACGCGGGTCGCGGTGGTCTAGCGGGTAGAGCGTTGGACTACTGACCGGAGGGTCCCGGGTTCGATTCCCGGGCAAGGCACCTGCAGCTCCACCCAAGCTGGTTGATTTTTCGGGTACCAGATCTTCCTGGGAGACCATAACCGGCACAGGGAAAGGAACTGGCCCCCCTACCTACTGATGTGTGAATATTCACACGCCGTTGGGCTTGGTACACGGGTGAGCTCTACCATCACCTACTAAACCGACCTTCGGGTTGATTACTGTGTTTATGGTTTATATATAAGTGTACATAAACATGCATAAGTAAGTACATATAAGTGAGGAATTGTGGAGTGATATACCTGATGAAATGTGAACTGATAAGAGAATAAAATTAAAAATTATTTTCAACATATCAGTCAGGTCAGTTAAAGTCTGAAGGCAGGAATAGTTACTAGAGTGAAAGGCCTTTATGTAAAAATTTCCCTACAGTGGAATTTCTGAGGGTTTCACCAAGTCGGGGCTTCCTCGCTCTCTGCCTTGAAATAAAACAATTTCGCCCACAAAGATGAAATTTTGAATTTTTTAATACAACTTTTTGCTAGGACGCTTGACGAGTGAAATCTAAGAATGTCATTGAAAGTCAAAAGATTTGACCTCGGGTGAGTTCATTAAATGAGAAAACATTTTTTCACAAACCTATCTTATAACTTAACAAGATAAAAACCCCACGAGAAAATTCACCCAAGTTATTTATATGCTTCGGGTTTTGAAAAAAATTTCGTAATTAAGTGAGAAAACCAAAATCTTTTACCAAACCTACTCGTTTCTATCCGCGGATACGATTGGTTCCTAGGCATGAATGCTAATAATGTTAGAATCGGAAATCTTTGACAAAACTAACTAAAGGTTTCAGGTCATCAGGCACCTGAGTTTGGTAATATCGGAATATTATTTGGAATTGATAGGTAATGAACGTAAACATGTCTACATCTACATAATACCCCGAAAGCTGCCGCAAGGACGTGTGGCGGGGGGTGTTAGGTCACCACCTAAAAAAAGAAAAAAGAAATACCGCATTCAAAACCAATACACACATGCAAACCCCAATCCACAGCAGTGCACACATTCATAAAAACATCCCATCATTCCACGCGCATGCAAACACACATCCACCTACCTTCACTCAACAAGCATGCAAGTACATACGCTTGAACATGTGATCAATGATTAGTCATAGTTAAGACCAGGAATACTTGACTGCATAATTGGAAAGGCTTTAAAGAAAATGAGTTCAAAGAAGGGTGTGGTCACACCTACTGTAAAATTCCTGCATAACTGCTCAAGAATCCTGGGAACTGAATAACGAATAGTTGTTGCGAGCTCATCATAGCATTTATGATGGAAGAATTTTGCCGGAGGACAAAGAATTTCTAGGCAAGGTACGAAGATATTCGAAAAAGTTACGAAAAATGGACGCAGGAAATACTGAGAAACATGGGGTGCCGAAAGCCGTCAAGGATGCTGGAAAAGTGAAGCAGATGAAGGAAAAAAATAGTCTTTTGGCAAGATATTGATTCCGGCAGAAAATATGCAGAACTAAAGGATGAGCTCTTTTAATACGTAATATAGGGCTCGGAGATTTTTACTGGTAATTTAGAACTTGCTAGTCCATAAGTGCGTCGTTCCAGGTCCATGAAAAATCTAACTTAAGCCGGTAATGTATAATGTAAAAACTATGCAGTTTCTGAATTGAGCGTTTCCAAAATTAATTCATGTAAGAAAACGTTTATCGAAACAAAATCTTTATAACATGTGATCGCATACCTGTCGCTATATGTGTGTTTTTAATAAGTCCTTTAATTTTAACTTCTACATGTATGCAAATGGAAAATATTTGGGTAAATTTTGGTATTTTCTCCTAATCTAAACCGCACTTTAATTACCTTTCTAGAAATTGATTATACGTATGCCTTTTTATGCTGGACATACTTGATTTGAGTAAGATGATTTAGTCTAGTATCTATGAGTTAATTTTGATGAATGAATAATTGTTAAAAGAAGGCCCGGAAACTAGGAGAGCAATTTAACATGAACAATTTAATTCATCTATGCTGAGACAGACATTGGAGTGCAGGGGTAGGTGAGATTCTTTCCTACTTCTGGCGAAGTAAATCCCTTTTTATCACTTTTAATGCCACCAATAATAGGAATCAGTTTAATCAGACCATTTGGAGTATACTGAAATACAGATTATTCTTTCGCTGGAACCAGAAAAGAGCAGAAATGAAAATATGGATAAGGACTCCTCGGAGAGATAATTATTAGTTCCCATCCATATCTGCATTCATTCCATGCTTTGTACAATAAAATTCATTTATTTACATGGCATCTATATTTATTTTTTTAAATTTCCAAATGGTTAAAACGCATTTGATTTCAAATGGAACAATAATTTGTCCATATTACCGACATGAATACGAAATACATCCATTGATGATCCGAGAAGGAGTATGCAATGAAGTTAATTATCGCTGTTAACAATAAACTGTGGATAATTATACCAATAAGTCCACAAAAATAATGCCATGAGATTTGGTCAGTTGGAATTTAACTCGTTCTCTGACTTCTCTCGGTGAACATAGTTAATGACATTTCAACCGAAATTAAGGGCAGGAAAGCACATGGACCACTCATATATTGACCATCAAACAAACAAAAAAAGTTAATGAAAATTTTGGCAGGACTTTTTGGATTTCACTTAGTTATGTGTTTCTCTAGGATTAAAATATAGCGAGAAATATTTTTTAATATTTTTCGTGATGCAAGTTGTCCCAACAAAACGGCGATCGAGGAATCAAAATATCAAACGAATTTTCCCTTTACACTCTCTTCCCAAAGCTCAACGTTATTATCCGGGAATTACGCTTCCTCTAAATTATATCGACACACTCCTATTCTATGATACGCGGTAATTCAGAGCATGCTTTTTTAAGAAAGACCAAGAGGAAATGATTTATTTACTTCACATGAAATGACAGATGGCATTTTTAGGATAGCCACTATTAGATAATTATCAACCAGATATAATTATAATTAGCAACCAGATATCCTAAAATGCCCTTTTCCTCAATACACGCATGCCTGAAAGATCTCAGTAAATAAACTTTGTAAAAATATTACAAAATCGTTTTTATGTTGCTGTGTGAATCCAGAGTGATAGCTTATGAACTGAACCGTTCTTTTTCAAATTCATTTTAGGCGTAGAATATTATTCACAAAGCATGAATAGTTTAGAATAGTTTAAATAAAGTGCATGTGAAGGAAATATCGAGAAATTTTGACTCTAGGTACATCTTAAACAATAGTTTTTGAAACAATGAGACTACGGCTATCTACAATTGAATGTCAACCTCCATTATGGATGCACTTCAAGGTAAGAATTTGAATATTAGGTGCCAGTAGTTCTACAATTTAAAAGATTACCAAGGAACATTTATGAGTAAGTTCCATTTTTATCAGAAAATATAATTAAAAATTTGGGCACAAAAACTGAACAACACAGACACTAAACAGGATCATTCCAAAACGTATGTTCAACTTAAATACCACTCATTGTACAATAAAACATTTCAGTATGGATTTGAAAATATATACGTTCAGTATATCAATTGCATCAGAAACCCTTTCTCGAAGTTAATATATCATGTTTGTTAGAAGATATTTTTGCCAAATGTTGAAAAGCTTTTTTCCATTACTTAAATGGGCCAAATTGTGCATATCAATCTAATCCTCACTGCATGTTACTATTTATATGTGCATGCTTTATATCGTCCATAGGTACCTCATTACATTTGCACCCGAAACAAATAGTTTCAGCTTTCACTACCTCGATGGAATTCTCAAAATCACAAGTATATTCATGAATAAATTTCTCGCCGTTTCTTTAAGATAGAAATTGTGGTGCCAGAGTTGATGAATTCCGAGAAGAGTGATATTAGGGCTCTATCTAACTAACTCCCCTTTCTCATACCTTTCACACATTCCTACATAACTTTCTTCAAGAAAAAAATTGTGAGTTTTGTTTCCTTGGTAATGACAAGACATATTTGTTTAAAATCATTTAATTAGAGTAAAATATTCCTAATTTTAATCATTTAAACATTATCCGTGAGTGAAGGTAGCCATAGCCTCACATTAAACTTAAATTTTAATACTTACCTATAGAGATCTAAAAGTACTCAGGGGATGGTTTCGGGGCTCGCCTTAGCATTAATAGGAGGGTTTCCAACGCACCGTGGTATAGTTTAAGCCGCATGAGGATCTTTTCTCCAAAATTACAGCTAATATATTCGGAAAACATACACATTTCTATAGCCTACTTGCTTGCTAAAAACCAGGTTATTCACCTTATGAGAAATGCGTATTTGAACTATAATCTTTTCTGAACTATAATCCACTGGAATAATTTAATTTAGTACTAATATGCATTTTAAATTAATTAAGGATAATCCTCATAGAAAAGAAAAATACTTAATATTTCTATTTTTGGAACTGGGTTAATATGATTTGAAGAAGTCCCTTGAATATTTAAAGTCCAAATACGTATGACAATTTTATCGGAAAGAATATATTCGTACTCTTACGTTTAAACTAAATCTAGTATATACATATGCATTCCCAAATTTCTAAACTAAAGATTAAAACATTAAACAAGCTCTTAAATTGTACATATATTGATGAAGAAAATTAAATCCTGAATTCCATGCATCATTATTGGTTCCAAACTTACAGAAGAAGTGAAAAACTTTGCTTGCCATTTTGCATAGATGGTTTAACCACAGAAAAATTGAAGAATTCCACTGAAAGTTTTTCCGATTTCACCTCAATTTTTTAGGGGTACATGTACTTACAATGTTCGACTCAAGCACTGTTACTAGAGAACACGTGTGCTAATCATGTACCTCAAATTTGAATGAACACCATTTGAATGTATCCTTCGTCATGATTTTGGAAGTTTTATGATATGATTAACTTTCAAGGCAAAGTCTTGTGGAACTATTTCCCAGAAATTCTTTGAGAAGTAATTTAGTTTTTTCCTCCTTCCTATCCTCCTTGCTTATTATCCCTCCACAGTCTATTTAACCCAACTGGAAGCTAATAGAGGAGCGGATTGAGAGAAGAATACTTAAGGTGGAGGAGGTTACGAGTTTGACAAATGATCAAGAGGATCAGGCTCCGCCCTCCTCCTTTGAAAGGGGCTCCTGGTTCTATAAGCTCACCTTTCGCAAAATCTCTTTGAGCTCAAATAAAACGACCCGAAACTCGTTTGCTATGGGTTATTACTCTTAGGGAGCAGAACCGGGCTCTCGAATAAGCGAGACATGCTCCTAAATAAAAGATCACAAAGACAAAAATATTTTCCTCAAACCTAGAGTTACGCAGGTGAAAGAAAAAAGGAGCAGGAAAAAGAAAGCATAATATTACAACCTGCACAAAAGCGAAAAGTGAAGTTTTCAGGTATCAGGAGGTACGGGTCGGGTCGTTGTGATTTACTCGCTTCAACGCCCACTAAAAGGGAGAGAAAATAGCTAATTAAAAGGGTTGTCCTTTCCATTAGACACGCCGTATCGCGACTTTTATAATATTTCACGAACGCACAATTTTGTCCGCAGATGGGGCGTGTCTCGGGCCATGTTTCCCACCGATAAATTGATTGGAGGGGAGTGAGTGGAAGCGGCGAAGAAGGCTGACAAGGAGGGGCTGGGGAAAAGGTGAAGATGAGGCAAATAATTACTCCGTCAACTCAATCAACTCATCAATCACGTAAGAGGAAACTTTCTGCAACTCCCGCCAAAATTGGAGGTGAGCGGCCACTTTCGCATCTAAGCAACCTTCTGCGTGAGTGTATGGATAGAAAAAAACACGGTCGTAAAAACGAGGCGATCCGGCGACCCGAACCAATGAATAGGAAATATAACCCCCAGACATCCAATCGGTAGCATTCGGGCGGAACTCTGGAATAATTCAGCTTCTTCTGGAGGGAGAAATTGTGATACTAAAAGTGGGCTAAGGAAGGGAGGTTCTTTCCCAGGGAGAAGGTACGAGAGAGAGAGAAAGAGAGAGTATGAGAAACGGGTATACATCCTAAGTTAGGTTTCCTTTAGGACGGTGTAAGGAAGAGATAAAGGAGTGGAGAGGTTATACGGAGAGTTGAAACTTATTTGGTTTCACCTACGGGAAGCAGATGGGATTAGGCTTGATGGTAAGATAGGGGTCCCATGAACGGACGGAGGCTAAAAATTGAAGTAGCGAAAGTATATGAAATAATGCAACAGACCATTGAGATTGGAAATGAAGAGGAAGAGGGAAAGTGTTGGAGTGGAGAAAGGCTCAGGATGAGAGGAGTGAAAGAGAAGGACCGGAGAAGGATGGACGAAGGGAAGGAGGAGATAGAACCGGATGGAGATCAAAGGGAGGGGAAGGACGAATGAGAAGAGGCGAAGGGACATCGGTTCGTTGGAGCGAATGGTGGGAACAGAAGGTGCGAGGTGGTGGGAAGAGAATAAAGGGGTTTGGGTTGATGCCGCGAGTATGACGATCAAAGGTACGGCCTTCCCCAAAGGAATCATGGGAAAAGAAATAGGACACCGCACATAAAGGTGCAATTTTGTGTTGATGCAGAGAACCAGCTCCCACAAATACGGCTCGCCCGAATAGGTATGTTTTAATCGGCCTAATCAAACAAAAAAGAGGTAAAATGACATATTAATGGATAGTCTTGTAGCCGGCTAATTAGAAAGACTAGACGGATCTTCTCCGCGAGGCATGAAATGATATATTTACGACGCTGCAAACTTGATTATCACCAAGAAAGCGCCATATTTTGCATGAAACGAATGTGAACACGAGTTTTCATCCATTCTGTTTACTTAAAGGTACCTACCTTTTCAGCAAGCGTTTAATTTTCCTGAAAGTATTCTTCCTGACGTGAGGATCTTATACTCGTAGCACCTTGGCAAAAGTCGAGAATATTATGAATGTTTATCGATGAAATTTTTGAATTGGTGAAAAATTTCAGGATTTTTAATACAATTTTTAACAGCATGGCTATTGCTAAAATCTGAAAAAATATTCAAGTCAAAACATTTTCTTAATTCACCATATAAACAACGTATAAAGTAACAATGTGCAAAGATCAATTACAAGAATTGCGTATGTAAAGAAAAAATGAAATATTTAGTCCTAGTTTTTTTAAACAAGCGTTGATTGTGAGATTTTTTTATTTAATATTATCCGTACAATGGAAAAGTTCCATTGTTTGACGCCGAAAACATTTTGAAGAGTCTCCAATTAAATAATATCGGTCAATTGGTATGTAACTTTTACAAAGTACTTCTGTGGCTTAGAATGTTATTTCAGCTGGCACAGAAAACTGAAGGGGAAAGTACTGGAAACGAGAAACCATCACGCTAAAAACACCATTTAAACGCCGAAATTCCCAACAATTTATAAATGCACATTTACTTTCGTTTTCCATTGAAATTTGCATTTTTGTTTGATTTTATGATCGCGTTTTCTGCAGTATTTTCTCCAACTTTACTTGGTTCCACCCATGCCCAAAGTTTATGGTGACAATGACTTTCTGCTTTGAAATATATTATCACATCTTATCCCAAGTAAAAAGAAAAGGAAGACTTTCATTTACAGATCCTCAGAAAAATGCCATTTTTTGAAGCATCACCATTTCCCAAAAGCTTCCTCTTCAATATGACTCCCATTCCCTTCTCTCGCAAATCTTCGTGTCTCATTTCATTTCAACGCGTTTTATTCCTCTCGGGCCCGCTGGAATGAATAGGAAGCAGACATAAAGCCGAGTCCGCTCTCACCCGTCTAACCGCTTCCCTTCGGATGTCGGGAGTAGACCAAGAAACTTTATTCGTCGATCCGTTTAAATGTTTGATAGGTGTTTATCGGCGTGGAAATTGAAGACGACTTCTTCCGATCCCAACGCCTTCCGAAATGGGGCGGTGAGAAACGAAAGTTCAAGATAGAATTGTGTGGGTGTATTCGCGCACTCGCTCGCATGTGTTATCCAGAGGGACGAACAGCCAAGTTTCTCCATTAAAGGGAGCACTCTCCTGCTTTGAATATTTATGGCGATATTGATTCTGACACTGAAGTAGGTAAGTCTCCAAAAATTACATACCAGGCAGTATTGCTTGCATTAATATTCACGGTTTTGTATGGTTAACCTGTTCACATACATGTATATGCTGCAAAATTACATTTGCGGAAATGATTACATACGTTGTTTTAAATTCCCGTTCAAAGAGTTCCGCTGTTATAAAACGAGGAATAGTAACCTCAAATTTTATGCTGAAATTATAATGTTACGTTTTCTGATTTTAATATTGATTTATATACACTTATAAATATATATATATATATATATATATAATGTAAATTTACTAACTAGTCGACACAAACACAGAAACTAAAACACATAAAAGAGGGACTCACTGGTTCTCGAATTTTCGGTGGTGCAACCACCTTTCTCAAAAGGAATTACGAGCAGAACTCAGTTCTGTTCCTAATTCCTCTTGAGAAAGGTGGTTTCACCACCGAAAATTCGAGAACCAGTGAGTCCCTCTTTTATGTGTTTTAGTTTCTGTGTTTGTGTCGACTAGTTAGTGAATTTACATTATTGTGCACGTTCGTGGGTTTTTCAAGAAAGTGACTATATATATATATATATATATATATATATATATATATATATATATATATATATATATATATATATACAAGTCAGACTCAGCCGAGGACTTCTTCAGGTCAGACTCTGATCTGAAGAAGTCCTCGTCTGAGTCTGACCTGAAGAAGGCCTCGGAGTAGGCCGAAAGCTCAAATCATGTACAGTGTGAGTGTCCTTTTACGTGTTATCTGTTTTATTCTGTGTTCTATTGTGCCGTCCAAAAGTTATATTGCTCTCGTGAGTACTTCCGCATCATCTATATATATATATATATATGTGTGTGTGTGTGTGTGCGTGTATGCATAAATATATGGATCCATTCCTATAATTATATACATTCAAACACAAAAAGTCCACGGTATAGTGAACAGGGATTTTGATAACAGGAAAAAGGATAGGAAAACACATAAAAGACTGACAAGTCAAAAGATCCATGGTTCAAGTCCCGATCAAGGAAAGATTTTTGCATTAATATTTGTTAAATGTTTGCATTTTACATATTTTCTGTAATGGTTCTTGTAAATGGTGGACCTAATAGCGTCGTTGGAGGAATTTCACCTCTTTAATGTATATTGGTTGTAAATTCCAGGTTAAGTTAGGGAAGATGTAGGAGAAAAACAGATTGACATAACATTTTATTCAATTATTAGACTCTTCCATTCTCAGGTGAAAATAATTAGTGTCTCACAGAAACTGTAATCAAAGTTAAGGTGAAGTTAAGTAGCCCTCTGGGTTTTCTTCCCCAATTACATAGTAAATTATATTTTTCTACCTAAAATATAATCTTATTAGCAAATATTATGCAGCAACATGCAATGAATAGATATTCATTTTTCTCTAGAAACAGTGGAACTAAATACACGCAAGGTTTGTCACATTTGGAAATCTAAAAGCAAAAGATGGTTTTCAACTAGAAATATCACAAATTAATAAAAATCAATTCTCGTTAGGCTACGTATTAAAACCGATATAATAGATTGTGAAAAATGCCTATAATATAATTCCACGTTCACCCAGTAAAGCCTGATTGAACGGTAACATAATTTTAATCCACTATAAGTAATATACTTTTATGACGGAGAAAAATTGAATACTCGCTGATCCCAAAAAATGTATTCATCTGGCAGGGGATAAAAGTATACGGAGTAAAAATTGAAAGCCATTAACATAAGCTGTTCTTGATTGATAAGCTTATGAAGGAGAGGCGTTAATTCGTCCGATTGAGATAACAAATTCAAAGGATATTTTTGTCCGATGAAAATGATGAAAAACACATTTGGAACAAATGAATTTAAGTTTCAAAAATTAACCATAAAAACATTAATTATGACCTATGAACAATATTCATTCTAGAGGAGGAAATATTATAAGCAGATATGACATTTAGCCTTTAGCCATTTGTGGCGTAATAAATAAAATCCTTGTCGGAACAAATTCCTCTGAATTATTTTAAACCAAAAATAGAGCTTATCCATAGTTCCGTATTTTTTTGTCGTCGTTTCTTCACTCGATGGCAATAAAAAGAGCCTGGAGATCTTTTATAATGCACTCGAAAATGTGCTGTAGGGTTATTTCACCAATTCCTTTATAGCATTTTTTTCTGTTCCCCAACAAAAAGCGTAAATTCTTGTTAATAAAACAAATAATTCTTAATTGATGGTGAAAATTATATAGGCCACTTTAGAACTTCCCACCGTTCCTTTTTTATTTGCACTCTCTGGTAAAATTAACATCATTCTCTAAAAACCTTAAATTAGACTCTAAGATAGTCATTTATCTTACATTCCCTTTACCATCCAACTTCTAAACGTATTAAAACCAACAAACTGGCAAATACCTACCACTAACCACCTGCCACCCCAACTCCTGCGCGCATCCCGTCCCAAGGGCTCCTCACCCAGAGACTTCGGGAGTTCCGAGTGGGTGTTGAATTCTTCCCCCAGATTAAGACCTCAATTCGTTTCCCCGGGAATTTACAAAATGGGATCTTCTAAACGCTCGGATGTATAAGGAGTTCGTTGGTGGGAGGTGGGGGAGAGCCTGAAGAGACCGAGGGGGAGAAGGGACTCGTTTCCCCACTCCCAACCCACCCCTTTAGCGAAAGAAAAAACGGCCCAAAACCCTCTCGACGAGTTCATTAAAACGTTGAAGGCAGTGAGAAGAGGAATGGTCGGGAGTGGTGGTTCTGAGGAGGGGGGTGGGGTGCCGCGTGGTGGGAGTGGGGGTCTTTGGGGAGGTGACGGCCTCCGCCTCCCCAGCGGTGGATCGGGGCGAAATGCGATGCAAGATCTTGCCGGTTGCTCGGAGACTTCAGGTAAAGGTGACATCTTCCTCCATTCTCCAGGCCTTCTCCAAACACACATCATTTCCCCACGCCTCTGGTAACGCCATAAGCCTCCCCATCCTCAAAACCTCCATGGCTCCCTCCCGAACCCCTTCCTATGGTCTTGTAGGCTTTGACAAAGCGCCTTCCTGCGTGTTATATGCGAAGAAGGGAAGGTGGAACAGTTTTGAGGTGAACTAAGGGAGTATTGAGGACTAGAAGAGAAGGGTTAAGAAGGTGGGGTGGGGAGATGGGTTGCACGGTTAGAAAGGGAGGTGATAAGAAAGAGAAGAGGAGATTTCTGGCCAAGGAGGAGGCTTTTTGACGCTGGGAGAGGGAGGGGGGAATGAAATCGAGAGGGGGAAAGAGCTGCACGATCCGAAGGTGGGTCTGAGTGCTGGAATGGGGTGGCATTGGTGGGGTTATAATCGTGGGAGAGGTTTGGGTTTTGTCGTCGAGATGAGAAAGTAGGGTTAGTTCCTGCCGCTATCTCTTCGGATGCGAAGAGGCTGCAGCTAGAGATTTTATGATTTATGATCCTCAAACTTTCCTCCTCACTCCCCATGCACCCTCCTGGGGCTGAACCTATGCTTTCCGATTCCATATATGTACTTTCCCGCCTGTAACGTAAACATATTTACACGAAATTATATACAGACACATATGTGAATAGGGCACACACGTTCTCACCTTGCGGATCGACCTCCCGCAAATCCTCTGATGAATATCCTCCTCGCTAGTTTCTGAAGGAAGTCTTATGCTACGTAAATGTGAGAGGTAGGAATACAAGAGTATGAATGAGTCGTTGGTCACCTATAACCATTTTACTTATGAAATATTTGGTTGAAAGTTTTCAACGAAATATTCAACACATTAAAACCTACGCGAACGAAAATAAAGCATTAGATTTTAGTTAATTAATGTTGTGTATTTGACCGTTTTTTTTTATAAAACGATAATTTTACGCAGAAAAGATTTTTTGAGGACGGAGAATAAGAAGCGCATAATGCCTAAATAATCGCGTGGCCACGAGTAACTACTAAACCATAAACACAGTAATCAACCCGAAGGTCGGTTTAGTAGGTGATGGTAGAGCTCACCCGTGTACCAAACCCGACGGCGTGTGAATATTCACACATCAGGGTAGGGGGGCCAGTTCCTTTCCCTGTGCCGGTTATGGTTTCCCAGAAAGATCTAGTAGCCGAAAAATCAACTAGCTTGGGTGGAGCTGCAGGTGCCTTGCCCGGGAATCGAACCCGGGACCCTCCGGTCAGTAGTCCAACGCTCTACCCGCTAGACCACCCCGACCCATGAGTAACTACTGTAAGAGCACTAATCACGTCTTTTCTAAAACTTTTTTCACAAAATTTTATGTATCTACAATACAACGTGTTTATCAGAAAAGGTTATATCCCATGTTGAGGTATTGGTGCATAAATTATTAATAGTGAAAAAATACTGTGCAAATTTGAGGGGAGGAGCATACCGTTCTGCATTATGCTTTTAGTGGAGGGAAGCTAGAACCATCTTTCATTTAATCGTTCTACACGAGCCACATTCACATTTTCCGCCCCATTTGATGGAATGAAACCCATTTTTAAAATGGAAGAGCATGCTCCATTTCTTTAAAAAATATGAGAAAATAAAGTGATAAACGGCGCTAAACACTTTCGGGCACATAGAGCATCAGGTTTCTTCCGCAATGTCAATCGCTTCCCTTTCCAACAAAACCTATCCCCTAACACAACATCGTAGATTTTTCACATTCTTCAATCTTTTGGAAAAACAGACCCAAACTTGAAATCCTTGTAAAAGTAGTTAGTAGGTATTTTACCATTACGGAGATGTGTTATGTAATAAAATTATTACACTAATGTAGCAATATCATTACTTAGAAAATAAAAAATGTCAATTTTAACGCTAAAGAAATATTTTTTCCTTCCTGAAGATTGAAAGTTCTTCCCTCTGTAGTTTCTTGTACCTTTTACCACACTTTTGGTTAAATAGTAAACATATTTATTGTCCTCTCCCCCATTTAATGATATTCTGTCATAGACTGACTCCAGAGTCACCTTTTCTCTCTCTTCATCGGTAACATCGGATTTCTCCTCTCTTCTCGCACCACATTTGAAACCTCGGCGCTCGTCTTTTTTTAGAACCCATTTTACTTCTTTAATTCTTTTTCATATTTTCGTTTCAAATCAGGTTTCATATTCATATATCGGGCTAAGCTCCATTATCATTAAATCCTTTACTTTTTATTGTACCTGTTACTCCTCTGGATCATACTTTTACGATTTATATTCTTTATTTTTTATTTCCTCACAATTGTTCCTATTATCTACCCTAGCACTCCATTTAATCTATAGTATCTACGTTATATGGTTATCAAAATACTGGTGTCTAGTTGGAATGAAATATTCGTTCAAGTAGGCATTTATTTTTTTCTGAATAACTATTCTTTTATTCTATTTTTTTACTTTTGTTTCTGTTTCTATGACCGGGATCCCTGTCAAGGTGAATGGTTTTTACTCTCTAAAATTGTTGCAATGTAATGCACACATAGCGGATGACTCCGTTAAAGTTACTGTTGCGGCATCTCCCGTAGTTTCTTGAAATTTGAAAATTTAACATTATAAAAGGATTGTGGCTAAGATTGATATCAGTTTAACTCGTGTCATTTGGCTAAATTCAATTCATTCAACAGTCAAATTTCTCGTTAATAAGTAATATTTAGATTAATATGATTAACTTTGATATCACGCTAATAAATATAAAATATCTACTGGAAAAACCATTGAATTTCTCCCGTACAGCTAGGCAATTAGGTTTGTAAATATTTTTTTCTAGACAATACCAAGAAAATGGCGATTTAGTTTTCAAAATCTATTGTTTTTGAGGTGTAATTGTCAAATTGGAATTTTGGAGTCCTTTCAGATTAGATTTCCAAGTCTCGCAACATAATTGGTGACATAATTATTTGAGATGTCAACAATTATGTATTTTTCACCGAAGTAGTTAAGACACTTAAATCCTTCTGGCTTTAGTTCACGAGACATTATTTTTAAGCCAGGGAAAACAGTGAAATATATTTTTCTTACGTAAACCTTAAACACCTGCAATTTCTTGCAAATTGTAACATTTGACTCCTGAATATTAAATACCATGTAATGAGAAAAGTATTGATTTATTTCTTTTTTCCTTCCCCCAAAAGTAAAATAAGGGCGTGATGGGATTTACAATAAATTGGCCGACCATTCTCCTCACAAAAGTTCTCCAGCATTAAAGAATAATTTATAATATTTAGGAATGCTGTTTTGCTCAACTTCTGTTGAATAAAAATAGGCAACAATAAACCTACTCCAAATGACCTAATTCCTCAAGGGCACTCCGACATAGCTAGTAGACTCAATACATAAATCACAGAATGTTATTAAAATCCACACGCTTTCGATTTAATTTTCAAGCGAATGAAACTTATATTTTTAAAACCTATTTGATAACACTTTGGAATACTTCTAACTATTTCTAAGCGGAATCATCTTGGACTAAAACCCTATACTTTGACCGATCGTCGAAACAGGCGTCACCCTACGTAGCTACAAGCAGAATGTTTCCAAATTTCAATATGATTTTGTTCTATGCACATAAAAACAGTGATTATCATTTTTACCAATAATATTTATTTTTATCGTTTCGATCATTTGCTTTTAAGCAATAAAAAATAATTCAGATTATCAATATATTTTGTTTCCTGTATCATAGTAATTGATGTTATTATCATAGGATTTCAGCAAAAGATGGTGAACTATAGTGTGAAAATCATACGCAGGGAAATTCTCTTATAAGCCAGTCACAGAGTAAGAATTTCCCAAACACACTCAAGAAAATTCTACACACAGGTTCACGAGATTTTCACTGCAAGAGACGGCATACCGTGCGAATACCTTAAACACTCAAGGAGATCCTCCCATAAGCCAGGCCTACCGCAAGAGTACTCAAAGTCACACTCACTTGAAGAAAACACCTCGGTTAACACAATCCAAAGCGCAAAGAGGTAAGAGCAGGTAACAGTACCAAAAAAACATTTACACAGGAATACTATCATAGTACCAATTTGTTTAAAGGTAATCTACTGGTTATTTATTATCGACTTATTATCGACTTAACTGGGCGAGGTTGAGACTAAATAGTCCCTCCTTCCACCTAACCCTTACATTACATACATTATATTGAAGACAATTACATACAGCCAAGCCCTGGATGGAGAAAAATCCACCCAGACGGGAATCGAACCCGTGACCTCTCAGTTGGTAGACGAGGACGTTACCCCGCCGCCACCGGGGCCGGCAAAGAGGTAAGTTCTCGGTTAAGGTAGGTTCTCGATGGACACAACTACTAAATATATATCTCCGAACAAAACCCAATCCATCAACCTACTCTACATTAGATCCCTCTTCATCACTGTGTGCTTCCTTCCTTCCTTCATCCCGTCCAACACCCCTCTCCTATTCTAACATTCTCCCATCAATTGCAGTCTTTAACTACCGAACAATACGCCCTTCAACTACTTTTCCTGCCTCCTTGGGAATTCTACCAACAAAGCCCTCTCCTCGCCCACCATACCAAGTACTTCCTCATTTGTTTTCCTTTCGGTCCATTTTACCTTCTCCATCCTTCTCTACACCCAAATTTCAAAAGCCTCCAATTTACTTCGATCCTCCTGCTTCAGTGACCATGTTTCCGTACGTAAGTACGTACATAAGTATGCTCAAAACCAAAGTTTTGACGAGTCATAATCTTAATATGATTGCTAAACGTCCCTGCCATCAACTCTTTATGAAAGTCTTTTGACATTTGACCCTTTGACAATTTTGGTACAAAAATTTCAGAGATACGTAAACTCCTTCACCATAGTACCAAGGTATAGAAATAAAAGTTTCCTGGAATACGTAAAGGCTACACTAAGTAATTTTTTCCTCGGTAAAAGTGAAAACAAATCCCCTAGAGAACTGAAGGCATTATTGAAAAGTTTTAACTAAACATGAAATAGGGCGTTGTCATAGAATACACGCATGAGAATACAGTCTGTATCGGGTAAGCAATGAAAGGAATGACGAGACGATATGGAGGGTTAGTGATGATGGGTTTAAGGTTTACTATGGGTATGGGTAAGAGACTGATAAGAATTGCAACTTTTTCATCATTGCATACTGTTTTCTTGTGTCTGAAAATCCAATTGCTCTTATTGTCTTTATTATTAACTTAAAAGCGTTTCATTGAAGGAACGAATATTTTCTGATGACTCTCAGAGCCCTTGTGAATATTTTCTATTTTTAAATATGATTAATGTTTGATCAAGAGGATATTCTTGAAGAAAAGAAGGAATTATGATTCATCAAACATTTGTTTATCTAAATAACTTGTGCAGCTGCAAAATATCGTCTGCTTATTTCTCCTTAGGGAAGCAACATCAATATTGCTACAATATGTAAATTTTATTGTACGATAAAAAGTATACTTATTATACGTCATGATGAAAGGGCCATTCTGTTATTGGTAGAAGTAGTAACTCTAAGAACTTTTGCTACAACATTAATATGCTATTTACAACATCAATAAAATTGAATTATTCTATGAATCAACGAATAATCTCATAACTGGGAATACTTGGCTTGAACAATTTGAGAAGATAATAGGATTTGGCAATTTTTTTCCGCGGTAAAAGCGAAAAAAAATTCCCCTAGAGAACTGAACGCATTCCAGCAAAGTTTTAACTAAACATGAATAAGGTCGGCATTTTAATTCGCGGAATAAGGGCGAAATTTAAAAAAGTACGTTATAAGTTACAAAAGGAAACAAGGGTGATCCAGAATTATATTGAAATATGGGTTCAAAGAGCATTAAAATTGGTTTAATTTGAGTTGAAGGGTCAAAACGATGAATATACATACAATAAAGCATTAGGGATAGCTATTAAAGTATAAAATGACGTTAGTCGGGTTAATGACAGTATATTTGAAATACTGTGGATTAGGGGCACTAATTGGTGAAATCGAATAAATATTAGAAAGGAAGTAAAACATCTTGGTTGTTATTAATGTATCACTCTTTCATGATTTTTAATGCAGACACGAGTGGCTCGTATCGTGAATGCTAGAACTCAATTCCTTTGGTTTCATTGCTCGAAAGAATCTTCAAAACAGGCAGTGCACCCAGAAAGGGAAATCTCCAATTCCTTTATCTGCCGGGCACCCAGCTCGACCCACGACTAGATTTCTCCTCTTCATTTAGTTGTTGTGTAAATTAGAGTTTTACTGCAACTTGGTCATTTATCAGAATGAACGCTTTCGCTAAGCATATAGTTAAAACGATATTTCCAGTGATACTCTATTCATTATGAAACTCTTTTTTAAATAGAACACGATTTTTTATGAACAAACATCAATCTTCAATGAAAAGATCTATAAGAAAAAGGTGTCGTGAAATTTTTCACGCTTATGCATAATAGTTTCAAAGTTATTTGATAGAGAAAGGAACAACCGACAGCTAACATACATAATTGCAGGAAGAATTGAATTTACATCAAGCAATCTCGGATATTTTAGTTTGTAAAAAAATAAAAGAACAAATGTAGCTGTATTAATCCCACTTAGTGTCTTAATCTGACAACCGGGGTTACAATGCATAGCATTAGCATCAGGTGATAGAGATGAATATGCTGCGTGATGAAATCCGGGTCGTAAGATCAAAACATTAAGCGCATTTATCAAAGCTGTATATTTTCGTTCTTTAATAGATAAGTTCCACGTTCCACTAATTTATCCCCCACCTCTCCCCGTGAGGTTAGGTTATGGTTAAGAAATAGGAATTATCATTCCGTAGGCATAAGTACCGAGTTGATTACATTATTACAGGATTGCATGTTCAAGTACGATAATACAAGAGTATTATGAAGCTATTATGTTTAAACAATTTTTTCTGGGTCAACGTTAGATAACAAAATCTCTGGCGGACCTTCAAGGGATACGGACGTGATTTTAAGCAGTGCATTAGCGACCGCTCGAGAAGATGGGCAATGGCTAGAAGGCACACACCCCCGGGCGAAATGGGAGAGGGCAAGGCGGTAGATGGGAAGTGTATTAATTGCCGTAGAAAATTGAGAAATGGAGTCCAGTGCAGTGGATTTTACTTTTGGTACCACTTAAACTTCTCGAAGAGTAAACTGGAGGATTGCGTTAGTGACGAATGGCATTGCTGTAAGTGCGAAAGTCAGAAGAATCGAAGTGGTTCAGAAGAAAAAGAGTTGGTAATTGAAAAGCTGCAAGCAGATTTAAACATCGTTCGAAAGACAATTTTCAGCCTTTCTGCTAAAAATGAGGAACTGAATGCATCATTGGCACATATGAGGTGGCTGATAAAACAAGTCGAAGCTGATCTCCACTTCGTCCGAAGGTGTGATAAGAGGAACCCGGAAGTGTGTCTATCTGCACATGTAAGTTTTATTAATTAGCATTTCCGGGGACTCCGGGGCAATAGTGTGTACACATGGTTTCTAAAGTGTGTGTGGCGTCTGTCTGAGTAAGATAGAGAGTTTGGAGATAAGAAAAAAAATGAAAGCAGGATTAGGGACAAACAATCGATATTACATATATTATATTTTACATGATAGTCTATGCCTAAGACAATTTGAATAATTGATTCATTGACACAATTATGTAAGCGTTTGTTTCCATATGGATCGCGTTATAGATAGAAAAAATGACTTTCAATTAAAAATTTTGAATGATAATGGTACATAAGCACGCCAACGACCTTGTAAATTTGATCATGAGTAGTGGAATGTCAACAGATGAATAGTTAGATCAGGTTTACAATGGAAAAATCATATCCGTTTTCAAAATGTATAATCACGACGGCCTTCGCATGCACTTAACTTTGACGCGGCGGAATGGCTTGTTTTTTTCCGATGACCCCTATAGCTGCTACCTTAACCCGTAGACGATCTAATAATAATCATAATTGAATGTTTATCGGGTATGAGGAGAAATGATAAAAGTAGTAAGAAACCATTCTAATGTGTTGATTTTGATTTTGATATTACTTTATTTTGAGAGCATTGCGATCTATACTGAATTCTACATCAATCTTAACAGAAAAAATAATGTTATATTAAAGTTCAGTAGAATTTAGTGAATATATACAGCCATAAAATTTTTAAGTACTGTTTCACTGAACCAGATAATCGAGTTCCGAGAAAACACCATATTTTTACTGCACTGTACAAAATACGTACTTTTTGTTTGCCACGTTTAATCTTTAGCCTTGCATGCCTTTCTCTTTCTTCTAAAGAGCCAAAAATATCCCTTTTTACATTCTCTTCCAAGCCCACATATCCATTCCAAGCCCACATCTCCGTTGTAATACGCTTTCTATATTCCATTAGGTATTTATAACTCTTTAATCCCCATTCTCGGACTTCCTCTAAATTTTTCCAGCAACTTCCATCTCTTCTCCAACAACCTAACAGTCATCGGTTTATCTTCTTCACTTTAGTGTTTATTTTCTTAATTCCCTCCCATTCCGAAAGCTCAATAGCCTCCGATGTATGCTCCTCTCCGTTCCTCCACGAACAACTTTTTGTGAACCATAAAACGCAGCGTAATGGTCATTTCATTTCATGATAATGCTTTATTCATTCTTTATCCAGAGATCCTTTCATAAGTTTTCGCCCCTTCGGAAATACATTCCCAGACCATTAGTACTTTTAGTATTTCAATAGGAATGCTCAAATGAACAGGATTATAAAATGCCTTCCTCATGGCATTCTTTTCACTGTTACCACTTACTGAGAGACCTTATATTCGCTATATTTAGCTTTATGTAAATTCTGTGCCTCTTACACTCATCCTCAAACACTGCTACAATTACTTGGATAGTTGATTGCATGAAATGTAATGAGATTGTATCAGGCAAAAATTCTTGAAAACCTTGAAGAGAATGATTTTATCATAAGAAACTAATGTCTCAATCGTCGTAAAAAGGGGCTACTGTTTATCGGCTATCCACGACATGCTTTCACGAATAGAAATATGGGATAAAGAGTTAAACTCACTAAATGGCGGAATTAAAGTTCCAGAAAAACATTTATTACAATCATTGAATATAAGAGCCCATAGCATAAAAACATGCATGGTAATTGATTTTTAAATGCTAAAGTAAAAACAGACGTTATGTTCAATTAAACCAGTCCTTTAAAGTTTCCATACCTTACGCAACGTGCCAAATGAAATTCCTCGTGTACCTCATAAAAGAGTTTTCAAAGGCAAGATGACCCAGTGAGCTGCATGATCATGTCATAAAGTGAAACAGCCAATTTCCTTCAAGCGCCACAAAAAATGAGCTCTTTTGTGAGGATATTTTAAGATTTAAAATCAATATATATGTATACATACATGTGTGTTTATATATATATATATATATATATATATATATATATATATATATATATATATATATATATATATATATATAAATGCAAATGGACTAGTTAGTCGACACAAACACAGAAAGAGAAACACATAAAAGAGGGACTCATTGGGTCTCGAATTTTCGGTGGTGCAGCCACCTTTCTCAAGAGGAGTTAGAAACAGAACTCGGTTCTCAGAAGCAGTTCCATTCCTAACTCCCATTGAGAAAGGTGGTTGCACCACCGAAAATTCGAGACCCAGTGGGTCCCTCTTTAATGTGTTTCTGTTTCTGTGTTTGTGTCGACTAGTCCATTTGCATTATTGTGCACCTCCGAGGGATTTTCAAAAAAGTGACAAAAGTTTTATCACTTTATAAAAAATTATATTTAGAAAAAACATTTATATGTATCCACAAATTAGTCATTTAAAAAGAGAGACCATGTTAATCAATGCATAAAATGAATATTATTTTGCTTGATGATGAATTTATCACCTAAATAAATGGATACAGGTCCTAATAAGTCATAAGAATATTTTTAGCTATTGCAAATTTTCTTCCTTAAAATATTCCTGGGTACTATTAAAGTAATATTTCTTCACCCCTCGATGGTAAAATTAAAACATCGTACACAGTGTGGCATAAATTCCTCTCTCATCGGAACGCCGCGCCGTTGAAGATGGAGAGCCTCGCACGGTGGATGATCAAAAAAAAAGATTTTAGGTGACACGCCGAGAAATCACAGGATCTTTTATCAGTTTAATATTTTGAAGAAGAATTAAAACAAATTTTCTCTGCAAGCTATACAGGATATTAGTTATAAAATTTTTCCTCCCATCGCCTTCATGTTTAATAATTAGAGAAATAAAATATTTGCAACTATCAAATTTTTTCTAACAAACACATTTAATGGACAGGTCCAGGTAATCAAACCAATCAAAAAAAGATTTTTTGATTGCTAGCGTTTGTTATCTTTAACAAAAATACGTGGTGTATATTTGCCAACTCGATAGAATATTTTCAGAGCTAAACGCTTATCTTTTTACGTGAGATCTCGATTATTACCTGACTCCCCAAATGGGAACGGATTGATTTAAAAGAACTCAAAAACCTGCGAACTACTTTAGTAATTTAATTTTGATTGAGTTCTTTTAAATCACGAAGTAATGCTACGAACTTACACAAGAAAAAAATTTCTGTATGGGGACGAATTACTGAGGATACAATGAAGTATATACGGAGGCAAACATTAAACGAATATGAAGATGAGCAATATTCTCTCAACGGTGCACATGAAGTGATGTGTCTTATGAAGTTTTAATAATGCCATCGAAAAAATACTATATTTGTTACGGTGAAAGAGTTTAATGAAATAAATTCTAATTTGTCCTTAGGATATGAGGCGACGCTGAATATGTTATTAAAGTATATGATATTTTGTTTTTACTGAATAAAAAAACGGAGATAGCTTTAGTAAGAGCAAGGAATATCATCAGAGCCTTTTTTTGGTCATTTGTATTAAATTAAAATTCGACTTAAAAACTAAAAACAGGAATTGTGGCAGGTGATGCTGAAGTTTAAATATTGTTATCGATTATGTTTGGCTCCAAAGTAGGATATAATATTCAACATTTTCCATAATTTTCATGTATTTTTCAAAAAGAAATTTAAATGAAAATAGTATCTTATAAAATTCGGCTAATTTAACTACCTTAAGAGACAAATAAATATATTAAGGCAAACCCAAAGATTGTTTCGTGTTATAAATATATAAATATATATATATATATATATATATATATTATTATTATTAGGTAATCTACCGGTTAAGGTAGGTTTTTGGATGGACACAACTACCAAATAAAAATTTTGTGACTCCCCACCTAGCAAAATAATCTATATCAGGTCTCTCTTCATCTCGGTGTACTTCCTTCCTCCCTTCATCCCGTCCAACATCCCTATCCTGTTCCTACCCTTACCTCGCTTGCCCAACATTCTCCCCTCCATTACCCTCTTCAACATTCCACTACCGCTCAATACGCCTTTCATCCATTTTTCCTGCCTCCATAGGATTTCTCTCAACAAACCCCTCTCCTCCCCCACCATTTCTATGGTATGTAAACTGTTCTACCTGCTCTATTTTTTCCCGCCTATTTTAATATTTAGCTTAGCCTTTTTCTTTCTGGAAAATCGCATAACCTTTGTTTGATTAATATTGATTCTCATCCCATATTTATCGCACTGAACCTCCAATTCACTCAACAATGCTTGCAATCCCTTGGCTGACTGAGCAACTAATGCTTGGTCATCAGCAAACCTAACCGATTTTACGAATTACCTTCCGACTTTAATTCCTACCTCCAGTTCTTCCCATGCCTCTTTAATCATTTCCTCTACATATACGTTGAACAGTACCGGTGACAATGGGCAACCCTGCCTTACACCTCTTCCTAACACTGCCCATCCGGACTCTCCGTTCCCCACTCGCACCTGAGCAGTTTGAGACATGTACAGGTTGCGGATCAGTCTCCTGTCCCTCCAATCCATTCCTATTTTCTGCAATACACGCATTAATTTTATATATATATATATATATATATTTCTTGATTTTTTTAAAAATTCAATGTGCTAAAAGGAAAGCAAATATTTAGGGCATTCAAGCCAGGTTAAGATGGAATGGAATTTGAAAATATTTCTGATAATCGTGCAGAATTATCCCAAATGTAAAAATTGATACGTTAAAAGAGATATTGTACAATGATCTGTTTAATTCAAAACCAGTTTTTGTTTGAAGCGCATTGGTTAATAAAGGAGTATACTCTTCCAAATATGGCTTCCGACTCTAGGAAAAAAGAGAATTTTTGTCCTTTGACACAAAACTATTTCAGTTAAGCTTTGCAATTTCCATATGAGTAAACCTAATCCACTTACTGTATTTATGTGTGCATTTGAAACCGCGGCTTTTTCAACTAATTTCAAAAATTCTTCCGTGCCTAATATTTCATTTTCAAATTAATCCAAAAGTTAGAGAAAATTGCCGGAAAACAAACGCCAACCCGTTTTTAATTAACAAATTAGCAAAAGAGTAATATAACTACAAATGAAATACTTCTAAGGTATTAAATATACCAGCTTTCATCCTCTTTTATAGTTAAATAAAAATCATCAGTCTGTAATTCAAATCCCAAAGAAAAAAGACTGCGACGAAAACGGATTAACCACATCAAAGAGATGTCCGTCGCCAAAGGAGATTAGTGGGAAAATAATAATGGGCAAACCCAAAAGCCCAGAAGGCACACGGGTGTACCGAACATAAACTGGCACATGGCCGCGCGTACCAACACTACTCGTGCGCCAAACCGAAAAAATTGAACACCATGCGGGGGCATCACCCTTGTTAGTCTGACGTCAACCCGATGATCTCGCCAGTCACTAGGCATTCCGACCTCCAAACGCGGATTCCATTTTGTACTCTGCTTCCTCTCTCCATCCCACCCATTATTCCCTTGACATACACCTGCCATGCAACGCGGAAGCGTCATTTGCTGCCCTCGAATCGTTGAATGGGTGAAGGCTTCTTTAAATTTCGACATCGATGGCCATTCCAATCTTAACTTCGATGTCCTTTTACATTGCGGTAAAGAATTCAGCCGAGAAAATACGTATGTTCATGCAGACGGGCTAGATTGACTGATTAAGTTGTGCTCGGATATAACTATTCCAAAATTAATTAATTTAAAACTGCTGGGGTCATTCTCCTCTAGCCACAATCCGTCTGAAAAGCAATGATTCAAGTCCCGAGCAAAGAAACTTTTCCGAATTGCAATTCTCACTCTTTCACCTTCCCAGCAAATCATGTGTTCTGTTTAGTCAGTTTATATCCATTTTCCCAGGATTTTCATCCGCATCAATACGCTTTCGTATTGTCTAAAGAAAATCATGAGTGAGGGAAAGGATCTGAGTACTATCGAGGAAATATATCAAATTAGGGATATTAAAAGGCGCGAAAGAAAATGCAGGAATTGTTGCTAGCAAAAGGAGAAGGAGACCATGGATAACGGATAAGATGAATGTTAAGACATGTAAGTGAAGGAAATGAAAATTTTGTGCGTAGAGAATCAAACATAAATAAGCATAAAGAGTCGAATAATAAATTGAGATGGGTGACATATAGAGCAAAAGGAGGGTGGTGGTAGAAGACATAGTGCGAGGATATGGAAAATTTGTAGAGGAAGGGTGGAATTGGCGCACCATGCGTGAAATTTAAAACACTAGCCGTAAGTAACAAAGAAAATCTGTGTTGGCAATTAGAGATAAGTTGGGAAAAATACAATCTGAAAAAGGGGGCGTTCACGAGATATGAAATGACATTTTAGAATTGTATAGAGAGGAATATAGAAACACTAAATGAAGAAGAAAGTGTATTTTTCCAGTGCCCAAGAACAGGGTAAAAATGCATTGTGTCCTTCATTTATTAAGATGAACTTCCAAAAGGTTTACCAGAAACAATCGAATACAGTAATATAAAATGCAATCAGTACTTTTTTTTCAGGCCCATAGATTTTGAAAGGCGTTTGAAATATTTAATTTGGGAAAATTAATGTATATATTGCAAAAAAAAGGATTAGATTGGAGGGGAAAAACAAAACATCTTTCTAACTATTTCATCCGTGATCCATGGTTTTCTTGTCCTTTTCCCATTAGAACATTCCAATATTTCCTTTTACGGCTTTCGAAATCCCTCTTCTGATACATTACCAATTTTTCTCGATAGTTCTCTGTTCTTTTCATATTTACTCGATGTTTCTCAGCTCTTTCCATATTTTGTCGATAGTACTCAGCTCTTAACCTTCTTATACTTCTTCCATGCCATTCTAGTTAATAATATTTCTACATTTCATTTCCTAACCGGCCACTCCTGCCTTATTTATTTTAATCGGATGCCACACATTTCAAGAAACTGCAGGAGATGCCGCAACAGTAACTTTAACGGAGTCATCCGCTAGGTGTGCATTACAATGCAATAATTTCAGAGAGTATAAATCATTCGCCTTGACCGGGAAAAAAAAATTCAGAGTTTAATAGGACGTCTCGGTAGCTTAACTGGCTGAAGCACTCGGCCGGATATCGAGGGATCCGGGTTCGAATCCCGGTCAAGGCGAATGATTTTTACCCTCTGAAATTGTTGCATTGTAATCGGACGCTACTCTTCATGACTACTAAATTGTGAACAGACTCTCGCATCCGTTCCCAGGAAACTGTGCCAAATGATCATGCTGTACCTAAATCTCTGTCTAAACGTAACATAGCCCAACCGATACCTTTCTGAGTCACCCAACATTTTCTAAGTATACCTACGCCTTTTGTGGTGCCAAACCAAGTGTTGGTGATGACTAACCCCTGTCTCCTGCAGAATTCAATTGCTTTCTCTGAGGTTTTCTTACCTGAATAATGACCAAATTCGCATGTTTGGCTTTTATCTCTACTGGTATTATTCTATTCGTTGCTTTCTCTATGTTAACTACGCTTCTTCCTAAATTTTTGTGCAATATTATGGTAACTCCTCGCTTGCTCGCGTCCCTTCCGCTGCATATTACTCTATAACTATCACTCCAGTAATCCCCAGCTTCCTTCCATCTCATCTGTTATATATCTGAAATGTTTCGTCTTCTGTGCAACTTTTGTTTTTCTATGCAAGGGTTTCGTGAGATGATCGCGGAAGCTTTGCCTCTCCCGAGGTCGAGCAGAGCTAATGACCGATTGGGCGGAGTGCCGTGGTTGCCCACAATTAATTTCATTTACACTGTCCGTCATAAAAATCTTGAGAATTATAATTTATGTGGTTTCCCGTTGCATTACCCAATAGTGTTTTTAACGTGACACCATCACTCAATGGCCGTCCCAATGAGGTCAGACGCTTTTGCAGCCATCTAATTGATGAGCAGACGCTGCGCGGAGTACCTTCTTTCTCTCCTTCCTTCTTGTCATCCCAATATTCCTATCCTCTTCCTTCTTCTTCTTTGCAAGCCTAACGCTCACACCTCTATCGCAACCTTTAATATCCCACTGTCAATTAAAATGACCACATCCATTTGCTGTCTCGTTATGATTTCTTCCAACAATATCCTTATAGGGTAAAAGGATAGGATATAAAAAGAATAACATTAAATTGCCGCAGCATTAGAAACAAAATATCGGATATTGAACATATCTTTGTAAGTACCAACGCAGACATAGTAGTTGGAACGGAGAGTTGGCTCACGGGAGATATAGCAAACAATAAAGTTTTTCTGAGCGGTATCATAATTCACAGAAGGGACAGACCTAATAGAATGGGTGGGAGATAATTCATAGCTATAAAGTCGCATCTTAGTAGTTAAAGATACGAATGCAACAAAAACAGCATAGAAAATGTTTGGTGCAACATAAAGACTACAACGACAGAAGCCTATTCGTGTGCTCATTTTATAGGCATCCAGATTCTAGTACAGATATTCTACACAAGCTCGACGACCAAATATCCTCTCTTAGTAACAGGCATAGCAACAGCATTATTATAATCGCTGGTGACAAATCTACCGTCAATTGACTGGGACAAGTACTGCGTAGGAAAATCCGCCAAAAACAGAGATTCATGCCAAGAACTCCTTCATATATTCACAAAGCACTCCTTAGAATAAATTGTTAAATTGCCCACACGGGGCCAAAGCATACGAGTACATGATATCTTCGCGATTTTTACGCCCGAAATCGTAACAGACATTGAAATAATGGACGGAATCAGTGACCATAAGGCTATTTTTGTGGAGTTAAAAACTAAGTTCGTGAAAATTAACAAAGAAAAGCGTAAAATATACCTATTCAACAAGGCGAATTTTAACGGACTACGAGAATATTAAAAAAAATGAATTGTCAGAATACAAGACAAAAACACTGACAACCAATACCAAGAACTGCTGGAAATATTTCTTAAATATTTTGTGCGAAGGTATGAAGACGTACATCCCATCCAAACTTAAATACGACAATAGGGAACCTATAAGGTACAACAGGGAGGTCAGATCGGCATTAAGAAGGCAAAGAAGGCTAGAGTCAAGTTTTAAAAAGAGTTTAAAGAGTGACAATATCTACATCTACTCAATACCCCGCAAGCCGCCGCAAGGACGTGTGGCGGGGGGTGTTAGGGCACAACCCGTAATTAAGAAAGAAAAAAACCGCATGCAGAAGCCATATTCGTTAGAAATATTTAGATCACAAGTGTAGCAGGTCTCTTAGGGGATTTAGGCTGGGAGCTCGTCGAAATACGAAGAGAGCAAGCGAGACTTAGACTTTTAGAAAGGTTCAGAACAAACGAGTTTAACGATGACACTAAAGGTATTATTATGGCCCCACACTACTTATGTAGATCAGACCACAAAGATAAAATAAGGGAGGGAGACTTCAATACAGATAGATTCATATACTCATTCTGTCCCAGAACAATCAGAAATCATAACCGTCTGAAATCAAAGTCCCTTTAAAAATATTAAAAACATTTAATTTACAAATCGGAAAAAAAGTTGAAAATCGCAAAGATATTAGGTTTAAATGTAGGTGCATGTGTATGTTTGTTGGTGGTTTGTGTGTTTGCATGTGTTTGGGGTGAAAGGGTTCTTGCATGAATGTATACCATGCTTGGTTTGTGAACTATAAATATGTGGCTTCTGCATGCGGTTTTTTTCTTTCTAAATTACGGGTTGTGCCCTAATACCCCCCGCCACACGCCCTTGCGACGGTTTGCGAGGTATTGAGTAGATGTACATGTTTCCTCCATTTCACCTTCTCCATTCTTCTCCACACCCACATTTCAAAAGCCTCCAATCTACGTCTATCCTCCTGCTTCGAAGACCACGCACCGTACAGAGCTGCGCTCCATAACAAAGTTTTGACGAGCCTTTTCACACTCAACCTCCCCTTCGAAAGCGTGAAAGTGTCTTTGCCTGGTGTAATTCTTTTTCTGGAATCTCTGCTACTTTGACCGTGTTGGTACAAAAACTTCCGAGATACGTAAATTGCTCCACCTGCTCTGATTGTTGCCCTCCTATTTAACGCTTAGCTTGGCCCATCTGTTTCTGTAAAATTTCATAACCTTTGTTTTGTTTGTATTGCTTCTCATCCCATATCTATCTCACTGAATTTCCACCTCTCTTAGAACAATGCTTGTGGCCCTTCGGCTGACTGGCAACCTAGAGCTTGGTCATCAGCAAACCTAACTAATTTAACGAATTCTCCGCCGGCATTCGATCCAATTTCTACTTCTTTCAATGTTTCTTTAAAAATTTACTCCATATATACGTTTAACAGCACTGGTGATGAAGAACATACTACCTTACACCTCTTCCTAGCACTGTCTATCCGGACTCTCCGCCGCTCAATCGCACCGGAGCAGACTGAGACATGTACAGGTTGCGGTTTATTCTACTATCTCTCCAATATTATCGCGCAACCTACCGGAAGTTACCCTGCCTTCCAACCCAAAGGACACGGGTGCGACTCTACCTAGGTGGGTTTTCCTACTCTTAGGGAATGGGTATTTTTAATCGCCTCTAATTTAATATGTAGGGAATAGCTTTAGGAATTTACCATAAAGAGCCCCAATCTCACCCAATCAAGGTCATTAAATGAATGAATTGTATAAATATAATATATTCCCAAATTCTGCAATGCGCTTATTTATTCTTTCCAATTCTCTCTATCGAACGCTTTTTCAAAATCTACATTACACACAAATATGTCCTTATAGCACCCTATATTCCTCTCGATTAGTGATCTCATTACTGCAATGTCTTCGCGCAAGTCTCTGCCTTTCCTAAACACAAACTTATCACTACTCATGTACTCTGCCCTCCATGTTTTGTTGATGATCCTGAAAAACACTTTAGCTGCGTGAGAAATCATTCTAATTGTTTTGTAGTTCTCACATGATGTATTTAAATTGATTCAATGATAGATACAACTATAATATGTTCACATATTTCCGATTTAAAGAATTTTTAAAAATTATCCTCTGTCTATTACAGCCAACGATTGTGGATCAGAAGACATGGAATACCCTAATACTCAGGGATGGAATCGCACGAGTCGTTTAATCAACTCATTTCAGCTAAAATATGCAAATCACTCATTGAATTTCATACAAATCATGAAATGAGGAAACAATATAATTTAAGGAGCACAGACAACATACTGCTGTGAATATAATCTCAAGTAAAAATCGTAATTACAAATATACTTATAAAATAAAATGTGGCAAAAATAACTGCACAAAATGCTGTCGACTTCTCAGCAACTTGAGCAAAATAACAGTAATTATTATCAACCCATTCATATTTTTATGCATTATTTTTCCACAGATTTTTATTTAGTATGGTAAAACGCGTTTCACTGACTTGCGGAATCATCTGATCATCTGGTACAAATTTACTTAACAGAGAGTGCGAGAATATATTCCCTCAAGAAAGAGTGAGGACGGGGAGGGGTGGAAGGGACTGAGAGGGGTGGGAGCCATCGGGTACGTTGAGAGGTTGTTTTGACCATTTCCAGGCTAGTTTCTCCGAGAGGAGTGGGGAGGGGTATCGGAACAATTGCTCGTTACAAAGGGTCGTGTTAGGTTTTGCTAAGTGCCTTCTTATCTCCATTTGCTCGAGAGCGTCCATTTTGAATACATTTTGGAGTGTGTGTAATATTTCTGGGACAAATTCACTTCTATAGTCGATTTCCAGTAGATGGAGTTAACAAAGAGAGAGTTGGTATTCTGATTTTTTGTGACACCTTGCGTGTTCCTTGACTCGTAAATTGGTCTTTCTTTTTAGCATGGATATTAAATTATACCACGAAGTGAAGCCTTAAACAATAGAATATATAACTTTCCATTACTTAGTAGAAATCGTAAAATAATATTCTTAATGCAACATTCTGTCGTCTGTCGGTCGGAAGCGTACAATCGCACAAAAATCAATGGTATTTTCTAAAAAATATAGAGACTGAACGCGTTAATGTGTGATAATGAGTGGTAAAGAATAAAGCGGTTTTTTTCAAGTATAGTAGCAAGAATTATTTTTGCGGAGTAAAAGTTAAGTTCAAATAGGCCGTCCAACTGTGAGAGTATATGGTAATAATTGCTTTGTAATTTCACACAAAGATGGAAATAATTAAAGTATCCGCCAAACTCAGTTTGAATGTGTTTTAGGAGGGTTTTCTTTTTCAAGATAATTCCAGAAATTTAAGTTTGAGTGTGGATTTTTACCACAGAAAAGTGCATTTATAAATAATATTTAATTAATGCTTGTGCCTAATAACCAGTTCGTCAATTATTAGTGACTGAAATCTACTTATCCGAAACAAATCTAATATGGAATCTAATCCTGCTTATAAAAGAGAAAAAAGAGGGTAAATAAATATTACTTAATACACAATCACGATATTGATTATTGAATTACGTTTTAGTAATACCAACTACTTATTCTGTTATATATTCCCCAAAGAAGTTCATTTACTCAACTTTCAGGAGCAAAATGTCGTCATCTGACCTGATAGCCAAAACTATGTTTTCCTTGGAAATGTTTCTTTTCCCATGATTTTAGGTGAGGTGATGGAATAGGAAAGCAAGGTAATTTATGGCTCTCAGGAGCAGAGATGTCTCGCAATGACGTCTTGTCATCGCAGGTTATTTGGCGTCGAGGCTTGGGTGATGGAGACACGAAACTAAAGGAAGGGGTGGCTTTGGAGCGGGAGGGCATGTGGGGTGTATCAGAGGGAAAGTGAGCCAGCGCATTCAGCAGTGTGCGAGGAAAGATTTTTCAGAAACGTGACTGTGGAATCAACGGTCGTCCCAATTTGCGTCGCTGTGCAGGCCTTTCGGGAACAATTTGCGGCGGCGAAGACTCGGAGAAGTGAGTGATTTACGCCGCCATTTTAACGGCCCGCTCACCTTTGTTTTCTGCCTCGTTAACTCGTTATCACGAAAGAGTAAACGACGGTGTTCATCATTTCATTCTGGCGGATAGGTATTTGGTTGGTTTTTGCAAAGCGCTCCCTAACAGTGCATTGCCAACAAGTCCATGACAAGCATGAGAAGTAAATGATGACGACGTTCCATTATCACTGAAATCTCTTTCTAGATGGAATATTAAATGGTTGAAGGTTCCTTTTAGTATCATCAAGTTCAATTTCTTAAGAAAGCTTAGTACAGAAGTATTTTTTCATTTCAATATCAAGGTATCCGATTGAAAAAATCACTCGATATCGAGAAGTGTTCAGATTTGCAGAAATAGAATAACATAGGTCAATAGAAAACTTTAGATATATAGCTTTAGCAGTGAAATTGTCTTAATGCCATTCAGTAACGTTACATATTAACAGGGTTTTGCATTTTATATCTAAAAAAATTCCATTCTCTACCATGGTATTTCACCGAGAATTTAAAAAATAGGCATAATATATTGAATTTTCTCCGAAGCGTTTTGAATAAAATGTTTATCATCCCTGCGTCAGCAAATGATTGATAAAAGCAACTGAATACTTTCAATCAAAAATGTTTATCTTAAATTACATTTGAAAATGATAACATGCAAAACCTGCTAATATATTTTTTTCGCGTCCGAAACCATTTCACTGGGTAAGTATATATTACACATTATCTTGAAACGCCTTTAAATTAATAGCATGAGCTCTCTGCAGTGGCATTATGTCAAAATATATGATAATTTTGTAAAGTATTAGTACAAAATGACTCCTTCGAAAGGGAGAGATATCCACCGCGCATTACTATTACAAGTAATAATCGTGGACGTTGAGGGCGACGAGGTACATAAATTAATGTAGATGGTCCATACTCGAGCCATTTAATCACATCCTTTCATTCGTTATCACATCACGTGCTCACTCCCTTAGGTGACGTAGCGGCTCGTCATACGCAGCCAGGCAGCGATGATCCAATGCACTTTCACTACTTTGCGCGGATTTTGGCCCGGCGCCAAATTATTCCACAAATCCAACCGAGGTCTCAACCCCTCCGCATTAATCATTCTCTGCGCAAACAATTTAGCTTCAGTCGACTCGAATTAAAGCTTCTATAAAGAGCTTTCAAAATATAATTAGTTACCAACCTTTATTAACAATTTTGACACATAAGGTAGGTATGACAGACACATGTATGCGTGGGTGTATCTGTGCACCCACTCGAAAAGTTTTTAAATTATCAGATACGTGAAATGAGGACATGGGACGCACGTAATCGATTATCACGGCGTTGATGGTTATTTTATATAATATATTTAATCAAAATCTTGTTCGGACAGAGAATGCAACCACGGATCAATTAGTATTCTGGATATGTGCCAATGTATTCTATTTGAAACTTGGCGCCAAAAATTTATTTCAAACCCATTGCCGTGAGCTGTCTTTAAATTCTGCAATTTTGAATCTGGAATGGAAAGAATACATTGCATCGCATGGATCGAACTCATATAAAATCTAACTGTTCCTTTGGTAACCACCGTATAAAACGTGATAAAGCCCTAGCCATTAATCCAGTTGGATGAATCGAAGAAAACAACATAATACTACTAACAGTATAAAAAATTAGTTTGATATATCATTGTCGACTTATTTTTAAAAGACTTCTCACCATAATTATTCACTGTAAAACGAGAAAAATACCAATTTCTTCAGAAGTAGAGCTTTTGTAAATTAAATGATGTGAAGATTTCTCGGTACTGTCCTTCACAAAAACCTGTATGCAGTCAAATGAGCGCAGAGGTAGAGTTGAGGCCCTTCATTATGTTGGCTTTCCATGTTTGGCAAGCAATCGGACTTCACTTGTTCTTCTTGGCTGTGAGAAGCAGGATTCCTCGCTAGTCAATGAATGCCAACATAATGAACGTTTTTGCCAATCCTAGAAACTCGCCACTCAAGTGACTGAATATAGACCTTAGGAAGTAATACGATATACGTACGATGTGCGATGTTTACGAAGAGGTTAAAGGTCGTAGCAAAGTACTGAAAATAACAAATTTGAAATCTATTGCAAAGTCGTTCGTATTGAGGAAGAAACTGATGAAGAGTGCCGCACATTTGAGTCAAAACTTTTGAATTCGATTATCAAGAATGTTTTGGGACAATATAACCATTTTGAGAATTACGAGTATATTAGGTTACTTGAATAGGAAACTGAGAGAGTCGATTGTGCGTAGGAGTCATCATTAAGATTCCAAATATTCCTGCACTTTTGCAAAGGCTTTCGTAATAGCATATAAAATTCACTGATTTTTGATGAAACTGTTTATCCCAGGAGTCTTTGCAAAGAGCATTATACGAAGTTACCGGTCAATAAATACTCCTGATTTTTATTTCACGAGAAAATTCTAGCTGAGGATCAAGTAATAAGGAACATTTACTGATGATTACGATAAGGATTTAAAAAGTATCAACCGCCATTTTTAGGGAGACGAGCGACGGATAAATTTATTTTCGCAATATGGGGTAAATTTAGATAGATTACATCTACATAATACCCCGCAAGCCGCCGCAAGGGCGTATGGCGGGGAGTGTTAGGTCACCACCCAAAAAAGGGGAAAAAACCGCATTCAAAACCAACACATACATGCAAACCCATACCCACAGTGGTGCATACATTCGTAGAAACATCCTAGCATTTTACACGCATGCAAATACATATCTACCGCTTTTCATTTTACACGCATGCAATTACATATGCCATACTCTAACAAATAATTGCACCTTAGCATGCAGTAAGAAATATATCTAATATTGTGCAAGCTAGATTTTAATAAGTAACAAGGCGAAATTCCACCACCGCAAGAACGTGCAACATAAAACGCTCTCCTATGCAAGGTAAAGATACCCAAAGTAAGATTAGGGATTGTTCAAGTAATGATAGTGTTCTAGAGAAAAACCCAGTGTCGTTACCAGCCTGCTCTTGGCGACGGACGTAAAGGGGTCCACAGTATAACGCCCCATCCGACGGACTACGTTCTCATTTCAAGTGCTCTCAACATAGCATCCGAAGTAAGGATCAGGATACCCCAAAAGATTTCCAACCTGGCCCTCACAGGTGGGGAGCTAATAAGTAAGCCAACGCACCAACGTGATCCCCGTATAATACCTCTCTTAGATATTCACTCATTTTATGGGATTTGTCTGATTATCCAGGTTTTATGTGCACATCATGACCTCGAAGTCACAGGTTACAATTCAAAGTTTAGCAACACCGAAAGAGATAACACATAACTTAACCTACATGTTACTTATCTTCCTTTTATTTCCTTCATGAGCACATCCTAGACAACAGGTGATTGATACGTGACCAGTGATTAACACGCTGTAAATTTTCCCTCTATCAAAACGGAAATATTTTCAGCGTTCGGCGCTCCGTTCGCCTGAATAAAATTGGCCCTTTATTTTCGACAACAAGGAATGTTCAGCAATCTCTACATTCCCGCAAGGGTAAAGGATGCCCCTCCTTTCCTTGAGAGGCGGTTCCAAGCATAAAATCATTTACATTCGCATAAAACCCTCCCAAATTCAAAGAGTTTACGCAAGTATTTTAATGATTATCAGCACGGGAAGTGTTTTCGCTGAAGCCGTTCACTCGGAACGGACGATAAACATTAATAAAACACTGCTCTGGAAATAAAACACCCGTAAACTTGGAATACCTATACTAACCTTATGACCCGTTTTACCCGATCCACAAGAACAGCCCGCATGGAAGGACAGACCCGAGCACCAACAGCACCAGGTAATGGGGCAAATGGTTCCTCCGAATTGCCACCTGGCTGCCCGCATGATCCATAATCCTGGACTAGATTACCGTCGTTGGTAGAGACCAACTTCCTGGTGACCTCTATAAAGTGCGTAATCTTCTTTCGGGAGGTTTATCGGCGACTAAGGCGTGGGGAAATCAAAGCCACATTACACAGGGTTGCCCTCACCATTGCGCATAGAGGAAAAGAGAAAAGGAAAACTCCCCCTCGGGGGTTCGATGCTTTGCCCCAGAAAAACAAGTATTGATACCCGATAAATCTAGGAATCCTAAAAGAGAAGATACAGCCGTTTTCACACGCAAGACTATCGATGACTATGATTAATACTTCAATTGATGACGAATTCAAAATTCATTGCCTTCCAAGCCACATTCAACCCATACCAGGGTAGATCTCTCTGTTTCCATTCTGAATGATAAACGGTAAGTTACGAAATCCTTGGATATCTTTCCCTGACGCTGAACTATTTATTTGGCTTTACCGTCGTCGAATATAAAAGCGGTAAAGCCATTGTCTGTGATGTTGACTCCATACGACCATTAGATTGGTATGACAATCTCTGTCTGACCTGAATTAGCCGACGGACAAATATATTCAGATATATTCACCCTAAATAAGCATGGTTGAATTCCATTGATAGTGCCTGATTTGTTCTTATTCTTTTATTTCCTCAATATATTCCAAAGGATTGATGATTGCATGAAACACGTTTCATTGCATTATTTCCTATGCTTTCCCATGATTATATTGTGAACTGGAAGAAGTTAGTGAAGCTTCAGTCATTCGAGTTACAGATTTAAACTTAGATCAGTGAAACCCTTCATAATTCTTTAGAAAGTGATCAGACTAGACCGGATGAAATTTCAAATAGTTTTAGCGTGTTATGTAACTTCCCAAAAATTAGGTTTAAATTATGGAAACCCAGTAAAATTGCACAGTTGTAAAAGAAGTGACGAACAATAAAAAACATTTAAAAAATAATTGGATCACTTATGATTAAAAGATACCTTTGACGAATGCCTGGAAGGAATTCCGGAAGTAGTTAAGGGAATTCAAAAGGAGAAGATTAGCAGAAAATTTGAAAGGGAATCCAAATATATTTTGGTCAAACGTCAGATAGACCCAGGGAAATGATTCAATAGTTAATTCAATCAAAAATGATAAAAGCGGAAGAGTTAAAGCATCAGGTTGTTAAAAGGTAACTTATTTAGTTCCTTCTTTAAGCGTCTTCACTAATGTCTCACCGAACGTGTCCGATAGCTTACCAAATCGTGCTGATGCCCAACCCTTGCCCAGAATTGAAATCTCATGCTTTGAAACAGAATGATTGCTGATTCTACGAGACAGAACATGGGCTTTTTTTCATGATATTCTTACTTCGAAGGAAAAAACTGTTCCATTGGACTCGCTTTCTCTAGATTTAAGAAATCCTTCGACAAAGTGCCTCATAGTAAACTACTAACAACGCCAGAAGCATACGGAATAGATAAGAGTATCCTAGGTTGGATTAAAGGCTTTTGGAATGACCAGATACAAAGCGTATTCATAGATGGAATCAGCTTAAATGCAGTAGAAGTTTCATCAGGTGCTCCCCAGGGAAGTGTCATCGAGTCTCTTTGATTCCTACTCTTGGTTAACAACATTTACACCGTAGTCAATATAAGATAAGCTTATTTTCCGGCGATGAAGTAATTAACCATGATATCCGTAATCATGAGTGCGGATAGTAGTGTTAGTTCACCACCCGTATAATAGAATAAAACGACATGCAAAACCAACAAATTCAGCTAATCTATACCTACAAAGGCTTACATATGTGGGTGGTCTGAAAAGTTTCCGACCTAACAAAGATACAAGGCATTTTGTCTGAAATTTTCTGAGTTTTTGTCTGATTTTCAAGCAAAAACCTTTTTAACTTATACGCCTGTAAAACATATACCATCAATTAATATACACATTCACATACACCTACAAACATAGTAAAAATCTTCCAAGGAACCGCGGGAGATTCCGCGGCAGTAACTTTTAATGGAGTCATCCGCTAAGTGCCCTCCTAAGCAATTTCAGAGAGTGAAAATTTTCGGAGCATAAGAGATCGACTCGGTAGCTTAACTGGCTAAAGTACTCGGCTGGACATCGAGGGATCCGGGTTCGAATCACGGTAAAGGTGAAAGATTTGTACGCTCTGAAATGGTCGCCTTGTTGCAAAAATCTATCCAATAACTCTCAAAATGGAAGTAGCAACTAAAATGGAGTAATTTGAATATCAAATGAACATGCAATTTGTGGACTCAGACCCCAAAAACACAGGCAGGGAATGTGAATTACCGTAGCAGGCAGGCAGCGTAGGTGTCTCCCTCCACAGGGAGAGACGAGGGATGGAAAGAGAAATTTGAAAACAAGCTTTGCAGGGCAAGCAGTAATGTAACGAGCACTAAACTCTTTCACGGCACTTCCATGCGGTCGTGCGGAAAGGGTTTTGACTGCGAAACACTCGAGATTAGGGAAAGCCTACGCATTTGAGTAAAACTAATTTTTCCTTTGACGCTGTAGGTGGCAAGTAGGATGTTTGCTATTAGTTGCTAGCAGTTACTATCCTGTATTGTCCGTGGGAATAAGATGTCATTGAATGTGCTAGTTCTGCAACCCATTTCCCGATTTTATATTGATGATCCAATCCTACTGCATCGAGAACACCGGAATGGAGTGTGTAGGCTCGATTAAATACCTGGGCGTTACTCTCACTCACGACCTCTGCGGGATGAAACACATACAGAGAATATGTTGAGAAGCAAACATTAAAAAACAGGGTTCATTAGAAGAATACTGGGTAAATGTGATCAAAAGGTCAAAGAGAAATCAACACCTGCATCTTCTCAATACCCCGCAAGCAGCCGCAAGGGCGTGTGGCAGCACTCGTAATTTAGAAAGAAAAAAACCGCATGCAGAAGCCACGAATTTGTAGTCCACAAACATGGTAAACATTCATGCAATAACCCTTTCACCCCATACACATGCAAACCCACAAACTACCAACAAACATACTCATGCACAATATTTGAATATTTAATTTTTTATTCCGACTTGCAAAAGAGAAATATTATCAGTTAGGCCTAATTTAGAATATGCTGCAAGTGTATGGGAACCTTACGAAGTTGAATTAGTTGCCGAAATTGATCGCGTGCAGCGAAGAAACGCTAGATTTGTAAAGCGTTGTTATGATAGACTTAGTAGCGCATCCAAATTATTAGAGGAGCTAGGCTGGGAATCACTCACGGAGCTTAGGTTGAATTGCATACTGAAGCTCTTGCATTAATTGGAAGAGCATCTCTTTGGCAGTGATGTTGAAAATGTATTATTAACCCCATCGTACTATGGTAGGAGAGATGTCATGTCAATAAATTTAGAGAGAAGTGTACAACAGATTTGAGAAGTCATTTCCTTCACGTACGATAAAGGATCAGAATGTCCGACCGTGATAGGGTTTTAATTGGGTCAACATTTTCTGGTGTGTATTCATCCCCTGCCGCATACCCTGGTCGTGGGTTGCAGGGTACTAAAATACCTAAAAAAACAATTTCGGTCATTTGGATTTTGAATACACTCGGTTACCACCTCCTGAATCCAGTGCTGTCATATTTCCAGAGGGTGCGATAATAATATCAATTTCCGCGGACGTCTTTTTTGAATACCTATACGGTTTAAACTACATTTCTATTTTATGAAATATGTGAACACTCGTCAGCTGGTCAAACTAGTGCATAAAGGTAATTTTGATCCGCTGATGTCAACAAAAGAGTTGAACAAGATTTATGAACAATATCGTCAAAATGTTTGAACTTTGAACCATTTATCACGTGGCTTACCTGAAATACCTAAGATAATACAAATTCAATATATGAGATCGGCATGCTATGGAAGAATTAGTGGGTGACACACGGCTAACCAGGAAGACGCAGATTTTTGCTTGTTTCACACCACTTTCACAATTTTGCTTGTTTCACCCCATCCTATGTTATTTCCCGGTTCTAATGACAAGGGCTGGATGCGCTTATGTCTACAGTCATACCAATCTCCACTTTCACCTTTTTGAGATAGCCTCGGCTGGATTCCGCGGTACAATTTGCCTTCCGACCTCGTCAGCGTTTCGTATGTGAGGCAGGAGGAACCGCGACCTGGGTTGAAATAGATTACCGCTTTCCATTTGACATCGACTCACAGAGAAAAGGTGACATTTTGATCTCATTCTCACAGAAAATATTTGGATTGTCGATTTTTTTTTTGTTTGTTGATTAATTTTTTATGCACTCAGCGATGGCTGATACTTTCCAAAGATTGTTATTAACACTCATTCGAGTTCCACGAGAGTTATCTACTTGTCTGTTCCTGGAAAGAAAAGGAAAACTGGAAAATATGGAGGGAAAGTGGAGAGAGGAAATACGGGATGTGCTAGGGAGATGGCAAGAGAGAGAGGATTACTGGAATGAGTAATTTAAGGAGGAGGGAAATATAGCCAAAGCTTCAGAGCCTTTTTCTGGTACATAAAAAAGATTTTTTAGAAAAGGTAAATAAGCATTCTATTATGTCACTAATTAAAAGAATGTCAATTAGATTGCTTCCAGTTAATCTGGGTTTGGTGATGTATCTCAAATAAAATTTATTTTAATTATGCTTATCCTGAAATGATGAAAAAATGTTTTCTCATTCAAAATATAATTAGATGGATGTAAATGAATATCAATGAATTTGATTGAGAAATTTTGACTGAAAATAACTCCAGGCATTCCTTATATTCTTTATTATTCTCTACTCCATGAAAAATACGCCTCTTCCCGGAAATCTGTATACATGCAATGGAAAAAAAGCAATAAGCATTCAATTTATAACAAAATGGATCCCAGGTATATTACATAATACATCAGTAAAGTGATATATATATATTTTTTTCGTATCTGTTACAAAATATTTGCATCATCAGTTGTTAATTATCTCTTCTAATCTGCTTTACTTTATTATGTTCCATTGCTGATCAAAATTTTATTCCACACAATGACCTCACCAATGTGTTTTTAATCCTCCAGGATGTATATAATCGCCCTTTATTGCTCTAGAGACCTGTTTAAGAGCATAATAAATCTTTCATTTCGTTGCATTAATTAAGCTTGAACTTTAAATTCCTTTCTTCTTCGTCCCCAAATACCTGGCATTATATCTTCTCCAAAAATACACGTCATAATATCGTTGCCTGACGGCTTAAGAACCCAGAAGATGATTCCTACAACCTTAATAGTTTTTCTATAAGTTTATCTCGGAGTGAAATACTTTTTGTCTTTTTTGAGAATAATATCGGATTAGGTTTAGTTTTAGCCTTCTGTTTCACTCATTGGTAGGCACAAGAATTTAGAGCTGTTTCTAATGGATATCAATCAATGTCCTCAACTTGGATGCACTGCTGCCAACAATATTGTCTTGGAAAACCCTGGATACCACAAATTGTGTGCAAGATGAGTACCGAAAATGCTCACCGACCACCACAAAGAGCAAAGAATGTCCAGTGGACGAGAGTTTTGGGGCCATTACCAATATTATGGAGATGATGAAACCTTACAGCTTGCGACTAGTTCCTCTTCTTGCACTTGAATTAGTGGTTCGGTGGACAACGTTTCGAAACCGAAGAGAAACTCAAGAACGGCATTGTCATTTGGTCTAATCTCAGGCGGTGAGCTTCTATGCAGAGGGGTAAAAGAACCTGGTGCAGCGGTGGAAGAAATGCTTAGAAGTGAACGGCGATCATGTAGAGAGGTTAAGTAGGTTTGTAGCAAACTAAAAGTGCTAATAAAATGTGTTTCATATGAGTATATTTTTCCTGTGACCAAACGGCCCTTACTTTATGAACATGCCTTGTTTTTTGTGTGTTATAGCAAATGTGTTTCCTCTGTTACTTCTGATGACTTTCTTGCCTTCTAGTAAATATTTTCTACTGTTTCTGAGATATCTTCATTTCCATGGGTTAATGGTGTTATTCTTTTCCAAATGTATGTATTATCCCAACTACCTGGCCCGCTTCCATCCTTCTAATCGTGCCTACTGTTCTACTTTTTCTTGCAGAGTTTGCTGTCCGATTTTTAAGGTCAACCAAATTTTCTTCTACACTTTCCTTTTCTCTAGTTTTATCAAATTTTCATAATTTATCCCTTAAAAATCCATTGTTTTATTCCTACCAATCCTACTCCATAAATTTTTTGCACCTTACTATTTAATAACAATTTTCGGTGGACTTGATAGTCACGTGACTAATAATTTTAGTTACCTGGGTTCGTTTCCTGGTAACTTTGGACTCCTCTTTTTCCTGCTGTGAGAATTTTCGTGTACCAGACCTTCCTGGGAGTCCACATGTGCTAGACGGAAAGAAATGGCCTCCCCCTTCAGAACTGCGCCCTGCACTCATCTATCTGGTCAACTTGAGGCTTGATTAATTTGTTTTAAAAATATTAAAACCAAAGTTGCAACATTTAACTTAATTTCTTTTAATATATTTTAAAGACTGAGCTACTAATATATTGTGAGTAGATTACTCAAATAGTGTATCAGGAGCATTGGGAGGTGACATTACGTGAGAAAAAAATAAAACACTCTTTAGGCGAGATTATTGCAATTATAAATTTTCTTAATATCTAAAGTGCAAGATAAATTCATTCATATTCTTAAACAAGAGAGAATTTTCAACAGAAAAACTGAGATACTTTTCATTCATTCTTTCATAGTCACAAGCTTTACGACTGCTTGAGCAAATGAGCTTCTAGAATAAACTGCTTTGACATTTTTGTGGAAAAGCTTGAACGCGAAATAGTAAATCCATGGTTGCATAATTCTCCACTTCATTTGAGTTATGCAGTCAAAAGAATTGGAGAAGCGCCGATTGGAGTGGTATGTTACGCCGAAAAGGACACAGGCCGTAAAACCTCGAGAATTTATGTCAGCCACTGTAGCAATTACAATTCATGATATCGAGTGGTTGAATGAAATGCTCATTGGAGGAGAGCTTAATGGCGCCATTTGACTACAATTTGACCTTTTCCATATATATCTGTGATCGTGTCAACAATAATGAGCGTCGTTCACCCTAAACATAAAACCTGTTTATACACGATGTAAAAATGAATTAATAGGAATGGAGCTCTAACTCTTTTACGTAAACCCTGAATTCAGGCGACAGTTTCAGCAATCATTCGCCCTTTTTCACCGGTGATTGCAGCCGGGAGTTTGGCAGAAAAATGAGGTTCATAGTAAAATCGCTTCCAGACACTCCTTTTAAACGACAGAAGGAACTATATTGAACTTCGATGTGTTTGTTGTCTCCGGCGTGACTCTTTGGAATTTGCATAACATATTGAAATGAAATTATTGGATTTGTAATTCCACACACACTTTTTGTGTGGATTTACAAATCCAATAATTCCTGTGTTTCCTTTACCATCTATTTGTTACACTTTCACGCATTATTATTGTGTTTTAAATTGTTCGGACCCATAAAATTGATCTCCGTATTAAAATCGGGTCTAATTTTAACGATAATAATACTAAGCTGTCATAAAAATTTAGCTTCCATCAAGGAGTAAACCCTCAAATGCTACCTTTTTATTGATAAATCAGGTTCCGATTCCCATCTTTAGCGAAAAATTTAACATTTCTTTAAACCTTAGCCTTCCTAGGGATCCATTTTGGAAAATTAACTGTTTTTATCGCCGAAAATCACGGTAAAGATCCTTTATTAATGCATATTTGAAGATAAATTACATCTGTAATCATTTGATTGATGTGTTGTATGAAATTAAATGTAACAGCTTAATTTTTTTTCTTGTAGATTGGGAAACAAATATTAATGAAATGGGGATTTTCTTTTTTTTGTATGTACTACAGATTGGAGTGTGGAAATTTCCTTAAAGTGCATTTTTATTTCTGTCTGATTTTATTTATTATCTTTTGTGACATTGATTGTATTTCAGAAACCATGTTATTTTTCCAAGGCAAGTTTATTGTAACACTTGGGACGTGTGTGCCACCTGACATTTGTCTATTTGCACATGTACATTTTAATAATAATAATAATAAAAATGATTAATTATAAACCTGATTATTAACCGGATGGTTGGCTTTCAGTGACCTGTTGACTGATATTCTTCCCATTACTTCGTAGTATGACCGACGTCTTTTATCGTTATCATGCTTTTTGGTAGTCATTTTGCCCTTCCTTTGTATTTGTTCCACACATATACCCTTTGGTAATGTTCTTAATTACCTTATCGTCATCATCATCAGTATTTCAATCCTATGATTGGTTTACTGAAGCCCTCCATTTTTCCCTATTTAGTGTTAATTCCCTCATATTCTGATACTTCATCGTTCCTCACTTTGTATGTTCATATACTCTTCAGCATTCTCATCCAGCACCATGTTTCAAATGCTTTTTATCCTCGTTGGTCCACTTTTCCAATATTTCATACCTCCCATCTGATTAGTGCTATTCTCCGCGCGAACGTTTTTACGAAATGCTTCCTTGTTTGCAACTTATGTTTTTGAACATAGTGGTTGCTTCTTCTTTGTGAACGTCTTCTTTGCTTGGGATATTCTTTGCTTGATATTGGTCGAGCTTCTTCCATCCCAAGGTATATTGCTGCCCAGGTAGACGAAGGATTCCACTTGCTCTGGTTTCACTCCTCGAATTGTGATATCTGCATTCAGCTTCTCTCTTCCGCACACTAGGATTGTAGTTTAATTCTTGTTGATTCTCATTCTGTATTTCCGAATCAATTGGTCCATAGTATTCAGGTTTGCTTACAGGTCCTCTCGCGCCTGTGCTACTACTGCGATGTCGTGTGCGAACCTCAGCATATTAATTTCTTCGCCCCATTCACCTTGACTCCTGTGACACCCAATTCTTGTGCTTCTTCTATTGGCTCTTCTAGATATCAGTTGGACATTGCTGGCGAGAGGTTGCATCCTTGTCGCACTTCTTTATTTTCGCTTCCATTTTCCTTCAGTCTTACATTCACATGGTTGTTACCTGATTGTTGTAGTGGTGATGGATTATTCTTCTGTCGTTGCAGTCCATTTTAAGCGCTTCTAGTATCTTAAACTTAAGCATTGTTTGCCCAAATTGTTTCTGTCTTATTCTTCTAAGCTTCCCCATTAAGATTCTCACTTCAAAAACTTTTTCAAAGTAATTATTTGTTTTTTTCAGCTGTTTTCCCCTCTTTATTCGTAATTCATACCTCAATCACAGCCAAAATTCGTTTCCATCCTATCGTCTCTATCAATGTCTAACCGCTGGTGCTAATCAAAATTGTAATATTACGAGAGCGGTGGCTTTTGTTTCTATATTTATATTGCATTATACTACTACAATATTGTTTCATGTTATGTCCTTTCCTGTGTTTCAATTTATGGTTCGAGCGTGAATTTATGTTGCAATAACTCTTAATTCTGAACATTTCCTTTCTTTTGTAATTAATATTTACCTTCCCATCCCTTCTACATTTATACGTTATGCTCACAATCTGTTCACACTTAAACGAAGTCTGAAAGTTCAAGCCTCGATGTTCATTTTATACATTCCTCTCAGTGAAGATATTCCTGATTCCTCTCTCGTCTGAAGATAGGATTGGGATTTTTCTTCGGAAGTCTTTCTTAATGCAGTCCATCACCTCTTGTACAGATCCAGCAGAAGTTCTTTCCAATTTTTGCTACGATGAAGTGGTTGACTTTACAGTGTAACAATTATTAAAACAGATTAAAGTGATTGTTGTTGTATGGACCGCTTTAGCTGTACCAGCCACACCTTACACATGAAAGAGAACAGCGCCCTCCTTCTCCGGTCAATTGCTGTCCTATTGTTTGGTGGTAGACAAAAGCCAGGTCAAGTTCATAGGGATTCATATAAATTTCCTACCACATTATCCAAAGGAAAACTCCCACGTAAGTGACCAAGCTTTTTATCCACTGCTGGATATACTTTGCTCGTTCGATATACTAGTGGGTTAATTCCCATTCTAAGACCTCTGTACTTAGGTGATAAACGCTTCCTCCTTTCAGCCAGTGCACCATTAGTTAGTTTCATCATTTTAAACTACGCCAAAAATTTAAGTTATTAACATCTAGCAGTGCACCTAACCGTCATTTAAACCTCATCTACCTTCAGAACAGCTTAAAACCCAGCCGCTGAGAAAGAACCCTAAAGTTCAGTTGATCAGAGCCAGGTATTTACTGCGCTTACAGTTTTATTATATTGTATATAGGTCCATGAAAAGTTGACAATGATTCTATTCCCGAGTAAATATCAGGACAATTTGGGTTAGAAATCTATTCGAACCAAGCTGAAAAAGATATGCTATAGCTCATCCTCTTACCTGAACAGTCATCGGAACATGAGCAAGCCGCACAGTAGGCCTTCTGTGTGGATAAGCTCTGTATTGAAAGTGACTTGGGTTGACGCACTCAATTGCTATTAAGTTCTGCTGCGAGTTAATATTTATTATCATGGTGGCCAATCTAAATAATAAAGGTAGGCTTTTGGCATTCTCTAATAATTATTCTGGCATATTATCTTTCGCTTGTATTTTCCCTTACTTGCCCTTTTGATTTCCTTCTCCAGTTAATCATATTTCTTGCCTCCCTTAAACCCGAATAAAAATCTCTTCCTACCTCAACCTCATCTACCCAGCATTCTCTCTTCGATTAAGAAATTAAACACACCGCCTCCTCTTAATATTAACTGCATCCAATTAGCTCTTCTTCGGATTTCACCCAACAACTTTGTCCCACTTCCCAGAATTATCGAAGCTCAGTCGATAGTCTTTACCTTCTTCCCTCTCAATTAATCTCCATACCCACTTCTCAAAGGCCTCCAATCTACCCTCATCCTCCTCACTCTAAGGTCAGTTTTCAGATCTGTTCCATGTTAAATTAAATTATTGATCACTAATTTTTCTTTACGATTAATTTTTCCTACTACTTGGCCGAATCTCCTCCAAACTACTGCCAATATACGTGAACTAGTCTGTATGTTCTAGCTCATTTCTCCTTCCGCTTTTGTTTTATTTAGACATCCTACATCTGAAGAATCTGATTTATCTGATTTTATTAAGCTTAATCCTCAGCCTGCAATGCCTTCCCTCTTACCCATTTCTCATACAGAGCACTCAACACTAATTCCCATTCCTTATCTGGCTGAATTATAATTCGAAGGTCACTAGCAGGCCCAACTTGTTTTAATAACAGCCTCTTTCTCCACTTTTAACACATCCAGTACCATCTACCTCCATATTTTCTTTTTTAAGTCAAAGAATCGCAGCTGTAATCTACTAGTGGGTAGAGCGTTGGACTACTAACCGGAGGGTCCCGGGTTCGATTTCCGGGCAAGGCACTCAACCCAAGCTAGTTGATTTTTCGGGTACCAAATCTTCCTGGGAAACCATAACCGGCACAGGTAAAGGAACTCGCTCCCCTACCCTGATAATATTCACAGGCCCATAAAGTAAGGCCCGTTTGGTCACAGGAAAAAATACTCATATGAAACACATTTTATTGGCACTTTTAGTTAGCTACAAACCTACTTAACCTCTCTACATGATCGCCGTTCACTTTTAAGCATTTCTTCCACCGCTGCACCAGGTTCTTTTACCCCTCTGCATAGAAGCTCAGCGCCTGAGATTGAAATGATAATGCCGTTCTTGAGTTTCTCTTCGGTTTCGAAACGTTGTCCACTGAGCCACTATTTCAAGTGCAGGAAGAGGAACTAGCCGCTAGCTGTAAGGTTTCATCATCTCCATAATGTTGGCAATGGCCCCAAAACTCTCGTGTCCACTGGACATTCTTTGCTCTTTGTGGTGGTCGGTGAACATTTTCGGTACTCATCTTGCACACAATTTGTGGTATACAGGGTTTTCCAAGACAATATTGTAGGCAGTAGTGCGTCCAAGTTTAAGAAATTGCTCAGTAAGACCATTAATCGTCAATCGACGATCACATCGCAGTTTTTATTCCACTTGAGAAACAATTTCATCGGTCAGAGACTGGGCCTGTCACTCCGCTCTTCGTCATGGACATTTGTTCGTCCATTATTAAAATCACGGCAACCATTGTCTCACCTTTCCTTCACTTATAATTGTAGATCAATAAACTAGGCATAATTCCCGATGAATTTCAGCAGCCGACAATCCTTTTCCATAGAAGAATCGTATGACAGACCGATCTTAATAGCTGGCGGGATTAGCGATTGTCGCGGACAATGTTGCTTGCATACACAGACAATTAAACAACTTCTGAAATAAAACGAATGCTGCTATAGCTTCTCATTGAATCAGAAGATGGCGCTGCAGGATTCAAACTGTGTTCTGGAGCACCGATATTTAAATATAAGCAAACGGCCTTTACGTTATGAATATTTTTCGTAAAAAAACAAAAACGGAGCCAGAATAGATTCAGGAAATACGGAATGGAAGAAGTAAGAAATAATACTAATGAGCTTTGGCCAATTAACTTAGAAAGGTTTCAAAACATTCAAGGTTAGAAAAATTCAACACATCCTCCAGCCACAACAACGAAATTACCGAGCCGGTCTTTAAAATTCTTCCCGAGTCTTTCATTTTTGTGTACTTATTTTACTTATATTATACATTCTAATCTATTTCCTTGTGTTTTAAAATAAAATAAATATTTTTTAGAATTATTTCTATAATGCACTTTACTTTCTTGGACTAACAAAGGAGAAAAACGAGTAGTGTACTGGAGGGCAGATTTCTTGGGCCCGAAAGTGAATTCAGGCAATCTTTCTAAAGCTCTGTTACATCCTTAGCATACAGCAAAATAAAATGATAATATTCTATTCCTTGGACGAGCTTCGTTGAGACTTCTGTGCGAGTCACAATAATTATACGATCCTTGCATCTCAACGAAATTCCGACTCAGTCATATTCGTGACGTGTCATCAATCATTCATTAATGATAATATGCTCATATCCCACCATCTTGAAAAGTAGTCAATATTCATCGTACTTATTACATAATGCATTCTAAATACGATAAATTCAATGAGTCTGGTAGCCAAGACTAAACTATTTAAAAAATATTCATAATATAACATAAGTGTCCTACTCTGAAATTAAAAGCAAAAACGTTAAACAAAAATCTCTCAACATATCTCATAACCGATATTATGTAATACCTGGTACTTGTATGGAACTATTGGAAAAGTAAATATCACATTGTGGATGCATTAGAAATGGTTTTTGAGTAAAAAATGCAATGATGCCCGTTTGGACAGACATTTTTCGTTACCTACGCGTCAAATCAATGTTAATTTTTAGGAAAGTATATTTCAACTAATTAGTTACAGAGGCTTCTATGAAAAAATTATCTTTGCTTTCCTCTCTAACTAGGGAGAATAGATCCGATTTGGTTCAAAGAGAAAGGTATTGTAATGACCTGGCTCCATTGTCAGTTTTAAAGCCTCCAATAAATAAATTCAATTCCAACTCAACGAGGAGGCGTGACGAATTTTAATCGATTAGATGGAATTTTTATAAGATAATGTGGCCTTGAATCGTTTCTCATGCATGAAACAAGTATCTCAATAAATGAAGTTAAAAAAACTTGCTGAAATGCGATATGCCCGATCATTTTTTATGCATACAAAGATTAATATTTTTAAATAGGATTTGCAAAAATTATAATTAGTTCATTTATGGATGTATTGGTTTGATATAACATCAATTTTGAAGTATCATATCATAAATTTGGTAATTTGCACCTTAAAAAAATTTCCTCGCTGGTAGAATTTTGGAAACACCTAGTATGGCAACGTAGCAATAGTATAAATTCCTAGGAAATCAAACGCTTCCACAAAAGAAGGAAACCAAGGAATGTTTAGATTGAAGAGAATTCAATTCTAAATTTGTTAAGCAAACGAGCGGGAAGAATATAAATACCAACCGAGTTTAACATCAATTAATACTGTCAGGTACTTCCGTTCCAAATAATATTAATGTGGAAATGTATGAGCATAGAAAAAGAACCGAAAAACTTCCTCCAGATGTTATTAATGCATCACAATTCCAAAAACGAATTCAAATCGCAGCAAAATCGAAGATCAGCACATATTCTTAATTTTACGGCGTTTCCTAATAGGAGCATCCTCACGACAAACAATTCATGCACAAAATGAGATTATTCAATGAGATGGGAAGTCCACTGGCTGCAACAATTCACGTACTTGTAGTAGGCACGTGGTACGTACCCATCTTAGTTCCAATGCACGTCATGTGTGTTTTTCAGAGTTTAAATAAAACTGATCACATGAGTGCTTTCAAATGGATTATTTCCAGTAATTTCTAAAGCAGAAAAGGACCTTTCCAACTTGTACGGGAGGTTTTGGATTAGTTGGGGAACTTTCCCAGAAATGCTGAATGGCAGATAGCTTTGAAAAGACATCGGCCTTCTTCCAAGACGGGACTGGTCAACCAAGTCATGGATACTCCATTAAAAAGGTTGCCTTTTTGCAGTCCATTTCAAGCCTTATGAAACCTTTCATCACTCGGTCTCTGTTCACTTTTTTTGAAGCATCCTGTCCGGAAATAGTTTTTGCGCCAAAAGGAAGTATAAAACCATTCCTAAGCCATTGGATCAGCACGGACAGATAACCTAAGTGCTCCGAGAGCGACCTGCCTCCCTTCCATATTTCACGCTCCTGCTCCTCCGCGCCCCCCCTTCCATTCCACCTCCTCTCTGAACCGTCCGAATCTTCGTCTTGCCCAACTTACGCTCAATCCGCGTCCCACAGGGAGGTGCGGAGATTCCTCAAAGCGAAGTCGAGAATTTTCTTAAACCACTATTAAACCCTGCGTCAAACTTCCATTACTTCATCCTCGGTGATCTTATTTCACCTCCAACCTTTCTCGAATCTTATTTGTGTTGCGAGACTAGCCATAAAGCCAATGATTAAATGACAGGAAAAAGAAGCAATAGCAGCAGTAATCGGAATGTGCAAGCATAGTATGTGTAATTTGAACCTCTGTAGATGAAGCTTGGATAACGATAAATGGAGATATTTGCACGATGTAAAGCCATGTATAACTTAAATACAATGATGGGGGAAATATGTCATCACAGTAGCTATGGCAGTTCTTTCCTCTGTTTAAGAAGAGTTTTATAGCAGGAGGTAATGTTCAGCAGCATTCGATCCCGAGTGAGGAAGCGTTTCAGAGAGCCCGGGATCAGTACTCCTGTCGATGAGAAGATATATTGTGAATGCATAAGTGCCCTCCGCTGAGACAAAGAGCTATCAATATCACCAGGATTTCCACAATTCTTTCTCGTTCCTTAAAATCACATTCATCACCGAAACCTCCTCCTACCCTAAAAGGAACGTATTACCTATGCTGTTCTTCACTTCCTCGAACAACAATTATATAAAATTTAGATTTCTGAATGAAAATGTAGTTTGTGTTCCCCGCAGTAAACGTTGGAGTTATGGATTAAAACTCAATCAAGTGCAAAATATTTTTTAAAAACTAACGTTAATTTTATTTACCAATAAAATACCAATTTGGGGGAATTTAATTATACTCTTAACATGAGTAATTCCACGTGTACGTGTAGTGGAAGCAAAAGAGAAAGGAAAGGATGAGTATTAAGTGTCAGTATTCTTTAATATATTTGGAAAATTAAATTCACAAACGAAATGTAAGATAACGAAAAAAAGACAAAAACAATTGAAATATTGTGCTTATTTTTTTATGACAGAAAATAAAAATCAAATTGTTACTACACAGGTATAAAAATTCAAAACTTTCAAAATGTTATTTTTGGCTCCTGAGTTTTTAAATATCCGTAGTAAAACGAGAAATCGTTTCCACTAAAATAAAATTCTTAGTATGCATTTGTAAAGACGCTTTCGTAGTTTTATTTCATCATGTATTTAATTTGTGAAGACTGAACCAGAAAAGGTTTATTTGGTGAGATAAATCAATTATTTGATACAAAATACATTTCTCGTTTGGAATAATTGCACGCCGTTGCCAACTTTTCCGTAAGCTCTGCCTCACTTACTATGACTTCAAAGAGGTAAACATCTATTTGCGGCGAAGTAATTCCCTGGATTGAATTAATTGGTAACCCACTATATAAGGTCGCAGTTCTCGTAGAGAACACTTTTAGTAATTAGAATCGTGGGATTCCATTGATTCAATTAGAACACTTTGTTACCTTACAACGTAGCCATGGTCGTCAGATATAAAAATTCTAGTGGAAATAGCAAAGTTAGCATTACTTCATTTACGCTAATTAGAACCCCTTCGTTTACTTACGACATCAACTATTATTTATTGCAACATTAATGATATATAGTTACAAGTGCATTAAAATAAATATGGGGCTATAAATTACACTATATTATTTAATTATCGATAATATTTTTTAACCTAATTTTCAAGATATCAGATTCTAAGGAGACCCATATGAGAGACAAAATCTATTGTTCATTTTAAGTCAACGCTATTAATTAAGTTGTTACACTTAAATGTCACCACTAGAAAATTTATCTGGGCATAAAAAATAATTTCGAAATAACAAGCACACGAGATGGACAGTTTAATTATTGCAACATACAGGTTGCATTCCAAAAGCAATATTTTAATTTTTTTAATTAATTTATAGAGAATATTTGCACAAACACTTAAAATTCTTCAAAGTACTGTCCTTGGACCTCTACACATTTTTTCCCAGCGACTCTGCCTTGACCAGTAAAAGTCTTCGTCCAGTAAAAGTCTCCGTCACGGCCGATTGAATCTCTTCTATGGACGACTAACGGGTTCCTTTCAGGGCTGCCTTAATCTTAGGGAACAAAAAGAAGTCTGCTGGAGTGACGTCAGGACTATATGGGGGGGGGGCACCTGGTGATTGGCCAGGAACTGACAGATTCATATCGCGTTGTGGCAAGGCTCGTTGTCGTGATGGAGTTGCCAGTTAGTGGAGATGTCTTTTCTCGTCCTGATGGCCCTTTTTCCGAGTATTTTCAGGAGATCCACGCAGTAGGTAGATTTCAATTTCTGTCCTCGAGGAACAAAATCCTTTTGGATCACTCGTTTACTGTCAAATAAGGCAATGAGCATTGCTTTCACCATTGTTTCGCTCGTTCTTGCCTTTTTGGGCCTGTTCGTCATGAAACCCTTCCAGGTCGTCCTTAGAGGCCCTTAATCACCTCGGAACTTGTGCGTGGGAGTAGTAGGAGGAGCAGTAAACATCATCGCATAACATTGCTCGATCGTCGATTCCATTTTTTTCGTGACACGTTAGGCAAGCACAGGTTTACAAAAACTGACATCCGGCCGCTTCCGCAGACTGGAGAGCACTGAGACCGGTTTTGTGGCAAAGCCTACTACCCGCCTCACCTACTCCAAGTGATCCTACTCCAACTAATAAGAACGGCACGGGAAATTTATTTGCATTACTTTCGGAAGGCACCTGGTATGAAAAATACAATTTCATTTGTAATAAGGGGTCTGCTAAAGGTCCCTGTCATGTAGTATCTGAAATGAAAAGTTGCATTTAATAATTTTGATTATTTTAAATCAAAGCACTAAAACTTCAATCTGCATCTAATGTTAACATTTTTTGTTAGTAATGTACGGTTTAAAGTAGTTTTTTGAATTGCACAAGCGACCAAACAGCACAGCGATATTTCCATGTCTCTCTTAACAAAAACATAACCCGACCTTCAAACTTACAATAGGCCCCTCTCCAATTCGATATACCTCCTTCCTCCATTCATACCTCGCAGCATCCATATCTTATTTCTGCCCTTTCCTTGCTTGCCTAACATTTTCCTTTCTGTCTCATTCATCGGCAGCTCAAGGCTAATGAAAACACTATGCTTAACTCTTTTCTACTTCCTTTTCATTTCTCCAAACAACCCCCTCTCCTCCCCCAGAGTGGTTAGCGCTTCCTCGTTAATTTCCCTTTCTGTTCACTTCACATTCATCATCCTTCTTTACACCCACATTTCAAAATCCTCCAATCTACGTCCATCATCCTGCCTCAACGACCATGTTACCGTGCCAGGTAAAACCTCGCTCCATATCAAGGTTTTGACGAGCCTTTTCTTAACGCACTCAAAGTCCCTGTCATGTAATTTTTTTATTAGGTAATCTACCGGTTAAGGTAGGTTTTTGGATGGACACAACTATCAAATAAACATTTTGTGACTCCCCACCTAGCAAACTAATCTATATCAGGTCCCTCTTCATCTCGGTGTACTTCTTTCCTCCCTTCATCCCGTCCAACATCCCTATCCTGTTCCTACCCTTACCTCGCTTGCCCAACATTCTCCCCTCTATTACCCTCTTCAACATTCCACTACCGCTCAATACGCCTTTCATCCATTTTTCCTGCCTCCATAGAATTTCTCTCAACAAACCCCTCTCCTCACCCACCATTTCCAGTACTTCCTCATTTGTTTTCCTTTCGGTCCATTTCACCTTCTCCATTCTTCTCCACACCCACATTTCAAAAGCCTCCAATCTACGTCTATCCTCCTGCTTCAGCGACCACGTTTCCGCGCCGTACATAGCTACGCTCCATATCAGAGTTTTTACGAGTCTTTTCTTAACATCCCTACTCAACGTCCCCGTCATCAACTCCCTCCTCCTTGAGAAAGCCTCCTTGCCTAGCGCAATTCTTCTCCTTACGTCCCTACCACTTTGACCGTATTGGTCCAAAACACTTCCGAGATATGTAAACTGCTCTACCTGCTCTATTCTTTCCCTGCCTATTTTAATATTTAGCTTAGCCTTTTTCTTTCTGGAAAATCGCATAACCTTTGTTTTATTAATATTGATTCTCATCCCATATTTATCGCACTGAACCTCCAATTCACTCAACAATGCTTGCAACCCCTTGGCTGACTGAGCAACTAATGCTTGGTCATCAGCAAACCTAACCGATTTTACGAGTTCCCCTCCGACTTTCATTCCTACCTCCAGTTCTTCCCATGCCTCTTTAATCATTTCCTCTACATATACGTTGAACAGTACCGGTGACAATGGGCAACCCTGCCTTACACCTCTTCCTAACACTGCCCATCCAGACTCTCCGTTCCCCACTCGCACCTGAGCAGTCTGAGACATGTACAGGTTGCGGATCAGTCTCCTGTCCCTCCAATCCATTCCTATTTTCTGCAATACACGCATTAATTTTTCCCAATTCACTCTATCAAACGCTTTTTCGAAATCTACAAAACAGGCAAAAACGTCCTGATTGTATTCTATATTCCTCTCGACTAGTGATCTCATTACTGCAATGGCATCACGCGTACCTCTTCCTTTTCTGAACCCAAACTGATCATCCCCTAAGTAATCATTTGCCTTACTCTCTATCCTTTTGTTGATGATCCTGAGAATAACTTTAGCTGCGTGGGATATCAAACTTATTGTTCTGTAATCCTCACATGACGAAGCCTTTGCCTTTTTTGGAATAGGAACTAACACCGATCTCACAAAATCTTCCGGCCAGATTCCTTCCTCATAGATACTACGAATCAGTCCATATATGGCCTTTTTCCCACCTTTCCCTAACCATTTCAACATTTCTACAGGAATATTGTCCACCCCCACAGCCTTATTTGCTTTCATCTCCTTTAATGCCCTTTCTATTTCATCGCCGAGTATGCCTGGACCTAAGCTATCTTCTTCTACGTCATGTTCCTTTTCTATGTCTAACCTTGTCGGCCTAAGTTCTTTACCATACAGTGTTTCCATATATTCCTTCCATCTCTCTTGGATTTTTCCTGGTTCAACTATTATCTTACCCCATTTATCTTTAACTGTTAGCACAGCTCTTGCCTTCTTACTTCCCGATAATAACTTAACCTTGCTGTATAGAGCAGCAATTTCACCCTTCTTCTGTAAACTTTCCATATCCTCGCATTGCGTTTTCCACCATTCTTCTTTTGCTTTATTTGTGGCCCTTCTCAATTTATTGTTTAACTCTTTGTACTTCATTTTGCCTAACTCTGTGTTTACATTTTTCCATCTTCTTCTCTCATCCATCTTCGCAATCATCTCATCCGTTACCCATGGTTTCCTTATCCTTTTCCCATTAACGGTTCCTATAGTGTCTTTAGCGGCTTCCAATATCCCTTTCTTGACACATTCCCATTTTTCTTCGATAATACTCAGTTCTTTACCGTCATCCATCATTTTCTCTACAGCCTCCTGATACTCCTTCCTCGTTAATTCATTTACTGCTTCTAAATTCCATTTTTTAACCCGCCGCCCTTGCCTTATCTTCTTGAAACGAACATTACATTTCATAACAACTAAATTGTGGTCAGAGTCCGCATCCGCTCCTGGGAAACTGTGCGAATTTATCACACTGTTCCTAAACCTGTGCCTAACCATAATATAATCTAACTGATACCTTTCTGAGTCACCTGGCATTTTCCATGTATACCTACGCCTTTTGTGGTGTCTAAACCATGTGTTAGTGATGACTAACCCCTGTCTCCTGCAGAATTCAATTGCTTTCTCCCCGCGTTCATTCCTCGTGCCTAACCCATAGTCCCCCACCTCACCACCATCTCTTCCTTCGCCTACCGTCGCATTCCAATCCCCCATCACTATCAAATGTTTCCCTGCAGGAACACTCGCGATGATATCCTCTAACTCATCATACATCCTATCGACTTCTTCCTCCTTGTGGTTGCTCGGTGGCATGTATACCTGAATAATGACCAAGTTCGTCGGCTCTGCTTTAATCTCTACGAGTAAAATTCTATCTGTCGCTTGCTCTATGTTGACTACGCTTCTTCCTACCCCTTTATTTAAAATTACGGCAACCCCTCGTTGGCTCTCATCCCCCCCGCTGTATATTACTCTATAATTGTCACTCCAGTAATCCCCGCTATCCTTCCATCTCACCTCGCAGAGGCCTAAAACATCTATGTTACCTCTTTCCATCTCTCGCTTAATATTTTCTAATTTGCCTCTCCTCAACATTGTCCTGACGTTCCAGGTTCCTATTCTAACTACTTTCGCCTTCTTCTGAGTCTTCTGTCCTGCTGAAGTTATTTCTTCCCCAAAGGGTTTCGTGGGATGACGACCGCGGAAGCCTTGCCTCTCCCGCTGCCGGGCACGACACACGGCCTCTTGGGCCGTGTCCCGTAGTTGCCAGGACTCATATTATCTATAGTGCCCATCATAATATTTTTGGGAATCATAATTGAGGTGGTTTCCCGTTGCCTTCCTCAATAGTGTTTTTAACGTGACACCATCACTTAATGGCCGCCCCACTGGGGTCAGACGCCATTGCAGCCGCCTCACTGAGGAACAGACGCTGCGTGGACTACCTTTCGTCTGGCTCCTAACCTTCGACCTATCTGGCATGGGTGACCCTTCCAGGAGTAATTATTATTACTCCCGCCAGCACAGCTCTAGGGGTAATCTAGGGGTCATGTAATTATAGTATGCCTTGTGAAAGTTGCTTTGCTTCGCGCCATTCTTTTGCTTATGTCCCTACTGCTTTGACTGTTTTGATCAAATATAGTTACTACATACTTAAAGGTAAACTGTACCAATTCTTCTAGTTTTTGCCCTCCTATATTAACATTAGCTAAGCTTTACTCATTCAAGGAATCGTATGACCTTTGTTTAATTTAAATTTATTATTATGACAAAGCTACTGTGTTTACCTTTAAATGGACTTGTTAGAGTTTGCATCTCCTTGGCTGACTGACAAACTAAACCTTGATCATCCGCTCATCCAAGCCTGACTGGTTTTATGAATTTTCCACCGATTTGCATATCTGTCTCCAGTTCAGCGCATCTAATTATATCCATTAAAATAATGGATATGAAGGCCTCAATAAAAAAATGTTGAAGAACCAAAGCAAACAGTAAAAAGCTACTTTGAACTCCATGGTTTCATCAATACCATTTGCTTAACTATTGCAATTGCAATAATTAAGCAAATGGTATTTTAGTTCTTGCGCCTTATTGCAATTTTGCAATAAGGCACAAGGACTAGCACGAGTATGTACGTGTGGAGGGGAAGAGACCAGCGACGGTTGGTGATTATATTCAGCAAAGAGGTTGTAGAACCGTCGTAAACATAATTCAGGCGTGTAAATCAATATTAATATTGGAAAAAAAACCTGAAATAATGAGCTCGCTTATCGTTCATATCTACATACCAACAAGCCATAAAGCCATCGAAAGGATATAGTTACAGGGCATAATTGCGGCGGGGAACTATAGTTTAAACACAAAGACTACGGCGAGAAACGATAAAATCCTGAGGAGGAGTGCTTAAGAAATACGAGCACTCGGTTTACACACCATAAAAATGTTATTGATTGAAAGGATTGAAAGCTGTATCGGTTAAACTAAATTATTGCCAGCCATTGGTATGAGTACAAAGTAATTAAACTGCTTTTGGGTGTGTTTGTGGATTCAGGTCATAATTATTAATAATGACTTGTGAGGTCAGATTCAAAAAATTAAAACAGGAAGAAGATATGGAATGCAGAAGTAATAATCAGAAGGAAAAGAGAGAAGCAACAGCTGGCTCTAGAGATCATTAAAAGTAAGGCAACGAATACAGGTAAAACAATAAAACGGGAACATCATAAAAAGGGATATCGAATAGCCGCAAACGAAAAGATATAAAGAGTAAATATGGAATGGAAACCTTGGATAACGGATGAGATGATTAAGATGAAAAAAGAAAGGAATGGAAGTGTGTAAATTAAAGTTTAGACAGAAGAAAATACACCGAGTTGATTAATAAAACGAGACAGAAAGTAACTGGGCGAAAGAAACGAGGTAGAGGACATAGTGTGTGAATATGGAATGTTTACAATAGAAGGATGGCTTCCAGGCAGAATCAGGAAAGTAGAAATATTTTTCCCGGTCTAGGAGATATTTTTACGTTTGTGATTGTGCCTGATTCCGATGTGTTCTCGTGCTCTGTGTTACTGCCTAAGTTATATATATATATATATATATATATATATATATATATAAACACACAAACACTAAGACAACAAACACCACACACATAGAAACATAAAAGAAGGACACTTACATTGGATATTTATGTTTCGACGGCACGGCCGTCGTCATCAGAATCTGATGACTGATGCCGTCGAAACGTAAATATCCAATGTAAGTGTCCTTCTTTTATGTTTCTATGTGTGTGGTGTTTGTTGTCTTAGTGTTTGTGTGTTTGTGCGTCGCCGGAGAGCGTCTTTTCCAAGTTTATATATATATATATATATATATATATATATGTATGTGTGTGTGTATATATATATATATGTATGTGTATATATATATATATATATATATATATATATATATATATATATATATATATATATATAAAACTTAGACAGTAACACAGAGCACGAGAACACATAAAAAGAACACTCACAATAATATATTGATAATATCGACGGACTCGAGCTCCGTCTTCTTCGGAAGATAAGATATGACTAAGGAAAAGGGTACGCGGTGCAGAGAGAGTATGGGACGAGGGAGAGGGGAAAAAACAGGTAGTGGGAGAGGGGTGAAGGAGGAGGTTATGGAGGGGGAAAAGGAGGCCAGAGGGGAGCGGAGATGGAATAAGAAGGATGCGGAAATGGTAACAAGCGACACAGAAACTAATAATTCATCCACAGATCCCACAACACCCATGACCAAGGCATCAACTCACCAAGTCATCATAAGGGCTTGACAAGTCAAAACACAAAACAAGGATGACAAAATGTATGCGGATGAATAAATTGTCCCACCACCTCGCAAGAAACAAATCCACCTCCATCCATCTCAGCCCCACCCCCCCATTTAGTGAACGACATTGAGACCCGGATGTTGATAGGCTTTACACAGCCATATAAATGCCAATTCCATTGTTTTTAATTTTATAGGGTTATCGGATGGGGGAAGGGATGCTAGCACGGAAAAATTGTAACAGTGGTTGAAGGGGGTGTTGTGGTGGGAGGCATGTTTTGGGATGGGAAGACCCGCGGACGGGGAGGAGGGATTACATGAGGCGCGATGATTGTTCACCCTGAGGTTCAGGGGTGTAGAGCACTGGCCTATATAAAATGCCGGGCAGAGTTTGCATGTCAGAAGATAGATTACATTATGAGATGTGCATGAGGAGTGGGGGAAGGGCGGGAGAGAGTTAAAAGGTGGGATGGAGAGGGGTGGAGTGGTGAAAATAGGACAAGTTTTGCATCTTGCTCACAAGCACGGAGTGGGTGTGATTCTGGGGGTGGGAGGGGATTTGGAAAGAGGCTTGGTGGATTTGAGGAGATCTGATAGGTTGGTGGGCCGTTTGAAGGTAACAGAAGGGCATTTAGGAAGAAGGTTGGATGAAACGTTGTGATTTTTGAGGATGGAGTACAGGTCTTTGAAGATGAATTTAAGGGACTGGATGCCAGGGAAGTAGGTGGTGCATATTGAGAGAGGGTGGGAGTCTGTGGTTGAGGGAGGATTGGGGGTGTAGGATTGTTTTAGGATTTTTTTGTGAAGGAGAGAATCTGGGTATCCCCGTTGGAGGAGGGAATGGTGAAGGTTGTTGAGGTGTTTGTTGAGGGATTCGTGATGGTTGCAAATGCGGTGCCCGCGGATAGAGAGGGAGTAAGGGAGGGAGCGTTTGGTGTGGTAGGGGTGGCAGCTGTTAAAATGACGGTATTGTTGTTTGTTAGTAGGTTTAGTATGTACGGAGGTTAGAAATTTGTTGTTAGTTAGGGAAATATTTACATCGAGGAAAGTGATCTGTGATGATGAGATGTTGGAAGTGAAAGAAAGAGATGAGGAATCATTAAGTTGGGAGATGAAGGAATTGAGGGAGTCTAAGTTATGTGGCCAGAGTAGAAAGATGTCATCAATGTACCGGAGCCACAGAAGGGGTTTAAGAGGGTAACTGGAAAGGAATTTCTCTTCCAGGACACCGAGATGGAGGTTAGCGTATGACGGGCTGAATCTACTTCCTATGGCACAGCCCTTAATTTGGAGGTAAAAATTGTCATTAAAAGAAAAAGAGTTACGGGTGAGGATGATGTTAGAAAGGTCAATGAGAAAATCGGTGCTTGGAGTTTGAGGGCTAAGGCGTTTGGAGAGGAAGTGGCGTAGGGAAGCAAGGCCTTCTTCGTGAGTAATGGAGGTGTATGGGGATGTGACGTCAATTGTGGCCATAATGATCTTGGTGTCACAATGGAGGGATATTGAGTGGAGCAGATTGAGGAAGTGGTAGGTATCTTTGACAAATCAATCTGCTCCTCATGCACATCTCAGAATATAATCTATCTAGCGTGTGAATATTCACACATCAGGGTAAGGGGGCCAGTTCCTTTCCCTGTGCCGGTTATTGTTTCTCAGGAAGATCTGGTACCCGAAAAATCAACCAGCTTGGGTGGAGCTGCAGGTGCCCAAAGTGTCTTGCCCTGGAATCGAACCCGGGACCCTCCGGTCAGTAGTCCAACGCTCTACCTACTAGACCACCGCCACCCGCATATATATATATATATATATATATATATATATATATATATATATATATATATATATATATGTATATATATATTTATTTATTTATGTATACATATATAAAATATAAATTCACTAACTAGTCGACACAAACACAAGAACTAAAACATTTAAAAGAGGGACTCACTGGTTCTCGAATTTTCGGTGTGCAACCACCATTCTCAAGAGGAATAAGGAACAGAAGTTCCTCTTGAGAAAGGTGGTTGCACCACTGAAAATTCGAGAACCAGTGAGTCCCTCTATTATATGTTTTAGTTCTTGCGTTTGTGAGTGTAAACATTAATGAGAGGCATGTAAACGAATTACTGTTTGCCAAGTACCAATTATTTGTGATTCCAAAAGGTAATGCACTTGTATGTGTGCTTTAATCTAAATAATTCGTTTGAAGCAAAACTGGAACTTGCAAACATTAGCTTAAAGTTTGACAAAATGAGTTGGTGATGATAAACTTGAAGTAGTGCCAAAGAGAAACACAGAAGAGGTAAAAGGCTTGCAATGGATGAATTAATGCAGTAAACAAAACTAAGATTGTGTGGTTTTCCAGAGTGAAAAAAGATAAATTAAATACTAAAACAGGATTTTATACACTTGAGCAGGCGGAACAGAGTACCTATCCTGTAAGTGTTCTGGACCGAAACGTTGAAAGTGATAGCCACATAAGACGAAAAATTGCGGTAGTAAAGATTTTTTTACAAGGATGAGGTAATTGATGGCATGGATGTTGAGTAAGGATAATGCTCATTAAAACATTTATAGAGTAGTTATGCATCGTGTGAAAAATATAGTACCTAACCTGCGTGATGGGTATAAATTGAAGGTGTTTTAAATGTGTGAGTGGAGAGGGATCAAAGGAAGGGAAACAATGGAGGAAAAGCTAGTCACAGTGGTGGAGGAGAGGGCATTCTTGAGATAAATAAAAAAGTTATAGGATCGATGGATGAAGCGTATTTTGATTGGCAATTAGATGTCGTGCACTGTGATAGAGAGTAGGATGTTAGGCAAGCGCCGTTGGACGGAATGAAAGCGTGCAGAATGGAAGAGGGGAGCATATAAGGTTAGATTTTGGATTTTGTTTTGTTAAGGGATCCAAGGAAATAGTTGCTCTATCGTTTGGTAGCTTGTGCCCATCAAAAACATACCTTAACAGGTAAATTACGGATTATAATACTAATGATTGTAAAATACGCATTGGATGGCACCGTTAATAAAAAATAATTAAAGGAGTAAGCCAAGCCGTCTCTGAAGTATTGAGACAATTAATGAAAGCCAAATCACCAAACAGACGTATGAGAGAAGAGCAAATGCCTTGAGGCAGAGGGGAGAAATAGGAGTTCCATGGGTGAGTGTGATCGAAGATTTTGTTAAGAAGCAAGTAATATTACAAAGTTCATTAACAGAAGATTACTTATGAAACAAATTCTGCTTGAATTTGAAAGATTTGTGAATAGGGGTTAGAGGGTTTAGTAACGGAAAAAATTAACATAAGGGTGTAAGAGTTTAACATTATTGGTAAAACATAAAATGAGTTTTTGTTGACTGCACTGAAACGAAGGGAACGCTGCGAGGATGATTGTTTTAAACTACCGACGTTAAATATGCATGAAATAAAATAATTTAAATAAATCAGAATATTTGACTTCTTAAAGTATAACAGATAAAGATGCTAATTTTTAAATATTAAACTAAACCGTTATTTTCCGCCGAAAACCTCTGTTATCGTTGCATCTATTAATCCCTCTCACGCGAACATCACTAGTATTTCCAAAGTTCATTTTCAATTGAGTTTTTTTCGTATCGATCCTAACTCTAAATAAAGCACCTTCGAGGCGCAGTAAAGTGAAGCTCAATGTTTTAAACGAAGGAATGTCCTTAGAGACAACGTATTATCACCCTTTCTCTTTTAAATATCCTTCCCACCTCCTCTTATATTCCGTAATACTTCCCGTCCTTCATCTTCTCACTGGTCACCTTTACTCCACATTCCCCATTGCACCCACCACCACTCCCTAATTCACCGCCCCACCCACCCGTGATCTTTGTTCCTTCAAATACCCCTGCTTCGCCCCTCCCCTATCCTCACACACACGCGGCCGCCTCTTCCTGGTTCCCTGGAAAATCTTCTTCCCATCCCAACCTGAACCCTTCCCTGACCTCTCCCTCCCTCTCGCCAGATTCATGACCCCCCCACCAATGGTGGAAAGCGGAGGCAGGAGACAAGTTATCCCCGCGGATGCTTCCCAAAGGATTCGCCCATGCGGGAAATTGGAGCGTAAAGCACGACTCTTCTCTGCTTTTTACTTTTTCCGTCCTTCTACCACTCCCACTGTAGCCCCCCCTGACCCCCAAACCCCTTACCAACACCCCCACCCGTACATCCCCCTCCCACCACCCTCACGTCCCCCTTAGAAACCACCCGTCCGCCCACCGTCCCACCCGAACGCCCAGCACACTCGGCCCACCCCGACGCCCACTGCACGCACACTGTCCCCCTCCACCTTGCACATCAACCCAACCTCCGTCATCTCCCTCCTGTCCTTTGCTCTTCAACTCTTCACTCCACCCCCATCCCATCACATACAGCCAACGCCCCCTTGCTTCCGAAACGGACGCTGGGAATCCGACGATTGCAACGCCTCCAGCGGAGTGGGGAAGGATGAGTGATCTGGTAAGCAAATGACGGAGCCTCGGAGTTTCGTATCCCAGCCGTACCAGTCTCTTTGCCAACCACCCCTCCCATTTATTTCTCCACTCCCCATATTCTCTCTATCTCTCTTTAAGCCAAAAGAGTGAATGTGCGGGACAAAAGTGTATATTTTAAGGTAATACGCCACGGATAGAATGAAGGGAGGAAAACTACCATTCGACGCCGCGGGTCATTTAAACACAAACGATAGGCAAATGGCATTGCTATCGAGTGTTCTACGGATGAATGGCACATGGAAGGTGCATACATCACTGCAAAATTCCTGCATTGATTGATTATTTTTAATTCATATGGTTTATTTATGTTTTACCGTTTAGATCTTTGATTCACGGTGAATCTCGTGGCTCGTAATAGAAATCTACCGAAGCTATGAATAATTAATAACATCGGCTAACACAAGCCATATTTTCTAGAGCGTAAGGGTTGACTGCTATTATCTTTGTCATTTGATAAGCACCTCCTTCATCCAATACGAGGCTAAGTGCCTCATTCAGGATAAATGTATAGGAAATATTGAATAAGATGCGGTTTAACAGCAGTTGTCATATATTTACATGCGAAGTCACTTAATCATAAAATGTTGCACATTTTGGAAAAATTATAATGAAAAAAGGAAAAGGAATAATCCTATTGAGTTATTCTAAAGTTCCACATTGTACTTAAAATGGTAGTATAGTACTTAATGTTAGTTTTATAGAAAGCAGTAATATTTACTTTCCTAGGGATATGGTTACTTTAAATGCCTTACCGCAACATAAAAAAGATTTTTTAATTGGATGCAAACGTTAGTGATTCAATCAATAGTGCTTTTATTACATATTTTCTATAAAAATAAGTAAATTTGTGAAATAAGCGTAATCACAAAAGATTTCTTTGGCAACTCGCATTTTTATGGGCATTTAGAAGCGACAAGACTGGTTGATTAACTCTACGATTACATTCTAATTTAATGCTTTTTCAGTCAAAATGAAAACGGGGAATATTTCCTTCTCTATGACCGACCCAACTTTTCTTGAGTATTTAGCAGGTCTTCAAAGAAGATAAGCAGCATATATTAAAAAATTCAAAATTAATTTCAACCTCAACTAAAATCCAAGATATTTCATTTCTTTCAAGTTCATTTGCCAATTAAGAATATCATAGGTTCACATCGCTTCATTGGGGAAGTATCTCTCGAAACGATCACAAGATATTTCAAACCAAAATGACGTCACATGAAAAATGACTTGAAAATCAATCACGCTTTGACATATAGAGGTGATTCTGGTGATTTAGCGTTCTTCATCCTAGTAAATCTATGGCACTCTTTTGTGAAAAATAACGTCAGCGAAGCTAATTAATTTGCAGCGAAGATAATTCACCAATTGATGGGGTTATTTGGAGCAAAGGGTGAGAGGTGAAATAAGAAGGGGATTTGGAGATGAAATAATTTCTTCTTTCGTAATTTCTATCAATTTGCTCGGCCGATGATCACCCGATATTGGAATACTTTATTAAAGGAAGAAGATAATCCTTTCCGTGCCTTCTCTCCAATCTCCGTCACGACCTCCCTTCCCACCCATTACCTCATCCCTTCCTCATTATATATCTCTCGCTAACTCTAACCATTCCCGGCTTCATCCTTTTATCTCTGAATTTCCAATTTCTACCTTCTCCGCGGACAACCTTTCCCCCTAATCTCTTTGCGGCTGAATTTCGTTCTTTTCCAGTAATCCCAAATATCTCTTCCCACTTGTCTCACTGCAGCGAGATCTTTTATTTTTCTCTACCTCAATACTTACCCCACCCTTCACCCACTCCCTATAATTCTTCTACAATATGCAAAGATTTAGAATAAAGTAATGTACTTAAGCTCGGGCATTTAAATCTCCTTCGCATTTTTGTTACCGCCTATATTTTTCAATTTTAACTGTATTACGCTGTTCTGCATGAATCACGGATTTTTTTCTAATTATGAATGAGATGGAATTACATATATGGGATATTCTTTAAGTTCTTTATTAATAAAAGGTATATTTCCTTAAACGATGTTTTCTTGCTGTTAATGAATCGTTGCCTTTTTACCGTTTGCCGTTGTACTTTTGCGTCTGATGTGACATGCATTGACATATGTTTCTCGCCCTTTATATTTAAGTAGTCATACTCAAAATTTTCTTTTCCACAGCAAAGAAAAGTGGAAGGGTGATTACTATTGATTGACTTTGGTAAATTAAAATGGAATAAGAGTCGCAAAAGGCTGACTAGATCGGCAACAACTATAGAAAGAATCTTGAAAGCCGTTTCTTTCAACTTATCCATGAATTCTGTTTGTCGTTTACGAAATAGAATTGGCTTGTATAATGCTATTTAATATTAATTCAAAACCAAGAATTGTACATTAATACTGCGTGTCATAAAAATATGAACTTTTAAAATGAAATGCATATTTCATGCAATGCATGAAATGCAAATGCATGCGCTGGATGATAAGGTCGGGTGATATAATTGCTCTATTCAAAGATTTATAATGAGTTTTTTTGCAAAAGGATTTCTAAGAATTTATATTTTCTTTTAGTTTCTTTGGCTAAAATATACCTTGCTGTTTTTAAAAGTAAGAAATGTGAATGGTGCGTTACACATGCACCCTGCCTTTTACTCCCATTTCAGCCGTTAAATTCATTATGCTTACTTCATATGTGGGTCCTGGTGGGAAACAGCACGATGGCATTATTCATCTAACAGTATAATCTGTTTCATTTCGGTTCTGAAGTATTACCTGGAATATCATATCATTAATCAGAATTTTTCCGATCCAAAATATATTTTTACAATATCGTTTGCTAGAGGGGTTTGCTGTCGTTTGTTCTAGGTTCGTATATGAGATTTGCTATTTATATTTTCACCTTAGTAATGAAGAGACAGTAATTTATTTTTTTAATGGCTTTATTCTTTTTTGCAGCATTCTCCATCGGTGCAATCAATACACTTTTGCATGAGCTCGAACCAATTTTCGTAACACATTCCACTCAGATTGAAGTATATCGATAAACATCGTATTTGAATGCATCAACAGCTTCTTTCGGCGCCGGAAATTTTTTCTTAATAAACGGGAATTAAAAGAAGTCATTTGGTGCTAAAACGGGAATTAAAAGAAGTCATTTGGTGCTAAAACATGGCTGTATGGAGGATGATCCATCAATTCGACGTCAGCCGATCTGTGAGAGCTTGTATTGTCATGATGAAGGATGATCCTTCGTTGCTGCTTAATTTTCCGTATTTCACCAAGCACTTCCGGCAAACAAATGCATGTTGATGTACCATTCAGAATTCACGATTATATGTAACTATAACGATGCGGTTGTCACATTTTTTGTGATTCCGGAGGAACAGGGGATCAGTTGCTTCGATATTCTTCGTGCACGAAACACTTTTAATGGATTTGGCTCATCTTGGAAGACCCATACAGCGAATTGCTATTTTGTTTCGGCTCCTACGCATAGATCCAAGATTCGTCACCTGTGTAGATGTTATACATAGCTTTTGATGCACCGAAATTTTATTCCTTGAGCATTTATTTTTATCAATTGACACGAGCATCTTTTTGCGCTTTTGTCAAATTACGCGGGGTCCAACGCGAACAAATGTTTTTTACAGTTAAATGCACATGCATTTTTCTTATTGATACTCACCATACTAATCTCCAAGGGCGTCTCAAACTCTTGATAAGTTACAAGACGATATTCCTTTACTAGTTCTTGCACAGAAACAATGTTTTCTGGCACAACAACTGATTTTGGCCGACCTTCACGACTTTCGTTGCTCAGCGAACGGCGGCCATGATGAGAGAGAGAACTATGTTTCTAAGCCTTTTACGGCTCCTAGGAGAAGCTGCTTCCAGCCATTGGCTGGTTACACCATGTGTCTTTGAAATGTTTGATTCTTATGTAGTTTTATGTATTTATCATATGGCGTTTGCCCATTGTGAAAGAGTTTGCCAGGCGAGTTTACCTCGGTGTAGGTAATTGTTGCAGAGTTAGAGCTACTTTGGGTGTTCTGTGAGTTGTGCGGACATAGGGCTCGTAGTCTCACATGCCATCGAAGAGCAAGTTTCCGGTGTTGGCCAAGGCTGTTGTCATGTTTTCTGACTGTTCTCTCAGAAAACTGAGGATAGGAGGGATGTTCAAGTCTTTTCTGATGTCGATCGTTCGGATGAACCATGGCGTACCAACCAGTCGCCTCAGGATTTTAGATTCTGTTATCTGTCTTTTTTTAGATTGGATGGAGCCGCCTGGAGCCATGCTGGCGCCTCGTAGTAAAGGAGTGGTCGCATCATGCTAAGGTAGAGCAACCTCTTTGTCTTTAGTGACACTGGTTCAGGAGGTTTTAAAACGGGGTTAGAGGGCCCCCAGTACTTTTCCTGAAGCTTTGCTGATTTGTTGGGCCCAACGAAGCCCTTTGTCTAGCATGACACCCAGATTCCATCCTTGGGATCACTTTGGTGCCGAACTGGATGGGTGGACCCAGGTCTCTAATTCTTCGACGGGAGAAGGTGATGTGGGAGCATTTAGCTGTGTCTACTTTCAGTTTCCAGTCATTCATCCAATCCTCTATATCGTCCAGGGCCCTTTGAAGCTGAAGGGTAGCCCAAATAGGATTTGCCACCTGTGTGGATATTGTGGTGTCATCGGCATATAAATTTTGATTCGTGCCGTCAGGGTTCGGAATGTCGTTCACAAAAACTGTGAATAATAGTGGTGACAGAACGGACCCCTGAGGTACACGAGAATCCAAGGGGTGGAGGTTAGAAGTAGCTACCCGGTGTGCGACGTAGAATGATCTGCCGGATAAGATTGACTGCAGGGATTTCGTTAAGTGAGCCGGAAGGGGCAAGTTGCCTATATTGAAAATCAAACCCTTTGACCAAACCCGGTCGAAGGCTGGTTCAAGGTCGAGAAATACAGCCTATGTAACCTGTCTTCTGTTGAAGGTGCCTGAAATGTCCTCAGTCAGCCGTAAAATTTGGTGGGACGTCGCAGTTCTTGGGCGAAATCCCGTCTGTTCCGAACTATTAGGTTTTTATCCCCAATGATGTTGCTCAAGAGGTTTTTTATGGCTGTTTCTAATAGTTTCCCAGTGGTGTTTAGCAGGCTTATTGCGCAGTATGAGGATAGATTTCCAGGGAGTTTGAGTGGCTTTAACAGCATGATGATCTTTGCAAGCTTGTAACGGAGTGGGAAATGCCCCAGTTGGTTGCTGGCCAGGTATGGAAGAGCTCTCTTTGGCAAGTTCTTAGGGAAGGCAAGCACCTTATTCGTGATTTCGTCCGGCCCTACCTCTACTTTGGTCCTCAGGGCGCGGACGTAGCCGTTTACCTCCTCGACCGAGATTAGGTCAGCTTCGTTTAAAGGAGCGTACTGGAGGTTTTGCCAGTGCTCTTCGATTTCTCCGTCAAGATGTGATTTCAAATTATTGGAGAAGCGTTCGAAGAGGATGTCTGCAAAGAGGCTCTTTCCCTCGTCATAGGAGAAGGTGCGATCCCCGTGGCTGAGTGGTTGCGCTGTTTGCGGGAGACTTCAGAGCGCGAGCCATCCTCCAGATTGAACCGTCCTGAGTGGCCAGTTCCGAGACGGTTTTATGCCACTGCTTTCTGCGGTGCTTTCTTAGCAGTCCGTGCACTATGTTTCGGAGGCTGGTGAATCGTATGCGGTTTTCTCTTCTACGGTAGTATTGCCACTTGCGCCTGGCTGTGTTTCTTGCAGTCATATACTTTAGGATGGGATATGGAAATTCGCTGGGAGCAGGTGGTGTCAGCATTGCCATCCATGCCTCCTTCAGAGAGGAGAGGATTACGTTTTCCCTGTAATGTAGCGGTAGGTGATCCGATGCCGATTTGCTAAGAACAATCGAGAATACTGTCTTCGGGATCCCTTTGTAGAGGACTATATCGAGCACGTCGTTCCTGCAGTGTCCGAGGACCAGGTGAGTCGGCTTAGGAGGAGCTGTTATAGATAGGTTTTTTGCGTCCTTAAGGCGAGCCAGCTTTTTCCCCGCCGCAGTGTTAACGAAGGGCCCCCAGTCTTGATGTTTACAGTTCAGGTCTCCTCCAACGACGCAATGTTCTGTAAAAAAGAGATGATAGCTGCTTCGTCGGAATCCTCTAGGTGGCCGGGGTGAAGTTATGCCGATCACACGTCCAGGTTTCCCAGTTTGGTGGTGATGTGGATAACCGCCAGTTGGCGTCGTACCGTTTTTGGAGCAGGGAGGGTTTCTACTTTGTGTCAGGCTTTGGATAGTACCATAACTCCGCCGGTAAGTTTGGACTTTAGACCTGCGGCTGTGCTCGCCGGTGTTGATGGTTTCGATGGAGTGCTGGACGGTGGAGGCTGAGAGGCAATGGGGGGATGAGGACGAGTGGATAATTGGAAAGTTGCGAGGAGTCATCTCTGGGGAAGCCGGGGCGGGTTCACGGTTTGGCCTGGCTATCCTGAGCCGCTCTGCATATGCTTTATAGTTTGGACAGCCAATGTAGTTTTCAGGGTGAGCAGTTGGCGCAAGTGCCTGGCAAGTCTTTGCGGAGCAGTCAATCGGAGCTTTGGTGACTCTGCCCGCAGCTGAAGCACCAAGCAGCCAGACAACACGTTTTGTAGGTGTGCCCGAAGCGCTGGCATCTTGTATAATGGGGTGGCCCGAGAGACGAACTGTAGGCGACCATTATAGAATTCGTTTTACCAGTGTTTCACAGTGGCAAAGGATGGAACTTCAACGCCAAACGTTTCAGTAAGTTGATCAATGCACCCTGTCTTGGTATTCCACTTCGAAAGTTGTAAAAAATCATGGCACGAAAGTGTACATGAGTTGACTTCATTTATTTGCTGAGGCAGAATTTTCGAGTCGCCGTAAACAAAACAAATTATGATAAAATGTCGGAATGTTCAGAAGAAAATTAGCGGTAGAAGGCTCAAACTTTCAGATGGAAACGTCAGATGGCTCCTAGAGCACTTATTGTTGTCAAGACTAAAAATATAAATAGCAACCATCGTATATGTAATCTCACTGCTTGTCGGTTACTATCTTTGTCTGGTTTTTTTAGTGTTTCAGTATTTTCACCGACTTTTCTTCTAATCTTGTTTATTACTTTACTTTTTTAAGAATTACTTTAGATTATAAGTTATCACAAAATTCAATGCAGTTATTTCCCTTTTTAATTAACCCAAAGGTTTGTATCTATATATTAAGAATATATTTACCAATTATAATTTCTTAAAAATCATTACTATTAATTTTATCTTACCATCGGCCATTTGCAACTACTTGTTTCTCTGGAATCTATTATTATATCTAGTTAATACTCCTGGTTAAATAGCCTGGTAATTTGAAAGCTCAATTTTGTCATACAAAACAGCACATTTGAGGATAAAGGATCTCTCACCATGTAGTTGTATGCTTAATCGATGACTAATAAACACACCAGACGACTTTAAGAACCCAACGTTAGATGATCGGGACTTGGTCATAGAACACACCAGATTCATTTAATAGGCCAACGATGACCGACAAATTGTATTTCTTTTTTGCATGAAATCATGTAACATATTTCTGCCTAACCATTTCCATGTAAATATGAAATATTCAAACATAGATTTCCGTTCAACTAATATTTCCTACAACATGTACATGTCTCAGACTGCTCAGGTGCGAGTGGGTAATGTAGAGTCCGGTTGAGCAGTGTTAGGAAGAGGGCCGGGTTGCCTATTGTCACCGGTGCTTTTCAACGTATATGTGGAGGAAATGATGATGAGAATAACTTTAGCTGCGTGGGATATCAAACTTATTGTCCTGTAGGCCTCACATGATATAGCCTTTACTTTATTCGGAATAGGAACTGATAATTCGGAATAACACTGATCTCACAAAGTCTTCCGGCTGGCTTTATATGGACGAATCAGTCCATATAAAGTCTTCTTCCCACAAGCCTTTCAATAGTTCTGTAGGAATGTTGTCTACCTCCAGGGCCTTATTTGGCTTCATCTCCATTAATGCCAGGTCTACCTCATCGTCGAGTATGCCTGAACCTAAGCTCTTTTCCTCAACGTCATATGCATTTTCAATGTCTATACATATATATATTCTTTCCATCTCTTTGGAACTTTTTCTGTGCTGACTATTATCTTACTCCACTTATCTCTAACTGTTAGCATTAATCTTCCTGGGGGTGATTTAATCTACAACGTATTGAACTAAGATATATATTTCATTCTAAATTTACGCACAAAAAAGGAACTATTTTTGTTAAAATGTTTAGTCTTCCTTCCTTAAATCTTAAAAATCTAATCTAGAAATGAAAATATTGTTTGTTCTTTTGGTTAACTGGAAGTTCCTTCAAAAGGAAAAAAATGGACGCTTCTTATTCTCATACAATGCTAACAAAGAATGTCCAGGGTTTACAAATTCTTTTTGCTGAACCATACATTTTCAAAAATAATAAATTGACTGAAAGTAAACGAAACTTGACTTGTTGCAACACAACATGACATTCACTAAAAAGAGAAAAAGGAAAATTTATGGTGATTTTTAATTGATCAAGTATATGATATGAGTATTTTCAATAAGTAATATTTTAAAACAATATCTTTAAGATTAAAAGTTATTATAATTGAATACAATTAAAACAGTGAAAAATATGTATGCCTTGATTCGGGAAACTGAATTTAAAACTAGTTTTTTAAATGTAATTCTTTAATTATAAAAATAATTATAAAAGAGGAATAAAAAATATCGCTATCATTTTACCGAGTCTAACATATTGACCTTTATTGAATGTACCTTTGCAAGGAGCTCTTAGTTTTTTTTCTAATTTGATAAACGATAATCACGCGGTTTTCGGTTTCCTTACGGTTAAATCTTTTTTCCAATTAAAAATGTAAACTTTGAGATGTTACACATTGACTTGTTACAATTAGTTGATTTGCTATGCCATAAAGCGTAAAATATAACCGGTTGGCCAAAGCAAGTCAGCAGGGTAGGGAATTACTCCAAAGTGTTATAAATAGTATCATTCAGGGAATAGAAATATATAAATTTTGGAAATATGTTTTAAATGGTTAGCGATAGAATATGAAAAAACATCACACCTTTCCTCTGTTCGTAGCACGTCTTAGCCGTCAAGATCACCGTTTTAAAGAGATGGCTGAGGTAAAATAAAAAAGTACACTGTGGTGAATAACAAACTCTGATGTTCCATTATTCCTTTTTCAGAGGTATCGCTTAACACGGTTATCTTCCATTCATGAAACTTTACTTACTTTTCACTGAATTTTCAGTCGCGACATTGCAGAAATTATAGATTTTATGTTGACACAGCATAAGGTTTGAGCCAATTCAGCTGCATGGCTTTAAAGACAACTTCACACGCCTATTACGACTACAACGTTGACTCTTGCCTCTTCATTTCCGGAAGCAACTCCATTAGAAAGTCTCTGTACCTCGGTGGTTAAAACCCATGCTCCACCACTACTACTTGCCCTGGCGACCGACAACCTCCTCCTCTCTCACAGATTTTCCTCACGCCCAATCTCCTCCTCTATTTCCTCCCTCTATTTCCCTCGCCTTAAGTTCAACTTAAACTTTCTCGTTCGTTCCCCCCTTCTCCAGCTACCACACTCCCAATCTCGCTCCTTCCTCCTACTCCCACACCCGCTTCGGCTGTCGCTTTCTCTCCCTTTCCCTCCCTCTAAAAGGACTCTTCTTTCCACCGAGAATTTTCCACGGAGAGTCGTAATGTCACTAATAACCCCAACCACACCATTCTGAGCCCCAAATTGCATTTTCCCTTCCGCTGCTCCCTCCACCTCCGCCGCACGGAATTTCTTCTCCTATCCCCCGCTTTGGGGCAGTCCTCTTCCACCCCCGCAGTCTCCCCGTCCACCTAATCCCCCTTTTTACCCTCTGACACCTTCCCTTTGCACACCCCTTTCGCCGTCTCCGCGTTTTTGACCGCCCCCACCTTCACCGAAACACGCTTCGTGGAACATTCCCTTTACTTCTTGCCTTCAAATTTTCAATACCTCCCTTGCTTCTCGGATGATTCCACCTATTTACATCGGTAATAAGGACATGATTCGCTCAGCTCCGACGCGTCAATCTACTTTCACGGGAAGAATCGCCCGCAGCCATAATAGCATTCAAAAGAGGTTCTTCCTCAAGAGCTGTCGTATAATTCTTGCCGTCAGTTTTTAGGGAGGATGTCTTACTGGATGAAGGAATGGCGGTCGGTTTTTCACTTCATTATGAAGCTCAACCATGAAAAGTACGGGTTCATAAAATGGTAATTTTGACTTCATCCATGACAGTAAAATACACGATTTCCGTTCACGAAACAATCCTGGTCACGGAAAATATCTAGTAAACAAGCATTACCGATTTTCTTCCAATATCCGCTGCAACATTTCATAGAAAGCGAAACTAGATCATGCTTTCTTCGAAAAACCTTACATTTATTCACGAAATAGATTCATCGCATTATTTAAAATCAGTCAATCTGACCGATTTGACCCGAAAGTAAATATAGAATACTGCACCCTTCTATTTGTGAAAGAAGTGCATTACTATATCCTCCTTGGGTATGGAGCACGGGAAATTATGGGATGTCAACGGAATCACTTTACAAGAAACTGCGGGAGATGCCGCAACAGTAGCTTTTAACGGAGTCATCCGCTATGTGTGCATTATAATGCAACAATTTCAGAGAGTAAAAATCATTCACCTTGACCGGGATTCGAACCCGGATCCCTCGATATCCGGCCGAGTGCTTTAACCAATTAAGCTACCGATACGTCCTCTTACACTCTGAAATTTTGGGGGCTTTAAAGGAACAAGATGTTATGACGAAATACCGTACATACAATGTTTGAAATTGGCTTTAACCTCGTGGACTGTGGCGCCTCCCGCACGACTACGAACACCTGTGACTTATAGATAGATATTTAAAGATGATTTCTTTGAAGTAACACGGAAGTGTAGAATAAAAAACGTAGACAGTAACGCACAGCACGAGAACACATAAGAAGAACACTCACAATAATATATTGATAATTTCGACGAACACGAACTCCGTCGAAATTATCAAGATATTATTGTGAGTGTTCTTTTTATGTGTTCTCGTGCTGTGTGTTACTGTCTAAGTTTTTTATATAAATTTATATGTATACAAAAAATAAATTTATATTTCTCTTTTCTATTTAATTATATGTACATATGTACATAAATTTCAGCTTTTCAGAAAGACTTAGGATAATACCAACCAAATACTTAACTTTGATTTGAGACAAAACATTATATGTGGCTATATCCGGTTTTTCTTTGAGTATCCGATTTAAGCACATACTTATGAACAGTATTTGGCGAATGAATTACGTATTATCTCCTTTGTTAAAATCAAAATAATAATATGAATTCAGACATAATATGAGGACCGACAGCACATTCACATACTTTCACAAATGAGGTGATCATTCAAAATGACCTCAACCCCATAAGACACCAACCGTTGACTATAATCAATTAATTCTTTACCCCACATTTTACATTCCACTTAATTCATTCCTATCAGCAGTCAACCGATTCATTCCAAATTATCACATTTAAGTGTAGAGTCAAATATGTGTACTGGGAGATAAAATTATCCCCACGTGAGAATGATAAAATTATGAGTAGAATGGGGTAATCAAAATTAGGTTTTTTTTACATCCTAAACGTTATACCTTAAACCACCTTGTAAACCAAGAATATTTTCTAACATATTTTGCCACTTGAAAGTGGACGATCCATATTAAGTTCGGTAGGTTTATTATAAAAGTTATACGCTCGGCCGCATATTGCTTTTGGAATGTGGAAAATTTTTCGCAAAAGCTGGAAAACAGTTTGACATGAATCTCTTAATGCACATTTTCCCCAGTAATGTCTGATTTTAATTCCCACTATTTGATTTATGCCAGTTCTCTCTGCTTTGCGCCTGCTACTTGATTTTTGGTTGAAACACGGGTCATCACAGGTTCTTTCCCACTTCAAACGTTTTAATCAACAACGTTTCGAGAGCCATGCCCACATGCTTTCATTATCTTCCTGTTCCATTATCTACTAAATAATATCCACGCATCCACATGATTCACACGTTTTAAAATTTTGCCCGCAAACACAGTCAATATTATGAACAAAGGCATTTTACTGGCTATATTAACGATTATCAGGATAATTACAGCCTAGGTACGTGGATGACCCATTAATAATGGCAAAACTATTATTATTACGTCAAGCATGACAGAGCAATCCGGAACGGAAAACCTAGAGGTCTTAACAAACTGTATCTGTGGCATTACAAAGTGCCATTTATATCACATATTGTATTACTATACCCAACTTTGGAATTAACAAATAAGATTTTAGTTCCCTGTGATATTTGGAATTAATTCTCTCATCTGTTCTTTCAAATTGACAAAAAGATAATATTAAAAATTGAAGTAAATCATATTCAGAATGCACGAAGGAATATAATGAGAAGGACATGTCCTGATTCATCCTAAGTGGACTTATTAAGTATCAAGTGAATATTTTAACTTTTTTTAGAGTGGAGGTTTAGATAATGATTTGGTAAAATTGATTCAAGAAGCGGAAGTAAATAATCAATGAAAAAAGAAATACCAAAACAACAAAAAATGTGGGAATTCGAGGTAAATTGGGTTGATTATTTGTGGAATTCTGTCTAATGCGAGAGTAGTATAAAAAACAGCCTAATTTGGGAATCGGTGTAGAGGCAAGCGGGAGGAATTAGCAGTGGTTGCAGATGAAAAAATCTACAAGAGAACTAAGTAGAGGACAAAAAAGTACGTAATATACACGTAGATATGGAATGCAATAAGGCTTTTAGAAATAAATCTCAGGTAAGCTTGGATGAATAATTTTTGCAAATCGTAAAAGTTTTGGATCATGCTCAAAGTTAATGAAAATCTACATGAAAACATAGAAAAATCACGATTTTGGTTTTAATTTTCATTTAAGTAAAAAAACATATTCCAGAACTTATAAACAACGAAAGATGAAATGCAGTTTAGCAAAGTATCTGTTTGTAAGAAATTTTAATAAAAGTTGAAGATGCAGTGGATGAATTGAGCATATATAGTATTTGCAAACACTTATGTACTGAAAAATTTAAAACTTTTCGTGGAAAAATTTACAAATACGATCATGAAACAGAGAAGATGACACTGGACTAAATGAATGACCTGTAAACACGGAAAAATAACACGACACTATACTTAATAAAATAGCTGAATTACCTCAATATTACACATAATCATATGGAATAATGCAGGTTAAACTCCCGAATGATTAGATATCCCCGATTATCAGAATAAAAGAAAATAAAAGGGATCTTGACATGTGAACAAAAAGAATGCATGCAGATGAAACTTAAAATACAAAAGAAATTTTTAGGTCAAGAGTAGCATTTGTGCATTTAAGAAAATATGCCGCCATTTAAAACAAAATTTTGTCCCTTAGGCTTCTAAAATAGAACTGAGTAGAAAAGGATTATTTGCAAAGACGAAGATTCAGCGCAAAAAAGCTTTTCATAATGGAAGAGAATACTTCCACTGAAAAGAAAGAGAAATAACATAAAAAGTAAATATATGCAAAGTACCAACAGTTCTTTGATTTGAAAATATTTAGGAAGAGGTCTGTGCATCACACATAAGGTCAGGAAGATTCAATCCAATCTAAACGCACGGCATTGTTTAACAAAGGAGCTAAACAAGGATGTACGATCTCTTACCAATTGAAATTAATAAATAACTTCGCTTTTCCAAATAGAAAATTTTGTTTTATCCACTAACTAGGTTTCGATATGGTATAACATCTTCAGGAAACCTAGGTAGTGAGTTCAAAAAAATTCTATACGGAAAAGCCAATTTGTTTATTTATCCATGTCAATTTGAAGATTTTCCATCAAGTCACGCCAGAAAGTGTTACGCTTACCAATTAATAACGTCTGCATCGAGGAACCATAATAAGCATTCATTTTAATATATCCAAGTTTTTAGAGTTTAACCTCTTCTTCCTAAGATATTCAATGCCTCGCCAAATGAAAATAAACAGTAAACATTAAATCCACTATGCTTCAAAAGATTCAGTACATTTTTAACTCGGACATATTCTGTCAGATTTCATAACAATGGGTTGATAATAGTTGAATGTCTTTCTGAAAAGTTAGGAGGCGAAGTTAAAAACCATGTATTGAATTTTTTGAAATTGTTTTCCCATTTTTTAGAGATTCATTTCGTAGAATTTATGCAGCATGATTGTAGAGGAAAAAGAAATTCCATAATAATGTTGAGTCACAGGACTCAATAACACATGGAATGAAAATAAAAATATATTTATCGCGCATCTCGTTTCAAGTGTCAATCCAGTTGCTAAAATTGCCTTCAACGAAAATATCCGCCGGCACTTGGGCACCCATTGGTTACGCCAAAGAATACATTTTTTTCCTCGTGTCTCAAAAAAACATCCTACCGATGCTGTAATCCAGTTCCGGCGAAAAACATTCGTGCGATGTCCGCAAGAATCGTCACGCCCACGTAGACTGGATATATCTTTGCCTTTTTTCTCCTCCACCTCCTCTACCCTCAAACTCACCGTTTTATTAAATATCGGATGACAGTAAGTTGAGAATGACAAACGTAAATTCTGCCCAATGAAGAGGTTTTTCATATTATCCCACTCCGCTCACGGGATAACTGCCATCCTCCCGCCGACTGAATAATCCCACCGCCGATTCCTTCTCTCAACACCACGCTTCAACCCTCCCCCCATTTCAAAACTCCCTCCCATTCTCGGAATTTCCCCTATCCGCCCCTTTGCTCCCCACTTACTCCCCTCGCGGCGACTCATTCTCCCTCACCCCTTCTCAAAAGCCAAAATTCCCTCCCACCCACCTTCCTTATTTTTCCTCACGCCTAACCTCGATTCGCAACGGCGAAAACTCATCCCACGGTGGGGGATGGGCAGAATTTTTTAATCTGCCTTTCCACTCCGACGACAGGAAAAACGCTGGAGGCGGAAAATAATCGTGGTGGGAAGGAAGGTGAGGGGAGGGCGTTTGGAGGAAGAGGGATGGTAAACGATGAGGAAGTAGGGTGGGTTGCGAATTTTTAGGCCGCGTTGGTGGGGTTGGTGTAGTATTACGATATATCGACTTCTGTGAAAGATGCTCTCGTGATAGAGTCATCAAGCAATGTGATACTAATTTAAAATACGATAACCAATTTTGACATACAATCGATACAGCAAGGAATTCGATACGATCGATTCGATTCGAGAAAAATAATTGAAGAATACTAAACAAAATATGACAAAAAATAGTTAGTTATTTTCATACTTGGTTATTTCGTACTATGGGGACATCCAGCGGGCAAATATGAATAATAAATATATTTTTTTCTTTGCAGCACAATATAATTAAATTATCGTTATTGCTACAAAGGTTTGGTTGTTCGGAATTAGGTTGGAGATTGCACAGCACTATGGTGTATTACAAATGCAATAAAAAATACATCGTCCTACATGAATAGGTGCATGTGAATCGGTGAATATTCATGATGTTGTTTTAATTTTGATGCTTTATCTAAATAAAGTTCACTTTCCACCATTTTAGGTGTCGAAAGGTAAATTGGAGCAGAATAAAGAATAAATAGGCATAACGTGATGCAAAATGTCCAAGATTAGAGATAATTCGTCAACAGCATCATCTATAAATGTTTAATGGGCACAAGACTAGGTTTCATGCGTTCAATTTTTCATGAAAAAAGAGAGGCGTTTACAATTATTAACAGGACATTTTTACAACGACTAACAACTTGCTAGTAGATGTTCATACTCAGTTGAAGCTGTCGAGTAAAATATAGTGTAATGGAAATATTGATGGATAAGAAAATAAATAATGAATCCAAGAACTCAATAGAGGGGTAAGAAACTTCTACCGGACCTCAATATGGCAGTATGAAAAAAGAGTTGCTCATGGAATCTATGTAGAAGTTGATAGGAATGTGGCATAATTAGATTTACTCGTAATCAACAATGCTTTGAAATGATTAGTCATCCAAACACCCTGGGGAAATTGAAGAAAATTTTTGAAAAAGCAATAGGTAGGAACAGCAAGCAAACGGCTTTTTAATTAAGTCACTGGCATTTCAAAATAATCAATCTTAATTTAGGCTGTCATCGAAAGGAACACAATTCTCACCAACGGCCTTAGTCTCAGAATGACGTGGATGAAAGTAAGTCATATGAAAACAAAAAAATAGGTTATAAAGTATTTTAATCGAAGTTGTACATTAATATGGGAAGATACAACTCGGAGCATATTCAGCCATTCAACATTGCGGCAGTGTTATTAACAATAAAATGAATAGCGGAAAGGATTTTCACAAGGAAAATAACAGAAAATCTTGGAAGTGTAGGCAAATAGAACATATTAGTGTAAATTGCGATGTGGAGAGTGAAACGGTGCATCGTCCCGAAATTTGGTCTTAGCGGAAAGAATATGAGCGCAACTTGGAGGTTTTTGAGACGTGGGCGTGGCAGTTTTAGGAGTAATTGAAATGGACGGAGAGGGAGATAGATAGAGCTTCAAATGGCAAGGGAAGAAAGAAGGCTGTCTTGAGGTACACAAATATGAAAAGAAAACTTAATAACGGAGAAATTTAGCAGCATGGAGCGTTAAATTTCGCGAAGGAGTATTGAGCGTCCGACAAATAAGTAAGCGGAAAGGGTGGGGGTGTTTGAACTCATGTTGCAATGCAGACAATATGTATATAAAACCGAAAAATATTTTTTTTTAATCAGACATGGATTTTTTTGCATTCTTTTAGCAGTAATAAGTTCTCAGAAAGGCAATTGTATCATTTTTTTGTTGTTTGTAATTGTCAGACTCTGAATCTCTCGGTTGGCAAAATGATTTTTATTCGAACAATAATTCGTTTTACATTTTTTAAATCTGAATAATTCGCTAAGATCATATGAACAGATCTTACTCTCCGATTTTGCTCCACGTCGAATTGTGTTTGGTTGATGAAAAGAATTTGGTTGTTCATTGATAACTACTGATAATCGAGTTGTCTCATGATCTAAATTGTGACTATATGTTCCATAACCTTGTACGAAATGGATGTGAAGGACACAGGTATGTAATGGCTCGATTACTCCTTATCTCTGTTTTTAAATAATGGTGACACGTTAGCCGACACCTACAGGGTTCGTCCGGAAAATAAGTTTATGATGCTCATTGTCTTTTTTGACAAAAGGGGAGTCGTCCACTACGAATTTGTACCTGAACGACAAACTGTAAATGCTGCATTTTACGTCCAACTGCTCGACAGGCTTCGAAAACGAGTCGCCCGCGTCCGGCCAGCGATCAAAAACATCTGGCGGCTGGATCACGACAATGCGCCGTCTCACACCACGCTTGTCGTGTCGGACTTCTTTGCCAAGCACGGCGTGGCAACGCTGCCGCACCCGCCCTACAGGCCCCACCGGACTTCTTTCTGTTCCCGAAGATATCCTGAGCTCAGTACACTTATTTTCCGGACGAACCCTGTAAGCCGTAAAGAATACAAAATATGATGAAGTTCAAAGAAATGAAAAATGCAAAATAGGTAATCGATAACTAAAGCACACTCAATAGTTTACTATTCACGGAATCTTATATTATCTGCCGATGTGTTTGCCGAATGCGTTTTCTCGGCCGATGCATCTGCCATTCAGAATGGTGAATGTCTTCATTTGGTGAATTCGTTTAACCAGTCACCTTCCACTTTCAGATCATAAATACGTATGTACGCGCAGACAAGAATGTATATAGACACGCGTGTGTTCGTGAGAGAGTAGTAGAGGGAAAGCATCATACACAGGGAGGGAGATGGAGGGGGAGGGTTTGAGATATGTGGGCAGAGAAGAGATGCGGCTCCAGGAACACGTGGGATGCTATGGGAAATGGTAGTGGGGCTTGGAGAAGGAAGTGTCGGATGCCTCAGTGTGGTATGGCGAAGATTGGGAGGGAGTAGAGGGGTGATGGAGGGTAGTAAGGTGAAACTGAAAGAGGGGTGTGAGAGGAGAACAGGGAAGGTGAGTGGCTCAGGAAGGGGTTGCTGAGACTTGAGGAGGAACTCCTTTAATGTAATTTTCGACAGAGGCGCTGGGAAGCGGATTACGGCGGAATTTAAAGTCGCCGGATTGGTTGGGGGAGGCAGGAAGGAGGGAGCGGGAAGGAGATGAGGACTTTTCGGGGAAGTGGCGAGAAGACGTGTGGGTGGCAGGTTCAGGTGAGGGGGTTTTGAGGGTACCTGAAGGAAAGGGAGAAGGAAATGAAGGAGGAATGGAAGATGAATGGAGAGGAGAGAGATAAGGAAAAGAGTTTGGATAGGAAGGAAGAAAAGGAGAAAAAGGTAAGGAAGGGCCATAATGAAAGCGATCCCGTGAAATCTGATGAGGCGTTTAAGACACAAAATTGTGAGTGCATGATATATTTTGGCTGTTTAGCTCCATAATTGGGCAAAAACATCTTCCCCTCTATTATGGTCGTTCGTTCTAAGAAACATGTTAACCCGAAATAGTATATGAATTACTACCAAGCTAAAAGTGGCCAATTTAGAACTTCTGCCTGTGGAGGTTGGTCACAAGGTTTGTAGTGATGTGAGCCAAAATTGTATTGCTAAATGGTACAAGAAAATTTACTGCATTAATGATATATATTTGTGACATTAGACGGTCATAATGTGCAATTCAGGAATCAAAGTTCAGATTTATTTTATTAAGCGTGATTTTCAATTCAAAATCATCCTGAAAATGTGCTACTAGTACAAATGATAATGTAAAGTACTAATTGTTATCAATAATTTATCGGTCATGTTTAGGGTGTAGGCGGTTTTATATTTTTAATTAATAATACACCTACTCCTCCTCATTTTAAGAAAATCAAGGAGCTCTGAACGTCTTCGGTACGCAGTGCGACATTATTAACTCTATTCCTCTAAAACTCATCGAAAAACTAAAAACGCAAAATTATTTATGAATGGGAAAATACTCCCGTGATTTCGAATATTCTTAATAGTCTTTGAATAAAAGCAGGTATTCATGCTGTATCTGTTTAAACAAACCTGTATTGACGGTTATATTCCTCGTGTTCCCCGGAAATATAAGTCCCGCACGAAGTAAATATTTGTATCCCCCAAAGCACTTTACAAGAGGAAATTCAAGGGGAAAGGGTATCAGCCGAAGCGGGAAACGAAGCATAATGAGGCAGGAAAAACTTTCTGCAGGGAAATTAAAAGTTGTTAGCCACTCAAACTCAAGAAAATATAATATTCCCCAAATTAAAGGACGAGAAGAGTAACTGAACCATTGCTGGAGATGTTTTATTGAAGAGGTTTCAAAAGATTTTGTGGAGAATCCGTCAATGATAGGGCTTAAGCACTGATAAGGGTTGGCAAGCGAAATTATAAGTGATCCTGGGAGGAACCCCCAAGGGGAAAAAGGCGATTGATGGACTCATTTTTATCTTCTTTAAAGATAGGACAGACTAATACCTATACTCTCGTCGTGTGACAAATCCCTCGTCAGAATTAAGTAGATACCCCTTCAAGCAAGGAGCGGAAGAAATCGAATATTGCGCCCAATCAGGCTCAGTGATACAGACCCTTGGTACGCATCATAATGCATAAGAGTGAGTCAAATGGCAAACGCTATATTTAAACAGCTAGGAAATAAATAACTTCCAAAATTTAACCAATATGTGTGATATAATCTAAACCTACCTCAATTTTAGCGATTGAACATGCCAACTATGAATAAGATTTGTCCCAAAACTAGTAGGACTAAGTTAATTAAAAAAATTTTACTTTCAGAATTGATAAATTCAGCCAAACTCTTCTAAGCGCGTCCACAAACTGAATTCAGCAGGTTTTCCTAGTTCGCCTTCTGTAAGATGGCACCCGGAATGCTGTTAAGATCCCTCGTCATGGCCTGATGTAACGACGAGCCGTGGTGACGTCCTCGCAGCATGAATTTTAGGTGGGGGGAGAGGAATAAGTCTGGTGGGGTCTTATCTAAAAAATTTGGATCATCACTCACGTGGTCGAGAACCGCTTGGTAGATCCGCGTGCGAGTTTATTTTTGTTCGTCTATTAGAGTTATACGAAAACGACGTTGAAATTGAGTTCATGAAAGGAATCATTTTCCCACTGAATGGAATATTTTTCATATTAAGTTTGAGAAATAATGATAACCTGAGCCAAATGTGTCCTGTCAAGCATAATCACGAAAAATATTACTCACACGTTAAATGATAAATAGAAAAAATTATTTTCGATGGAACTCCTTTTCGGGAATCAGGTGACCATGGCGTATTGGCGTTATACTATGCACGCAAAATCTATTGTCCCAATACATTCCCTTTAATTTTTTGAAGCAACAAATTGTGTAGTAGTACGTACTACATTAAAAATCAGTCAACAGGATAAGAAGAACCCCTAAAAGGTTTCAAATCAGAACGTTTTTATCAAGTGTACCCCGCCACTGACGCGTCTACTGCGCCACGGGTAGCTTTCACATTACTAGTAAGCATAAACTTGAATATTACTTTCATATTACAGTAGACTTTCTCACACAGATCAGATGTTTAACTCAAGATCATTAACGTTTATGAGATCGATAATTCTAACTTATAAATAAAAAAAATAACAGAAAATATTAATGTTGTTCTAGGACTTACCAGTCCAATATCAGTCCAAGTTGAAAGTAATTAATTCCAATCTAAAGAACTCGTGCGATTGAGGGTATATACGAGAATATTTCGAAATTCAAATATTGAACAACTACTCCACATTTTCTTCGGAAAATTGAAGTACTATAAATTTCATCCGGACACAATATCTCATCAAAACCAACTACATTCTTTAAATTACTAAAAGGAACTAGAATAGAAGTTTATCACTTAAAAGAAATAATGTAAAAGAGAAAGTAAAAAGGAGCTAAGCTTTGACACAGGAGATAGCCATAGATGACAGCAAAATTATGCATAATTACACAAGGAATTTAATTTTGGAATGCAGTCTATTAGATGAGTCAAAATTGTACCTAAAAATGGTTCCGACTTTTCAGGATGATATTCGAGACTTAGCTGAATTGTTTTCAAGCACCCGAAATAGGTTACTTTTTATGCACAGTCTAATGGTCTAGGGTGTACAAACGGAATTGCTCTATATGGAGCAATATTATTTATGATTTTGCATTACTACCTTCTCTATGCTGTCCATCATGTTGAGCTATGATTTGTTGGGAGAGAAAATGGTATAACTGCTGTACCGTATGGCTGCTTAAGGTCCATCCAAAAGTACATTAACCGGTAGATTACCGATAATAATAATAATTACTACCTTAATAAGTTAAACCATCAATGGCTTCCCCTCATGTTTATTTATTTACAAAAACACGTATTGATTCTTTCAACTTATAAACGTCACAATGAAGTACAACATGTAAAGTTGTAAAGAAATTATCAATGAATACCCTGATATGGAGCGTAAAATGGTAACGGATGTAAAACCTCTTCTTTCCGGCAAGAGAATAAGCGTAGATTGGAGGCAAATGAGATGTTGGTACGACAAAGAATGAGGAAATAAGTAAGATTGAGAGGAAAGAAAAGACAAGTTTTAAATAGGGTGGACGCAGGGAAGTAGTTTTTAGGGGAGATCCGAAAGAGGTAGAGATAGTGAATGAGGAATATATATTGAAAGGTATTGGAATAATGATGGCCGTGATTGAAGGGAGATGCTTGGTAAGCCAAGTAGAGAAAGGAATAGAGAGACCTTTTAAGACAACATGAAGACAGGCAAAGGTTGCGGTGAACTGGAAAGGAAATATAATGGAGCAGACAAAAGGAAATTCTCCAGAAGCTTAGGAGTCGTTAGGGACCGTACAAAACCTACCTTTATGTATACCAATAGGTGAAATATTTTTAAGGAAACTTTCTATGTTACATGCTACTCTGCAAGAGCACCTTTTTTAAAAATATCGAAAATGGAAAGCTACAAAAATGTTTTTCTCCCAATTAAGCTCCCTGAAGAGCTGCTATTAATCTGAAGAGGGAGGTACTTGAGAAGAGGGAAAGTTTGAACAAATTCTTTTATGCCGACTGAATGTGTCGACAAGATAACACAACTTACCTCAGCCGGAAAGATGATTATTTAAAAACATTCTAAATTGCAATGATATATGAATAGATAGGAATGTGTACTAATTACTTTTACTTTATTTTATAATGCCGACAGCCACCCGAAAACAAGATATTTAAAAAATTATAACGGCTGGAAAGTAAGAAAATGCCTGAAATGGGTGACAATAATGAAATAGTTTTAAAAATGTTAACATTTTCCATTTTGTGGGAAAAAGATTTTTTTCATTAATGTTATGCCCAATTTGTAAAAATATTTGGTTTTATGAAATCGCTCTGCCACGACATAAAGGAAGATGATATTTACAAGGAAAAAAGTGAAAATACGATTCCTCTATTTCAAAACTTATTCCAGTTTTACCGGTAAAAAATCTCTCGAGCCCAAAATATTACTATTGGCTTATTTCAAATGAACTATTTTTAAATTTAAATATGAACTACCCTTGCTGAACTGATTTTACGAATCGGTCGTACAGAACGCTTCAATGTCACTAGTGCAAACGTCATACGAAAATGGATTTCATGACTTTTCACTGCATAAATTCATCATGTAATATGTTAGATTTGAGAGAAAGGAATTAGAGAAAGGAAGAGGTACGCGTGATGCCATTGCAGTAATGAGATCACTAATTGAGAGAAATATAGAATACAACCAGGACGTTTTTGCCGGGTTTGTAGATTTCGAAAAACCTTTTGATAGAGTGAATTGGGGAAAATTAATGTAGTATTGCAGAAAATAGGAATGGATTGGAGGGACAGGAGACTGATCCGCAACCTGTACATGTCTCAGACTGGTCAGGTGCGAGTGGGGAACGGAGAATCCGGATGGGCAGCGTTAGGAAGAGGTGTAAGGCAGGGTTGCCCATTGTCACCGGTGCTGTTCAACGTATATGTAGAGGAAATGATTAAAGAGGCATGGGAAGAACTGGAGGTAGGAATGAAAGTCGGAGGGGAATTCGTAAAATCGGTTAGGTTTGCTGATGACTAAGCATTAGTTGCTCAGTCAGCCAAGGGGTTGCAAGCATTACTGAGTGAATTGGAGATTCAGTGCTATAAATATGGGATGAGAATCAATATTAATAAAACAAAGGTTATGCGATTTTCCAGAAGGAAAAAGGCTAAGCTAAACATTTACATAGGAGTGGAAAAAATAGAGGAGGTAGAACAGTTTACATATCTCGGAAGTGTTTTGGACCAACACGGTCAAAGTAGTAGGGGTGTAAGGAGAAGAATTGCGCTAGGCAAGGGGGGTTTCTCAAGGAGGAGGGAGTTGATGACGGGGACGTTGAGTAGGGATGTTAAGACAAGACTCGTAAAAACTCTGATATGGAGCGGAAACGTGGTCACTGGAGCAGGAGGATAGTCATAGATTGGAGGCTTTTGAAATGTGGGTGTGAAGCAAAATGGAGAAGGCGACTTTGACCGAAAAAACAAATGAGAAAGTACTGGAGATGATGGGTGAGGAGAGGGGTTTGTTGAGGGAAATCCTATGGAGGCAGGAATAATGGATGATAGGCGTATTGAGCGGTAGTGGAATGTTGAAGGAGGTAATAGAGGGGAGAATATTGGGCAAGCAAGGAAAGGGCAGGAACAGGATAGGGATGCTGGACGGGATAAAGGGAGGAAAGAAGTACACAGAGATGAAGAGGGACCTGATGTAGATTAAGTTGCTGAATTGTGTTTTGTTTGGAGTTACAAAATGTTTATTTGATAATTGTGTCCATCCAAAAACCTACCTTAACCGGTAGATTACCTAATAAAAATAATGTATGATATCCTCACATTATATCAAAGAATATTAGACAAATACTGTATGTTCTATTCAAAGTTCTCAGAGGAATATTCCTGAGGTTTCACGAAATACAGTTATGGAATCAAAAGAAAGTAAAAAAAAATACTTCTAAAATCAAACTTGTGGTAGCTAGGCACAACTGAATGAGAGAATTCCCATTTTTAAAGTCGTAGGTAAGCAAACCCGAGAAACGACAGACTTATAACACAAACTCCGACACCCAAAGCGTCGGAAATTCCATTTTTATCGGTACAAAAATTAAGAACATCCAACCGCAACAATTAAAACCACACGTCAATCAAACTGAAATATCAATTTTCGCTTACAACTTTATGAATAACATGAGGCAGACAGAATATCATTAGGAGAAATGAACATGTGAAACACAGTTATGATATTGGTATGCATATTTACGATTAAAATTTAGCGGAACAAAACAGATAGATTAGATGAAAAATTCTTACAATGTAGTGACGTGATAGATCAACTTATTTGTGAAAAGTTCCCACACACTTTATTTGCTATTCAAGATAACCAAATAGATTCACACCTTACGGAAGCATTTTAATATTATATTATATAAAGATAATATAATATTATATTATATAACCGTATATTCAGATTCAGATAGCTTAGTCTGATACGGAAGCGAGACCTAGCAAACATAAAGGCTGAATGATGGAGTAAACAAGAAAAAGTATCAACTAAGAGATGGAATTTCCGATACAGAGGAAATAATGTATTGTCCAGAGTTTCTCCGTAAATTGGATTGCAGCGACAATTTTAGTGAGAGATGGAGAGGCTCCCGATAAAAAATGAAACAATGCTTTATTTGATGCTTGCACAAAGCGACATTACCTTTTCATCCTTCGAAAAGTTTAAACAACCACAAAATTTTGCACAAAATGGACGGAGACAAAAATATTTCACTTTTCCATCACTGCTCTTGTCATAACTTGTACCTCACCTTTACCAACCTTTAACCTAACCCGGCCTTACACACGCCCTTTCCCCCAACCTTCCGTGACATGATCTGTATGAGACAGAAAGTAAAAGTAATGCATTACCTACATTAGACCAATCAATGGTTCTCTAAAAAAATGTATAAATGCACGTGAAGCGTTTGAATCCTAAAAATCTATTTTATTAAGTTAGTCACCGAAAATGAGTGCATTATAAATCTGACATAAGATCAAGTTATTCCAAGACGCGAAATAAATAAGCAAAATCATGGATAAAATGAGTTAACAGGCACGATATCTCAAGAATAGATATATTAAGAAATACGAAGAAAAATTAATTTAATGAAGGATTGCATTTGGTGACAAAAGGAGGTTTTTTTCAAGCATGACTTCAATATCGCTACGAGTATATTTAGCACGTTTACTGTTTTGATTAATCTGATCTCTTAGTACTGCCTTGCATCCAACGGCTATCAATAAAAGTGTACATAATTTGACCCGACAAAGTTTCTTCTGCCGGAAGAAAGGCACTAACCAAATTCTCAGAAAATAACACTATAAGAATATACATTTTCTTTGTCCTCTAAACTAACAATCGTCCAGCATGCTTTTCATGATTTTTCTATTTGCATTTAAAGGATAACATATGTGCTAAGATGCTCGGTTCGTTAAATGTCCATCAAAGTAATGAGGAGTAAATGTTTCAATTTAACCACAAATGTGGCGCCTTTTTTTGGCTAGAAATATCGGCTATATGAGTGAAGACAGAAAAATTAAAACTGAATTAGGCTCAATTAAAAATGAAAGTAGTATAGAAAGAAATCAAGAGCTCTACGGCCTCAGGTTAAAATGGGGGGAAAACTCCAATGGCCGTAATATTTTATGATCTGCTCCAATGATGATACTCCAATCTCCAACCTAGCTCCAACCCTGATTCTCTAATGGCCGTAATATCTAATTACGGCCATCGAAGTTTTTCACCCTTATTATTTGAAAGTGGTAAGTTAATAGTTTAGTGTTTGATTTATAAGGTAATTTTATTTGTTTTAAAATTACTACTGAAATTATATCCCATGTATATTTGATGATAATGGTTTCTAAGAACGAATACTAAGGAATTGATGGTACAGCGTAGCTGAATGACAAGTGTGCTTTATTTAGTTTGATATAAATCAAGAAAGGTTATAGAAATCATTTATTCCGTGATAAAAAGAAAAAGTTGAAAAACTTTTTTAACTATTCAACACAATGGATTCTCCGGTAAATCAATTCACAACGCTCATTTTAAAAGCCTAGAACACCTGTCATGTTCTCATATTCTAAATACAACAAAACTCTTTTAACTTGTGTGACATCAATCAATCCACTTAGTGTGAACAGGGGTAATTTTGTGAAAATTTGTTTCAAGTCCGACTCCAAACTTGGTTAACTCAATGCAACGATTTCATTGTGATGGAACAGTTTCAGACAGTAAAAGTCATTCGCCTTGACCGGGATTCCGGTCAACGAAAATGGTTTTTACACTCTGTTGCATTGTAATGAACACAGCGGATGACTCCGTTGAAAGTTGCGTCATCTCCCCCAGTTTCTTGCTTAATTAACTGAATTAACTTTTCATGGAAATATCGCAAATTTTTTAACGCGATGAAAATTACCAAAGTTAACCACTGCTTGATAATTGGTCTAACTAAAAAACTAAACTCCAACCAACACAAGTCTTAACTAGACTCCGTATAGGTGAGCAAGCCATTGAAAATAATTCCAGACCATGCGCATCGACCTCATTGACCTTCAGCATCACCAACGATATGGACTAAAAATTTAGAAATAGGATTTACGTCTAAAAACGGGAGAAGAGAGGCACGAGCGAGAAAAGAAAACTTCGAGAGGTCAAAGAGCAAAAATTGGTAATGAAAGGGAATATTTGGCCGGAAGAAGGAAAAGAGGGAGATGAAAGAGAAATCGGGAGAAAGATTTGCGAAAGAGAGTGCCTTAGAAGTGTCGGAAGGCCGGATTCTGGAAAGAGGCCTCTCCGTAGGAATGGAGTGGGGAGTGTGAGGGTGGATTCTGAGGGGATGGAAGATGGGAAGTGGCTGAGATTACTGTGGAAACCTTGGGTGGGGGCGAACGAGAGGGGTGGCAGTTGTGGTGCGACTCTTTGGCGGGGTAGAGAGGAGTAAGCAAAAGTGGAAGGGGAGGAGGCAAAAGAGCCACGAGGGAGGAAGTGGAAACTCAAGAGGACAAGGAGGTGTTATTGGTGCTGGTGAGGAGGTTTTAGTGTTGAGAGCGGAGGAGGGCGGGGGTGGAGGCAACGGAGGGAAGGGTGGTTGATCCCGGATGGGGTGTCTGGGGAGCCAGAGGGATGGGTTGACCCGAGGAGCAGGCTTTGAAGGTGGGGGCGTCGAGGTCGCGGGAGTAAGATTGTCTGACTGTGTATTCGTGTGTGTGTGTGAACGTGGGGGAGAAAAGAGGAGAGGATGGAAGGGAGGAAACGAGATGAACTGAGTAGACTGAGAAGTTGAAAGAGAACTTGGTCGAGAGTTCGCGTGTTTGGTCGCTTGGCTGAGTCGGAGGAAGGAAGGAGGAGGGAATGGAGGGTTCTGGTGAGAAGGGAGGGAGAGGTCGAGGGAAAGGGAGGGGGTGAAGAGGGCTGGGGAGGTTTTCTGGGTGATCGGGATCATGGGAGAGTAAAGAGAATGCAATGGAGAGGAAGCGGAGGCAGAGAGTTCACACAGTGGGAAATTCGGCGGAAAGATTTTAAAAGGGGATATCCATGGAGAGATGAAGAGGAAGCGGTAGTTGAGAAGGGAAAGAGGGTACGTGGAAAAATCACGGTGAAAACATTTATGTTTGAATGAGGTTAAGGCGAGATAGGATGTGGAACGGATAGGGAGAGGGGGAGATGGAAGACGTGAGATCGGTGAGTGAGGTTAGGGTGTGGAAACGAAATACAGGGAAGTGAATAGAGAGGGACCCTTTCGAAAGGTCGTTATAGGCAGAGAATGGAGATTGAAATGGAAGTAATAGAGCGGAAAAGAAGAGCGAGAAGGATTAGCGGGAATGGGAGGAAATGGGGTTTGGATGGTTACGTTCTAAGGGAGAAAGTCCTCGAGTCAAGAGTGATGGAAGAAGGAGGGTCTTTCACAGGCGGCTGGGTCTGTTCTCTCTTTATCTAAATTTCTTATCGCAATAGCTACTCACTTTCTCTCTGTATGATATCAAACAGGTGATTGAGATTCCCTGCAGCCAAATCCCGAGCAAGGGAGACAGCGATTAAGCACCTAAGCGCGTCATGAGGGTGGCAATAATCAGCTATTCCTTTTAAATTCTTCTCCTTTATAAGCATCATCGCTGGTAGCTAAGGAGTGTTCACTGAGTACGAAAAGGATTTAAATTAAACATTTGATTTTGCTCAGCCAACTATTTCACGCACGATTTGGAAGCTCCATTTTGGTGTTCAGAGGCATTCTGATAGGAGTAAGAATTCCATTCAGTCATCAGAATACAGCAACTTTCAGAAATCATTGGGATGAGAAAAAATGATAAGATGAAGTAATTGCATTTCTTACTAGTGAACGTCGAATTGTACTGCGTTGAAACTGGCAGCCGTTTTTTTTCAAAGGGGATATATTGCTTTCATCAAGTTGTGAGCAATTAAATCCATTAAATTATTTGCTATGAAGAGATCTCATATCTTTTTCTTAGATATTGTCACATTCCCTCAACAGGAATACCAACAGGAGGGGCTAAATAGTTTTGTAAACTTGTAATTTATGAAAGATGCTGCCATTTTTCATCGAAAAAAACAACAATGAAGACGATTATTTCGCCCACGGTTAAATGAATGTGTGAATATGGTAGAATTTATTTTAAAACGCTATTAAAAGAATTCAAAGCTAATCATTCCTTAGTTCTATCTCCAGAAATTAAAAAGGTTGCCTAAAACCTTTAGTTAAAAACTACAGCAAACATCAGGGTGATTCCTGCTGCCCCTTCAGCGCTTGTGTCAAGATTAAAATAATTTAAAGCGTTTTACAAGATCAGTAATAAATACTTATACATTAAATAAAGATAAACCTATATTTGTATGATGGAATCGAAAATCTTTTATTAATACAAATAAAATTAACAGTTTAAAAATGCTTCACTGTTGAGGTGTACATCTCTTGTAGTAGGTCTCATTGTGCTTTCGTTGATCAGCCAGGTACGCGTCAATCATTAGTATCGTGAGCTAAGAAACAGTTTTCGAAAATAAAAAAATCCTCGGCTTGTGCGAGGTAGAATCTTGTCTTTAAGTGTCATGTGTCAGCATGGAAAGCAAAGCGGAGCAATTCCGGCAGATATTTCGTTATATTTAAGACATTAAATAAACGGAAAATTGAATGAAGTATGAGGGTTTTTCCTAAAATTACACTCAGTATCGTGGAGTTGTCGAAGTCACGATAACATGACACTGATCCAGTTTTAGATTTGAAATTTTTAACCACTTTTGCCAGAAATTCTTATGGATACTTAAGTTTCATTCCATCACCAATCCATAAATAATTTATCACTGAAAAAAGACATATTTGTGGATGTAATATTAAAAAAAGTCATATATGACTGCAACCATTTTATATGGACATACATTGCAGGTATTATATTATTCCAGTGTTGTCCACATATCTATGCTACGACTGCTGTATGTTCAATATGAGATGCATAATCGTACAGAATTAAGGGAGGGGATTCGGAGAAACAGTACGCCGTTATGCATAGCGTTATACCGTTCTGTGGGCTGAGATGGAGTGAGTGAAATTATAATTTCAACTTAACCCCGGTGCCGCATAACATTGGAATAATAATTCAGTTCACTTTTTCTTTGCCAGACAGCCACAACGAAGGACAGATCCTCTTTACATTCTCAATTTCACCCATACGGTTACATCACTTCCAATTAAAGTTAACTGAAGCATTATGGTGAATTACTAAATGATACCCTTTTTAACGTTCAACCAGCATGAATCTTAGTGCATTTTAAGTATCCATTCCAGTTATGATCTTAATTTCCATTCACAGTTATGTTATTGCGTATTCCATCGACAATCCAAAACTTTTGGATTTTTTATCCAGTTAACCTTAAGCACAAAAAAAGCTTGGAAAAATGAACAAAAAATTAAACCGTAGAATAAAAAAGATTGTAATGGTGACTTATGCCAGTGAATCCCTAATAAAGCAGACATTATGTGGAAGTTCAACAGACGGAAGTTTTTATAGTGATAATGATAACTTATCAGAAGATTGACACCAATTGATAAAATATTTTGAATGGAGAAAAATGATTGCTCTTCAGGTGATACTCATTTACAAATCTGCGTATGTGGCTTTCTGCATTTTTTAGCATGCGTAAATAAGTTCTCCATATTACTTATGAATTTCCGTACCTTGCTATTACAATTTCCAACAAAGGAAGGATTTTAACTCATTTTTGACTAATAACTATTACTCTAATGTCATAATCATACTCATATCATCATACTCAAATCATACTCAAATATCAAACTTGTTTTCGAGTACAACATGATGAAACTTTAAAGCGCCTAACTAACATGTAATCTACCCGAAAAAAATTTCCATTGGAGCTTTCAAGGATACGACGGATGCGAATTCAATACGCAAGGAAAAATATCTATATGCGATGGCAGGTTATGTGATACTCTCAAGAAATAAGTACGGAAAGGGAAGAATAAATAAATGAAGAGAAGACATTCCGATTTAACACGGTTGTGGTAGAAATAAAAGAGGGACATGCGCTATGGAAAGGATACAGTGTAGCGAAAATCTTATTTAGCAATAATAGGACGAGTCTTTGCGAATAGACCTGAGCACAGAAAAAAATATATACATCCTATCGTATTGCTCAAATATAAGTGAACTCACAGCCTATAAATGAGAAGTATACACGTATGCAGATCTCTGCAACTATATTTACATTAGAAAAAGTGGCAAGCTACATACTACATTTAAGGCACATTACCTTACGGTACTTTCTTGGGTGAAGAATGAAATATTTAGTGGACACTTCTCTTAGTACACAAGCCACAATAAACGTACATTCTCTGGTGTTGAGGATTGATTAACTTTCATAGAATACTATTTTTAAGCCTTGAAACTACATTTATGTCACTTATTTGCTTATAAATGTCCGAGTGAATTTTGTTTTATTTTATTGTCTCGTAAATGTAGCCACAAGCTTTAATAATTTTGCATGAGACTACAATATTAATACATTTTCTAACTACTCCAATACTGTGATTTACTAAGGGCAATAAACGATTATTTTTTAGTACTAGTAACATATGATATACGAGTAACATACGGTGCACGATTTATAATAAATCAAAAGTAAAGCAGTTACCTTCAGATCCCCTGCGCACAGCCTACATGCTTGCATGCTTGGGGTGCCCGTGAATAAATTCGCAGGGTTGTTTATTTTGTTTTGAATAGTGGCAATATCTTTTTGATTTATGGGTTGAATAGACTAGAGATACATCCTATTCCATGAAATCAAATGTTTTTTGCAGATTTTGTGACGCTTTCGACAACCGAATGTAATTTACGTTATCTTTTCCACGATCGTGAAAGTTCGCTGCCAGAAAAAGTGGGATCGAAACCGACTTATTTCAGACGAAGGGCTAGTTTAAGGATGTAAAAAATGCGTACCTGTCTCAAGGTTGTTTCATTTCATAATTCTAGTGCATTTATAACAATTTACACGTTCATACAATACCTGCGTCTTCGGCTAAATATTCAAAGGATTTTTTCAAAACCTAAATTGTTAAATCTCAAAGGAGGAGAAGTTAAAGTTTTAGCTGGTATAATTAACTCTTTTAATATTTCATCATCAATAGCCTGGTTCTGTTTTGTTGGCTTTCAAATATTGTGATGACGGAGTAGCTAATACTAATAATATTCGAACTAAAATTGCATTATTTTTCGGATAAAAAAAGAAATTCTTATTACAATGAAAAACAATGAACGGCTGTAAATTATTTAAGGCATTTTGTCTATAACTGGGCGTTCCTCGAACAAGTAACCCTGTAAAGGCATATCAGTATATCTTTGTAAGGTATTGCCTAAGTTGATAACGACTGAATTTTTGTTATTGATAACTATCTTTTTAATTTTAGAAGATCCCATCGAAATTTAACATTTTCTTACATATTTACTAATTCAGTATTCTGCAATATGAGAAACAATGATACTTTCATATATTTTTAGCTTCATTTTAGGTACGCCAAAATTTGTTAGTTTACCCAGTATACATATAAATACAACGGAATTTTTCCATTAAATCCTTTAAATAATACAATAGTTATTACAGTTCCATCGCCAGCCCCTTAGGGCCTGTTGACTGATTAGGTATACATTACGGTAAGATAATCTCCTGGCCCTCAATAAAATTTGCACTATATTTTTTTCACCAGGACAATTCCTCAGGTTTTGAACATGCTCCAAATAAACAGGGCTATTCTTGAACATCGTGAAGGTGCAGTACCACTAACATGCAAACGGGCTTCTTTGTATTTTCGCGAAAGACTCATATTTGCATCGCACACAGAGTATGTTTGCCATGCAATATTATTAGATTACCTTAGTACAAAATAATTTCACTGTTTGGAGCAAATGTGTCCTCATATAAATATACAATAATAATATAACTTTATGTTTGAAATTTTCTTTGGTCAGCACACAGCATGGGTCAAATCCCTACGTACATACTCTGAATGGAGTTAGGGCGTTTGTTTACCCGTAGGATCATGTATGTATTTAATGGGCTAATGGTGTTGAAAAGGAACATGAGTTAGATTAAGATAGCTCATGTCCAGGCATACCCGACGATGGGATAGAAAGGGCATTTAGGCAGATGAAATCAAATTAGGCCGCGGGAGTAGAATACATTCCTGCGGAATTATTGAAATGTTTAGAAAAATGTGGGAGGAAGACTCGAAAATTAACTAATTCGCAGCATCAATGCGGAAGGAATTTGGCCGGAAGATTTTTTGAGATCAGTGTTAGTTCCTATTCCGAAAAAGGTAAAGGATACATCATGTGAGGGCTACGGCACAATAAGTTAGGTATCCCACGCTGATGAGATTGTTCTCAGGATCGTGAAAATAAGGATGGAATGTAGGTCAAATGATTTCTTAGGAGATGATCAGTTTGGGTTTAGGAAGGGGAGAGATACGCGTGATGCCATTGCAGTAATGAGATGGCCAATTGAGCGGAATATAGAATACAATCAGAAAGTATTTGCTTGTTTCGTAGATTTCAAAAAAGCGTTTGATAGAGTTAATTGGGAAAAACTAATGATCATATTACAAAAACACAGGAATAAATGGGAGGGACAGAAGGCAATTCCGCAACCTGCATGTGTCTCAGACTTCTCAGGTGCGAGTGGGGAACGGAAAGTCCGGATGGGCAGTGTTAGGAAGAGATGTAAGGCAGGGTTGCCCATTGTCACCGGTGCTGTTCAACGTATATGTTGAGGAAATGATTAAAGAGGCATGGGAAGAACTGGAGATAAGGATAAAAGTCGAGAGGAGGGAAGAACTGGAGGTAGGAATTAAAGTCGGAGGGGAATTTGTAAAATCGGTTAGGTTTGCTGATGGCCTAGCTTTAGTTAGCCAGTCAGCCAAGAGGATGCAAGCATTGCTGAGTGAATTGGAGGTTCAGTGGGATAAATTTTGGATGTGAATTAATATAAATAAAATAATGGTTATGCGATTTTCCAGAAAAGAAATGGCTAAGCTAAATATTAAAATAGAAGGCAGGTAGAACAGTTAACGTATCTAAGAAATGTTTTGGACCAACACGGTGAAAGTGGTAGGGCCGTAAGCAGAAGAAATTCGCTAGGCAAGGAGGCTTTTACAAGACGGAGTAATTTGATGACAGGGACGTTGGGTAAGGACATTAAGAAAAGACTTGTCAAAACTTTCGTATGGAGCGTAGCTGGGTACAGCACGGAAACGTGCTCATGAAGCAGGACGATAGACGTATTGGAGGCTTTTGAAATGCGGGTGTGGAGAAGACTGGAGATGGTGAAATGGGCCTAGAGGAAAACAAATGAGGAAGTACTACGGATGGTAGGCGAGGAGAGAAGTTTCTTGGGAGAAATCCTATGGGGGTAGGTAAAATGGATGAAAGGCGTATTGATCGGCAGTAAGATGTTGAAGACTGTAATAGAGGGGACAATATTAGGCAAACAAGGGAAGGGCAGGATCAGGATAGGGATGTTGGACGGGATGAAGGGTGGAAGGAAATACACAGAGAAGGAGAGGAACCTGATGTAGATTGGGTTGCTAGATTGTCTTTTGTTAGGATTCATAAGATATTAATTTTATAGTTTTGTCCATCCAAAAACCTACCTTAACCATTAGGATACCTTATAATAATTATATATCATACTTCTGAGATACGTAAACTGTACTAGGTTTTTGTTTTTGCTGTGGTTTTATGGTTGCTGTGTCCACCCAAAGCCTACCTTAACTAGTAAATTACCTCATAATAAAAATATGATATACTCCATGAGTCTTCTTCCTACATTTTCCTAAACATATTAATGGTTTCACAAGACTGTTGTTTACCCCCACGGACTTATTTGCTTTCATCTCCTTTAATGCCCTTTCTATTTCATCGTCGAGTATGCCTGGACTTAAGCTATCTTCTTCTCCGTCATTTTACTTTTCTATGTCTAACCTTGTTGGCCTAAGTTCTTTGCCATAGTGTTTCTATATATTCCTTCCATCTCTCTTGGATCTTTTTATTGTCAACTATTATCTTACTTCACTTATCTTTAACTGTTAGCACAGATCTTGCCTTCTTACTTCCCGATAATAACTTAACCCTGCTGTATAGCACCCCAATTTCTCCCATCCTCGCATTGCCTTTCCTCCATTCTTCTTTTGCTTTATTTGAGGAACGTCTTCATTTATTGTTTAACTCTTTGTACTTCATTTTGCCTTACTCTGGGCTAACATTCTTCCATTATTCTCTCAGCCATCTTTGCAATTATTTAATCCGTGACCCATGGTTTCCTTGTCTTTTAGCCGTTAACGGTACCTATAGTGTCTTTTGAGGTTTACGATATCACTTTCTTGAAATAGCCTCATTTTTCTTCGATAGCAATCAGCTCCTTACAGTCATCCATCATATTCTCTACAGCCTGCTGATACTCCTTCCTCGTTAATCCATTAAATGCTTCTACATTCCATGTCCTAACCCGCCGCCCCTACCTTATCTTTTTGAAACGGACGCTACATTTCATTGCAACTAAATTGTGGTCAGAGTCCGCATCCGCTCCCGGGAAGCTGTGCGAATTATCACACTCTTCCTAAATCTGTGCCTAACCAGAATGTAATCTAACTGATACCTTTCTGAGTCACCTGGCATTTTCCATGTATATCTACGCCTTTTGTGGTGTCTTAACCATGTGTTGGTGATGACTAACCCATGTCTCCTGTAGAACTCAATTGCTTTCTCCCCGCGTTCATTCCTAATGCCTATCCCATAGTCCCCCACCTCATTGCCATTTTTTCCTTCGCCTATCGTCAAATTCCAATTCCCCATCACTATCAAATGTTTCCCCTCATGAACAAACGCGATTATATCCTCTAACTCATCGTACATCCTATCGACTTCTTCCTCCTTATGGTTGCTCGGTGGCATGTATACCTGAACAATGACCAAGTTCATCGGTTCTGCTATAATCTCAACTAGTAATATTCTACCCATTGTTTGCTCTATGTTGACTACGCTTCTTCCTACCCCTTTATTTAATATTGCGACAACCCTTCGTTGGCTCTCGTCCCCGCCGCTGTACATTATTCTATAACTATAACTCCAGTAATCCCCGCTATCCTTCCATCTCACCTCGCATAGACCTAAAATATCTACATTACCTCATTCCATCTCTCGCTTAATTTTCTCTAATTTTTCTGTCCTCAACATTGTCCTGAAGTTCTATGTTCCTATTGTAACTAATTTCGTCTTCTCCTGCGTCTTCTGTCCCGCAGTTACCTGGACTCAATTTCTATCTTGTGTCCATCATTGTTCTTGGAAATAATAATCGAGGTGGTTTCCCGTTGCCTTCCTCAATAGTGTTTTTAACATGACACCATGACTTAATGGCCGACTCACTGGGGTCAGATGCCTTTGCAGCCGCCTCACTGAGGAACAGACGCTGCGTGGACTACCTTTCGTCTGGCTCCTAACCTTCGACCTATTTGTCATGGGTGACCCTACCAGGAGCAATTATTATTACTCCCGCCAGCACAGCTCTAGGGGTCATCGGAACGCACAAGCCCTTCCACCACGACAAGGTTGTAGTCCATGGGAGGGGAATATCTGAGGATGGTTTAAAATAATTCAACAATTTCAGAGTGTAAAAATCATTCGCCCGAACATGGGCGGAAATATAGGGATCCTAGTTCGAATCCAGGTCAAGGCGAATGATTTAAAAACATTCTGAAATTGTTGCATGGAAATGAGTATTAGCAGAGGACTTTGTGAAGAGTTACTATGGCGATATCACCCGCAGTTTCGTGGAATTTGTTTAAAATAATATCAAAAGATGGAAAAATAATTAGAAGCTTCTTTCATCGAGAGTTTTCAGAAAATAATGTTCAATTGCTACAGAAATCAAGACGAATTATAGCGTTTATAAGCATAAATGGTGCATTTTGATAGAATATGTGCTACATGAAATAGTAGAAAGTACGCAAATGCTACACGAGAATCAAATACGAACTGGAAAGCGTAAAGTGAGCATGAGGGTAAGATACCAAAGTTAAACGAAATCCTTTCCTTGTCTTGCGGAAGTGTAGCCAGGAAGGCAGGGTCGTCCCCTGATATCAAACGATTGCTTGTCATTTCCTTTAAAATCGCGAAAACTCACCTAGTGAACATCTTCATTTTCTACAACTTCAAAACTCTTTTCATTTTATTTCTTGCTTCATGCGGATGGGGTTAAGCCTTCTCTTTCCATCCCGCTCATATGTCCCTAATCAAAGGCCCCCTATTCCCTTTCTCAGGCAGTAATCCCCCACTCTATCCGTCACTCACTCCTTCCATCCCCTCTTTCCATGCCTTTTTTCCCTTCTTCCCCCCCCTCACAATCTTCTTCCCGTCCCACAAACCCCTTCCATCCTTGCTTGTTCACCCTCGCTCCACCTCCTTTCACCCCGGCACCACTCCGGGTTTTTCTTCTCCCTTCATTGCTCTCCAGTGGCAAGATGACGGAAAGGAAATTTTGACACACTCTCTAATTCGGCCTTAATAAAACGACGGTTTTCCTTTAAAATTCCTTCCTTTTCCCTCAGCATTCCGGCTTGGTTAGCCAGTATTTTACCTGCTTCTTATGTACATGTAACAAGCCGACGAATAGACTAAGTACAGTTTTTTAAATATTTACTTAGTCAAGAATTCTCTACTTCCGTCATTTAAGTAAGCAACATATTACAAGAAAACGTAACCGAAGGTTTTATATTCCTTTTAACTGGATAAGTGAAATAATTTCACCTGAACATTAAAAATGTTAAGCTCACCACAATTATTTTGATCTAATGACTATCCAAGTTCGAGAAATGTCATCCGATAAATTAAATTGTACGCATTAATTTTCGTTGATAATAAGTTAGAGTATCGTGTTCAATGATAATTTTTATTTGCTAGGATGTAAAATTAACAAAACTAACAAATGTTTTTCCACCAGTTTTCTTTTGAGTTACGCTAAATTACGATACGTTACATAAAAGTGAGAACGCATTTTCCTCCCGTATTTAATTGGGTACTGCGCTTTTCACCGTGATACGGTATCATCATCAGCTGGCAGGTCACCTGAGAATGCCGTATCACCGTGAAATGTGTTGGACCAAACCAAACAAATTCTGAGGAAAAGGACTCTTTCATTTGATGGATACATAAACTTCTAGGAAATAAAACCAGACCCTATACAATTTATTTATTCTACATTATTCCGAAAACAGCACTTTGACCTTTACATCGGACTTTGGACCTTCATATAACAATTTGACAACTACATACATCCAAGCCCTAGGTGGAGAAAAAACCACCTCGGCGGTGTTTGAACCTAAGGCCACTGGGTTGGCAGACGAGGACGTAACCCCGCCGCCACCGGGGCCAGCATTTGTACGATTAGTTCATTGAAAGTTAATGCATTTTAATTTGTCAGAGTTACTGATAACAAAACGAATATAGTACCTGTTCAATGACACACCCTTCAAACAAAAATATATAAAGAGAGAAGAAAATATTTACATTGAAGTGATTAGTTCATGCTAAAGAAAAACTTGATAGATATCAAACTGCATCTTTTCCTTTTGACGGGGAACTCAATTTTTAGACACACTTGATTACGCACGCCATGGCCAGATGTAGAATATGTCATTTCTCTCCCTATCTCTTGACGAGAACGGACGGGTTTGGGGCTCTCTCCTGAAGACTTTTGTTCACGTCTAGTTATTTTTGTGTGTAGTGGTAGCAGTTTTCTTAGTGGCGTGCAGTTATTTGAGTGCCGCAACTCTGAGTGATTAATTGAATTATAATAAAGAGGGTACCCAAGTTAGCTTTTTGTAGGAGCCCAACCGTTAAATTAGGTAGGCTTCACCTAGGTCACCTGTCACTATGCTTAAAATTTCTGGTGAATGCGCGGCTCTAAGGTTCGTATCGCCATGTCGGAGAGAATTTTCGGGAGCTCCGATCAAAAATTGACAGCGGGGTGTTTTCTCGCAAAGAAATTGGTTCACGGAGCAGGAATTCGAGATTCCGCCACGCGAATAGGGCTGCACGGGTTCGCTCGGATGCTAAATGTGGTTGGCTGATCAAGACCTGCCTGGTGTCCCATCTCCCAATGAATGAGTAGTCTCCCCTCGGTAGATTGGAGGGCTGTTTCTCGGAGCAGGGGGATGATCACGTGGCGGTGAGGATTGGACTCTGCGGAGGCAACTTCGATCCCCGTCTTCAACAGATACGTTGTCCTCGTTGTCCTCGTTATGCATACCTCGGAGAGGAGTTCTTCAGGTGACGCAGGCCATGAAGGTGACTGCACGTGAAGTAGGTTGCTCCAAACTATTAATTTTAGCACATGTAGGGACAAATGACACCATGTACCACGGATTAGAATAAATTCTGCGTTATTTCGAAGAGCTGAATTTGGAGGTGAAGCGGGCCGGGGTGGAGTTTAGTCCCAGTAAACTTAAGCATTTGCTCAATTGTCTCGCGATTTGACCGAGGTGGCATAGTTTGGAGTTGGATTGAAGGGGTCAATAAAATATGGAGACATTTTTGTCCCAAAAAACAGTGAACTTCATAGACTTGCGGCCAGTTCTCGCATCGTGTCGGGAATCTCTCAATCGTTCCGGAGTACTTTGTACGGTTAAAGCATTATCATCTCCCGCAGTTTCTTGAAATTCATTAGAGAAGTTAACGACTAGAGTTCAGAAAAATATATGGAGATTTTAGAATATTTGGTAGGCTAGAGAATAGGTCAACCAGTGAGAATTTACTTAATAATTTGTACGCGGGCTATTGACACAACAATTGCGATAAAAACTTCGGCATATGTTGTGAATATTAGACTTAGCACAAGAGAATGAGAAGTTAAATGTAACTTTTAGAGTAAGTAGCATCAGAAAGAGCAATCACAATGAACTGATCAAAAATGGACTTATCTTTTCTGTAACAATCAACTTTCGAAGTTTGAAAAACAAAATAGCTGAATATTACCGTATGATTAGAAGTACCAGTCGATATAACTATAACAACTGAGAGGATTTTATTGTTCCCTTACCATTTACATCCTTTATGATGTAGATAGAAGAGAAATGTGTAGATGTTAACGCCGTTTCTGGAGGGGTTTGGCATGCCACCCTCGTCAATTCCAAGAACTTGGGGAAAAGAGGTGTGATAAAAATTCACTTCAGTATTTAAATTTCGGTATTTAATGTTTTGCGGTCATAGTAATTTGGCATAGAAATTGACTAGGATATTATCGTTTTTTTCCAATGGAAAGGAAACTTCATAGAATATCAATTATACTCTCTGAAGTATCATGGAATATGATCATTTTTGAATTAGCCAGAATAATTTATCCCTGGATAAAGATTAAAAGTTAGTTTACAAGACTAAAGAAACATCAACTTCCGGAAAGAAGTATGAGGCTCGCTGATTTCAAAAAAAAATTTTACTAGAAATATGTAAAATAGAATTTGGAGACACATAGCCCTCCTTTCAAATGCAATTTGCTTATGTACGAAGAGCAATTTCAATGTTTGCATCTCAATAAGCCGTAATCATATTTTCTTCATATCTCTATAAAAATCACATTGAAATCATAAGCGCGTTGATGTTTCTTGGTGAGTTATCCAAAATGGCATATGTGTGTGAACTACTGTGATCAAAAAGTAAGGTGAAATTGTTATTTAAAATTCTCGGGCATTAGGAAGGCAAGTAAATTTTTTCTGGGTTGGTAGGACTGTCTATAACATTTTCCAAGCGTCTGTTTGTCAAAAGGTTCAATTATCTCCGAGTAACACGTGTTTTTGTAAACAACCAAAAGTGAATTTTTCGATTTTTACAATGGTTGATTTTGTAGAGCGAAGAACTTGCTTCAAATTTTGTTTGCGGAACGAATATTCTTGAGCGGGCACGTTGAAAATGTTGCGGAGAGCCTTTGGAGATCAAACTATGGCACAAAAAACGTTTATAAGTGGTACAACGAGTTCAAAGCGGGCCGAGAACGCGTTGAAGACGAACCCCGCTCTGGACGACCATAAACGTCTACCGACGAGGACCACGTCCAAAAAATCAAAGATTTGGTGCTTGAAAATCGTCGATTGACAATTAGAGACCAAACTGATAGTGTTGGAATATCATTTGGCTCAGCCCAAACCATTTTGAAGGATGTTTTATGCCTCGATTGGTGCCAAAATCGCTCATTTTTCCTCGCAAAAAGTAATTAAAAACTTGAGTGAAAAATAATGGAAAAGAAGACATTCGCAAAAAGTTACGCTTGGAGCCATATTTTATTAATATTACTTTAGTCTTGGTGTCATACTATATTATTAATTTATATCACAAGCTGTATTGTAAATTGTATTGAAGGAGAATTACAGAACACGATAAAATATTGCTTAAGAATAAGGAAAAATCAAGAATGAGGTGTGATGAATTACGATTCAAGGCAAAGTCAAAAATTAAGTGAATTAAGGAGCCTATAAACAAATGAACATTAGCATACTTATGGTCATACTCTAAATACGTGCAATATGCGAAAGATAGAAAAACTGCTAATCTAACTGGAGAAAAAGTAGAACCAAAAATAATCATTATTAATGTCAAAACCATAGTTTTGAATCATATAAAAATACATGATTCACTTTTTTCAAATTTTGACCCTAAATTTATCGTGCCATGTGTGTGAATATGTCTCTGTCAGTTTGGGTATAGCTCTGGTACTTGTCCCGTTGTTGAAGCTAAGAATAATAAAGTAAGTTATTGGCACACTGAAACTTCCCCATTGGACATCGGCTAATACAGGAATAACGTTGCTCTAAATTCAGATTCATTTTGTTTTTCGATGCGGACAAAAAACTTCCTTCACTAAAAGCGGTGTCCTCACTCAACGACAGCCCGCAGGCGACTGAGGTTGGTGTCGGTCTGTTGCTAAGAGCCCCCTCCACCTTACCCTGTCAGGCAGACCCCCCTTCATCTCTCCGTTTGCGCCAGAGAAAATCAGTCCCACCACTTTTGGGTGCAACCCTGTTCGGCTCGTGTAGCGTTGGGAGCTGGATAAGCCAATGGCGGTTTAAAATTTAAATTTTACTCCTACAGTCATGCCTCGTGAAAAATTATTTTCTTTATTATTTGGATTTCAAAGAAAATTTGTAAATGAAATTATACAATTTTATTTTATTGCATACAGAGAGGAAAAAATTGATCAAAGAGGAATCTAAATTTTTAATTGCATAATAAGTTCACTTTCGAACTTAGTAATTCAATTCTTCAAAATTATAATCAATGAAAGGAAAAAATATAAACAAACAACAAACCGTTACCAAGGTTATTTATTCTCTGTCTCGCCGAAAATTCCCTCGAGCGAAGTAAATTCATAATGTTTAATTTAGCGAAATAAATAGAAGAGGTTACCCTACAGCTCAAAAGTACAGATATAAAAACTTATCTGCCCTGGTCACCTTTTTGAGTCAAAGGGACCAAATTTGTATGGGCAAGCATAAAATTCCTCGAAGTAACTCAATGGTAATGAACGACATATAAATATCAACTCTGGTAAGATCGGAATGGTATATTTTACACCATGGATATTACAGCGTGAAACAAATATCCTCCTGTTTGAAACGTTACATAATACTTTAAAATTTAAATGCTTTAAAAGACGTATAAGGTGTAGGTATAGTGGAGGGAACGAAGGGAAGTAGAATGCATTAAGTATGTGCTGAATAATAAAAAAATTGTAGTGTACCAGGCGGTCTTTCTTGGCGAGAATGAGATTCTGAGAAATGTCCCGTATCTCTCCATCCAAAACTTAGCTAGAACGGCAGACAATGTCATAAACTTAATTAACAAAGGTTTCCATCGTTTTGACGGGCAAGGTATCCACTATTGCAAAGGAAATTATTGCCATCATCTCAGGCTTGTCCGTCTACATTAAAATGCGCAATGCAGGATTTGAATACCAGACGATTACATAATTAGGCCTTAATGTATCATGAAGTATTTTTAAATATATGTCAAGAGTTATTTTAATGTCATGCATTTATAGATATAAGACAAAGATTTGGGGATATGCTTTAAATTAATTTAGAAGGTAATCACGATGCGCTAAGACAAATTGGCCATTTAATTTTGATTAGTTCTGGTTATTTAAGTGGTGGTAGAAGGAAAAAAAAGCCGATGCGTAAAACCGATTTCATTACACTGATGCAATAATATATAGAGCAGAATGCAGCGAACAGATGATGATAAAACAGATAAATATTTACCATTGAATCACGTAAAAAGCCCGTCATGAAATTTGTAGTTTTTATAGATAATTATCATTATAGCACCGTAGACACCTTAATTTATGAGGACACTGAAATATTTTGGATATGAAAAAAGAATGTCAACAAGCAAATATACCAAATCTATTGTTCTAGAGACCACTCAAATCTAAAACAGAATTAATCAACCCGAAGGTAGAGTTCACCTTATACTAAGCCCAATGGCGGGCGAAATATACTCAGCAGGGCAGCGGAGCCAGCTCCTTTCACTTTATCACCTATAGTTTCCCCTAAAGAGCTGGCCGATATAAAGGAAAGGGGTGAAAACACACATAAAGGACAAACACACGGTGAGTGGAGAAGGTGGTAGGAAAGGTGGTGAATCCAAGCAGAAGGAAGTTCATTCATTTCCCCGGAAGGGGGGGGGGGGAAATAGCCCCTGAGCCATATATCTTGGCCAGAGAATCGGAGGTCTTAGTTTTACAAGGCTCCTTATGGATTTCAATGTTAACTACGTTTGCTCAATAGCTTGTTATAGCATGGACCGTGCTAGTCGAAGGTCTGTGGCTCAATTCCCAGTGAAGATGACATTTTTCTCCACGAAACGAGCCCCAATCACTTTAATCAACCCTGCGTTTTATTTTTTACGTGACTTTATCTTCGCCATTAATCGGATTACTACGTTTTCATATATGTGTGTATACGAGATTTTTATGCACATATATGACGACTGTCGTGCCGTTGAAACATCAAAACTACATATGTAAGTGTCCTTTCTTAGTGTTTCCCTTTTAAAAATCTACATGCATTTATATAAATTTGTGCGTCGCCGAAGAGCATCCTGTATCTTATTCCAAACTATTCCTCGCTTTCCTACTTTCTTCACCTTATCGCAGTTTTCAACATCTCATTGCAAATCAAAATGCTCCTTCTTCTTCATCCGTCTTTCCTGCCTGCCTCTTTTGGGTTTTTCAAACAACCGCTTCTCCTCCCCACCATGCCTAGTACTTTCTAACTTGCTTTACTTTATGTCCGAAATTAAAACATCTTTCCTATCCTCTACCTAACGAAATATTTTTTTTAATGTGCCTATTACATTGACCTCCTTAGTCGGTTAATGTCGATTTTTCTTGTTTTAGGAAACCGTAAATTGAAATAATTCGTAGCATGAAGAAGATAGAATCGCAGTGTGATTAAGATCTTTCATTTGAAAAGTTACAGTACCCGGAAGTCCACGATGAAATTATGGCTGTTTATACACATATATGACACACTTGTAAGTTGGGAAAAAAATTTCAAACTGGCCACTTATCCCTCAGAAATGATCCAAGAAGTGGATAAACATTATCCACGGGCGATGCTGGTATTTTAAGAAGAATAGAGACCTTTATCCTATCCTATTAGGCCGAAGATCAACCATCCAAATGGTCATATATAAGATTGATCTTAGTCACTGCAATGCGTGAAAAATTATTCTCGAAGAAGTGCACTTGTCGAAGGTAAAATCCCGCTGGGTTTAGCGATTAAGAACAATAATACCAATGGAGATAGTGAGAGATACGTATATCAATTATCAATGTAAGGATAATAAAATCTCGCCTGCCGAAATCGAATGAAAAAGTCTGACTCTATATCATCCATCCAAGGAACGAATACATAAATACAAAGTACGTCAGTGAAATACTATATGTAACAAAAAAAATTGAAACTAATTACTGATAGTATCAATACCATAAATAAACAATTTGTCAAATAATAATATACATATAAAAAACTTTGGAAAACTAATACCTTCCCAAAAATTATAGTTTATATAGTAAAATGCATTTAACAGCAATAATTTTATTTTGAATTTGCCTTCAACATAGATAAACACATTTAAATTAGTTTAGCAACCTAGCTCATTTCTGCAAGTGCAGTAAAAGCACAAAGGTGAAAGGTAGGTGTTGAATTTTAAACAAATGACATTTCCTCTTTAAAACTTCCTACGAAGCATGCTCATAAAGTGAAGGCCGTTTGTTCACTGCAAATATTGTACTCATATGAAACACATTTTATTAGTATTTTTAGTTAGCTACAAACCTACTTAACCTCTCTACATAATTTCCGTTCACTTCTAAGCATTTTTCGTACCGCTGCAGCAGCTCCTTTAACTCCTCTGCATAGAAGCTCGCCGCCTGAGAGTTGAACCAATTGACAATGCCGTTCTTGAGTTCCTCTTCGGTTTCGAAACGTTGTCCACCGAGCCACAATTTCTAGTGCAAGAACAGGTAGTAGGCTCTAAGTGCAAGGTCAGGAGTGTACGATGGGTGGTCAAAGAGTTCCCATCGACCCAAAAACTCTCGTCCACTGGTCATTTTTTGCCCTTTGTGGTGGTGGGTGAGCATTTTCGGTACCCACCTTTCGCACAATTTGTGGTATCCGAGGTTTTCCGGGACAATATTGTGGGCAGTAGTACGTCCAAGGTGAGGAAATTGTTCAGTAAGACCATTTATCGTTAATTGACGATCACATCGCACTTTTTTCACTTGCCAAACAATTTAATCGGTCAGAATGCTGGGCTTGCCATTTCGCTCTTTGTCATGGACATTTGTTCGTCCATCATTAAAATCACAGCACCATTGTCTAACCTTTCCTTCACTCATAACTGTAGGTTTATAAACTAGGCATAATTCCCGATGAATTTTATCGGCCGACATTCCTTTTGCATACAAGAATCAAATGACATAACGCATATAACAGCTGGCGGGATCAACGATTGTCGCGGACATTGTTGTTTGCATGCACGGACAAGCAAACGCCTTCAGAAACAAAACAAATGCTAGTAAGAATTATCAAGAGCTCTACCGCCTCTAGGTTAAATTATAAGGGGGGAAAACTCCACTGGCCGTAAAAAACATGTTTTTTACGGCCAGTGGAGTTTTCCCCCCCCTTATAATTTAAAACAAATGCTGCTATAGCTTCTTAATAAATTAATATATGACGCTGAAGGATTAAAGATGTTTTCTGAAACGCCAATATTTAAATATAAGCAAACGGCTCTAACTTTATGAAAATGCCTCGTAGTCCATGGGAATTTGGAATTAACGTACTATGCAATATGCACGAGAAAAGAATTTGGCCGGACGACTCTTTAGAGTAACTTCCATATTCACCCGAAAATAGGAGTAATATGTTAGCTTTTCATTATCAAGCGTTTCATTTAGCTTCGAATATTCATTCGAAACTGTGATTTTCCTAAAACTGCTCACTTCGGCAATAAGGGCAGTTTTAAGAATGTTCAAATCCATATCGAAGAAGCTTGTGAGATTCAGCTGAGGAAAGGAATGGCGGAAAAACAAATTAAACCATATTAGGCAGGATAGAATAGATTTAAAAGCATGCAGAAAACTTTTCATCAATATCTTTAACTTTGTGAATTTTGAGGAGACATACAAAAGAGAACATTGGAAATTAATGACGAAAATATGACAGAATGTTAAGAGTTCCACTGGAGGAAAGATAAGAGATGCAGGCCTAAGTTTATATCTAGGCCGATGCTCAACTGGCAGAGAAACTAGGCTAGTTATTTTCACCAGCTGCATTCTTTGACATTTTCTTCATCTCCTGAATGTTATTGCTCCTTTATTTGTTTTTGTTTTTTCTTCGTCCCTTTTATAGCCGCAATTATAGAATCCATGGGAATTTACGGCAGAGAAAATACTTCGTTTCAAGGCACCGGAGGAAGTAAAAGCGCAGATTGAGTAACAGCAGGGACGAAGAGTTTGGGAGAGGAGTTGGGGATGGGAAATGATGTTTGACAAGAGGCAGGGGTTGAGGGGATGGGTTTATGCCGTTTATACGCGAGTAATTGCAAGCGAGAAGGTAGCCTCTCCTTTGCGTTTAAATGCAGCGAGGATATGCGCTACCGAGGATAAAACTGTAATACGGTATTCAGCCGGGAGGAAGAAAATGCTATGCAAGGGAAGAACGGTAAAAATTAAGAGCGTAGAGTTAAAACATAAAAATAAATGCGCACGTAAAATTGTCACACACGCTGAAAAAAATGTGCGTGCGAGAAACAAACCGAAAACGCAACACTGTAAAAAGTTCTTGGAAGGAAATGAAAGCAAATAAAAATAATGTAGCCGGTGAAATAACAGCAAATATTCGCTAGAGGCGGGCTGTGACCTTAGCGATAGGAAAACGTTTATGAATTCTCACTGTTGTGACAGGAAACAGAACTGATGATAACAAGATAACATAAAGTATATATTTCCTTGTTATTTTTTAGAGTGATCAGAAAATTTTGAATAGCGCGATTTACTGCAGAAAATTTTAAATTTGGATACATATTATGTAAAATCAAAATTATAAATTCAAAAATTTTTAATTTTAAATCTATTGTTAGATTATTGTATTACATACATGTAAATGTCATAGCTTTGAAACTAGTATGGCGTCATTAGAATCCGTAGGAGGTGGAAACATGTTTAGTTTGCAAACGGCAATGGTGAAAGTAACACACGGCGCTCCATGAAACTTTACCTTTCATCGGAACAAATCATCATCCAAGGTCTCAGTAATGCTACAACGGGCTTATGGAAAGTATCTTCCTTGCTATAACATAGCTGGCAAATGATTTAGAAGTTTTAATGAGCGGGTAAAATTAATTTAAAAAGACGGCCTTCATGGAGTTGTAGTCACTACCCTTATGTAAGTAAACATTGCTGCTGCCAATGTGAGGGAAATAAAAAAAATCGTCGAATAAGAGTCAAATCACAGTCACTATCAACAATATCCAAAAAAAATAAGAGCTATATAGTATGAAAATATCGAAAATGCTATTGGATTCTTTCATATATTTGCAAGAAAAAATTAGCTACTGATCTTGTTCATGCGCGATTATTTCAGTGAAACTAGGTGGGAAATCGCTATTATCTCGCGAAAATCAATGTGATGAGTGTAGTAGGAAAATTTTGCACATATATGAAACACATGAATCAAATTTTGGCACATCAAATTACGTGAATAACAACATTTACAATCAATCTATACAAATATTTAACAGCCCTCATAGAATTCATTTTCATGTAAAGTATTTTGAATAATCTTAACAAAGACGATCCAAATCCACTACAATTATCATCGCCAATGCTTTACTTCTCTTCCTTAAAGCTGACTCTATGCGTGACACTTTTGTCAAAGATAGTTTTTGTTCGACGTAAAGATTAAATCAAAGTTGATATGAAATAAAGTTGGTCAAAATATATGACGGGATGAAGGAAATAAAAAAAACGATAAAGTTAAGAAAAGCCCGAAGCTTAAATATGACGATGGAAGAAAATGAGAAAAGTTTGTAGCGACTCCGTCACTATGCCAAAGATAAGTATATTATAGAGAATACAGGTATCCTATGCGCATATAATTCAGTATTATATAATTTTGTATAAAATTATTTAGATACCTTACTAACTTAAATAAAATATAATCTTTTATATGCATTTGAATGCCTTGTTAGACGAAAAAAATTAACAGGAAGAAATTCTGTGTCCAACCAAAATCTACCTCAAACAGTATACTGTCAATAGTAATAATGCACTTGGACGGGGACATAAAAAAAGTAAATCACAAAGTTACTGACTTTATTTCACGAAGATTATTACAATGAACGAAGCATTGCTATATCCACATGTATGACATAATAGATTTATGAATTGGAGTATAATAGCTTACACAAGATGAAATAATTTCTGTAGTATAAATAACAAAACTAGCTCGCCAAAAGACTGGTTCCATTGGAAATCGCATCCAAAAATGCAAGTACAAAATGCTCACTTATTTACATAAAACGGTGGAATTAATAGTATTCCGTCCAAGGGATAAGCACCAAATAGCTGGGATGATCTACGTTATAGCCTTAGGCATAAAATCCAACTTGATAGTTACGGCATTTAGGGGAAGGAAAGAAGGGTAGAGAGAAAGCGTCAACGAGTGAGGTCAAGGGATTTACAGTACAGTTTTCCATCCAAATGACGGAGTGGCCCACAAGAAGAGCTATGCAGATCACTTTATGCTCTATGAATCGCTGGAAAATTTACAATTAATGTAGTTTCGACCCTTACTTACGGCACATTACAGAAGACACCCAACCTACACGATTCCCACTTCATATGAAAGGTTGGCAAAAATGAAAATATGCATAATTTCCAAAACTTAAGATCAACGTGGAGTATTCAATTTGTTTCAAACGATTAAAAGTTAAATACTGCGGCTATTTCAGCAAGACACATCGACAAGTACATGTAAATGCCCAATTCACATCACATTACATTGGTTTCACGGACCGAGGCTCCATGAGAAAAGTCAATTGTGCCGTCTGTCTCAAGTACTAAGCGACACATTGCTCCTCAGAAGTAGAATCCAGCTGCCGAAATTTATGCACAATCCCCAGCATGGAGCACGTGAAATTTTGAGTACGACAAAGCCCCCTCATTAGATTCCGGCAAACATGAGGCAATTACAAATAAAATCGGCGAGAATGGAACGCGAGGGGGAAAACGTCCAGAAGGAAAACGTCCAAGTGAAATATAAGCGAGGACGTGAGAGACGAGATAGGAAGTGCTGAAGGGTGGCGGGGAAGAAACAAATTTGGTAGAAAGAAGAAAGATGCCGAGCCTAGAGGAAGAGACGGGGCGTGACAGATGGGCGTAAAAAGATGAGATGAAAATGGAAAAAGCGATGTGTGGGAGGAAAAGAATGAGGGGAAACTGAGGGATGCCTGGGGCAGAAAAAGATGCGAAGTGTAATCGGGAGACGTCAAGACAAAGGGTGACAGAAAAACGGGATTGGGGTGCGTTGGAGAATCAATAGAGAAGGGAAGGCAGCTTTTGGGGCCGCATGCGGCCGAGTTGAGCGGGGGAGGGGGATGTGGAGGGAAATGAGCGATTGGGGCAGGGTGATACGACTAGAAGACACGAAAGCGGAAGGAACAATGGGTGACGGATGACCTTCTTTTGAAAGAATCATGAGCCCTGTGCGCCATTTACGGTAAACAAACAACAGTAGTAATGAGACAGCATACTTTTGGCGGTCGTGACTTGATGTGCGTGAATGATTTAATAGGTGGTATCACTAGGTCACGTAGCGTTTTTCAAAACCTTAACTTTTTATGATTTTTTACAAGCTGAAATACAGTCTTCAATTCCGTAGGAGATGGAGAAATATATGCTTGCATTTACTTTAGTAATATTTCGCTTATTATTTCCGAAACTATCGACCATTCCAAACCGACACTCTCATTTTTTATTGCTTCATGTGAACATTCATATATTACGACATTTTCACAATGCATTAATTAAAATTGGCAATTTTATCAAAATAAAGTTTTTAATACGACCGGTTTCGATGTAACTACATCATCTTTTGGTCTATTGCCAATTTTTATTAATCATGATATTCCAACTTATCACGCCTGAAGCGTCTCTTTTTATTCACACTGCATGTTATGTTGCATGGACTTTTGCTATGCGGTACTAACAAAATAAAACCATAAATTTAATTTATTTGAGATAATGCGTGAATACAAGGATAAGGTGAAATTCTTGGCCTGATATATGAAAGACTGCGATTTTCAGATATAAAATTATTTTATTTTTCTACATTATCTTCATTGACTTCAACACTTTGTCCAGCGTTTCTCCAGCATCAATAATCCATCTCGGAAGTGAGAGTCTGGAAGGCTGTGAAAATATCCATCTCAACTTCATCATTGGACGCGAAGCGCTTCCCAGAAACTAATTTCTTCAAGTTTTGGAACAGATGGAAGTCTGATGGTGCTAAGTCAGGATGGCCGAGCAAATTGTACCCCAACTTCCGTAGTTTTCTTATCTTTGATAGCAGGTGACAGCAGGTTGTCCTAATGATAGATGATTTTTTTCTTCTCCAAGCGAGGCCTTGCCAATTTTGGCACCCAGCTGGTCAAGAAGATTGGAGTAATATTTGGCTGTAAATTTTCTAGCTTTTTCTAGGTAATCAATTAACAGGATCCCTTTCGCATCTCAAAATACAGTAGTCATAACTTTTCCAGCGGATGCGATCGACTTCGCTTTCTTTGGCGCTGAACCACCGACTTCCACCCACTGCTTGACTGCTCTTTCATTCCTGGCGTCTAGTGGCAGACCCATGCCTCCATCATCCATGGTTATAAACCGCCGCACAAAATCGATCCGGTCCCTCTTGAATCGGTCCGAAAATTGCTGCCAAAAGCGTTTGCGCATTTACTTTTAATCGGCTTTCAGCAAATGCGGCACCCACCTTGCACAGAGCTTTCGCATCCCTAATTCTTTGTGCAAGATGTTTCTTGACATTTCTTTCGAAATCCCCATGCCCATGACTATATTACTCACCTTCACTCGCTTGTCATCCAATATGATATCGTACACCTTTTCGATGGTTTCGGAGTGGTGCAGGTTTTTGGACGTCATTCACGTGGGTCTACTCTGAGGAATGTGTGACCACGTTCGAATGTAGCGGCCTACTTTTTAACGGTTAACATTAAAGTACCAGAGTTCCCCTTTCTTTTGTCAACTTATGATGAATTTTCTTAGGGATAAATCCATCCAAAACAAAGAATTTAATGACCGAACGAAATTATAATTTTTCCTTTTAACAAAAAAAAGGAAGACGTCTACTGCAACAATACGAGTATAAAACACTACTGGAGAGAAGAAGATGAAACTTGTTCATAAAATAATGACACGTACAATCAGGCAGAAATAATAAATTTTCTCTGTGTCAGGTCGATAACATCTCACCTTACCCTCAACGCTGCGATTTTGTAAGAATCGTTATTGTTTATTTATAACTAGGATTCTGAGTAATTGCAGTGCTGACTTACTTAAAGATTTTAAAAATTAAAGAATTTGAGCTAACCTCCGGTAGGTGGAGGAGATTATCGTAAAAAATGGACAATTTACGAAGGGAAATATGAACTTGTGATAGTAAAAATGTGCACAAAAAATAATATAAAATTCCACATGTGCTTCTGTGTAATATATGTGTGTGTGTGGGTCGTGGTAATCCAGGGGTAGATGGTTCGACTACTAACCGAAGGGCCCGGGTTCGATTCCCGGGCAAGCCTCTCTGGGCACCTACAGTTCCACCCAAGCCATGTGATTTTTCGGGCACCAGATCTTCCTGGGAAATCATGACCGGCACAGGGAAAAGCACTTGCCCCCGACCCTGATCTGTGAATATTCACACGCCGTCAGACTTAGTACTGGGATGTTTCAAACCAAAGTCCATTTAAAAATAGGAGAAATATTTATTTCATTAGAGATTTAAAATTAATTATTTGGTATTGATTAACCTTTCGTAATTGAAAGTAGTATCTGTATTTATTGGTACAAATTGTGCTCTAACCATATATAATCAAGCTTAGACATTGAGGCAATGAAAGTAACGACAGAGAGTGCGTTTCGTGAATTCGCCCAGGGATATAAGAATTGTCTTGATTTGGTATAACGAGTTAACTTTTTTCAGAACATATGACATGTACATTGAGAAAATAAATTATGAAGAGAGTTATACTTATATATCTAAATATAGCTAGAACAGTAGCTATAATAGTTAATAATGAGAGGAATAATGTTGCCCGATAGTATTATTTGCGTTGTTCAAAGATGTAAAAGCTACACCTTGTTTCAATTCTGTTTCACTGCTTTAAAAGCTTGTTTCCGAATTTAAAGCCAAGTTTTCAACGGTAAACTTATCAAGACTGCTGTTCGCAGGCTCCCCGTGTTAGATATCTTCAGCTGCATCCAAAATATGTAAAGGTCTGGTTAGTGAAGGTAGAGGTGAAGATTATTCAATGGAAATATGAATAATAAATAAGCTAACGATGAGAGAAAAACAAAGCAACTCCATCCTATTCCTGTCAGCAAATTTGAGGGCAAAATATGCAGATCTGCTTGCACAATCATGCAAAAGCTTGTTAGCATTAGCCCACGTAGAATCCTCAAATCGAGTTCGCACGTTTCAGAAAAAATCGAAAAGATATGATTTTGCAAAGGGAACAATGAAATGCTACATAATGAGCAGTATAACAAATTAAGGAACTGCAGTGATAAAACAGGAAACGTATGCATGGTATTCTTTAGAGGATGGAGGAAAAGAGTCATAGGAACGGTGTTAGAGGATTATAGTGAACGTTAGGGCACTATTTCTCAAGGTGAGTCCAAAAAAGACGATATTTTGAAGTTATGATTCTGATGAATCCTGGGTTTTATCTGCAAGAATTGAGAGTTGCCAAGACTGTGAAGCTCCAACCGCGGTATAGTAGAGGAGGTAATTTCTCAAGACTAATAAAAAACAGCCGGTGTCCGATAGTGGAAAGATATGAGCTGAAAGGAATAACCCATGTAAAAGATTTGCCTCTCTCATCCGCATATTTGAATTGGAAATAAAGATTTTGTCAGAAGGTCATTCGGTTCATATTCCCAAATGGCAAACTTTTGGATAAACTGTTTTAACTGCTTCACTTAATGGAACTCCGAAGGCATAGAAATTAGATTTGTATGTTGAACCGAAAGGGGAATAGATTGACGTGATGAGTACTGTGCTAGCTTCTCAGCCTGAAGCCCTGGGTTTGAATATTAGCGTTGGCAGAGGTTTTCAGGGGTATCTCGATCCCTATGCGGAGTGCACTTTAACTTGAGTTCTCCGTCCGTCGGATAGGACGTTAAATTGCATGACTCCTTAGCGAGTTTCGTCGAGAATAAGCCATTGCTAATCAATTTCAATGCATGTAAGTGAAGAGAAAAGATGAAAATGAAGTACAGCCACAAATTAAACATTAACAGATAAATAAGAGGAAGCGAAATAATCAAATAAACAGTTGTAATGCCTTCCGAAATCAGAAAGATAGATTTGGTGCTTAATGACATTTATAAACTCTTCCTATCATTATAGTTGTATGATTTCAATTTTTATATATATGGATTATAATTTATTCTTAAATTACATTGATTATGTTAATTTTTAAAATTTAATATCTTTGATAAAATTATGAAGCCATCATTTGGTGGAGAAGGAAATAGTGATAATTCGAAGTTTTAATTATGAATTCATCAAACAAGAAATTTTAAACAATTGAGATATTTATTTAATTAACAATACGATGATAAGGAAATGCAAACCATCTAGAAATCATAAAGCGTATGCCTTAATTTTCCCAAATTAATTGTAGTATTTCCTATGGCGCTCATTACTTTTGAGCGGATGTTTTAAATTGACACCTTCACTATCAGTGTAAAATTTAGACCCTAAAAATTTCATTTAGCATGAGAAAATTTCAAATTATTTACTAATCAAATGCACATTGATGAAAATAATTCGCCTAGCACCAGGATCCAGCTCGGTCTTAGGAAACTTATTAGTAACTTATTATCGGGTACAGAAGAGGTAAAAGGTGATGATAGCAGTTTTCAAAGATACTTGTCTCTTGAGAAAAAGGTACAAAGAACCTGAAAAATATCTAGTTTTAAATTTATGTTCGCATATTTATTCCGCTAAAATATTTTTTAATAATTTTTTTAAAGTTTAAAATATTGTTTAAAAAAGCTTACATAAACAAATTTGTGTGAATGAGGAACAATGAAATTACACTCTCACATCGAGTTAAGGCACTAATTCCCGTTGACTACCATGGATTTTCACTGTTTAACATGCATCGATTCAATAAAAAACCGGTATATTCGAATTAAATATATGATGAGAACCTGAGATGGAATTTCATGATATCAAAAACAGGAAGACCCGTACATAATAATAGGGATCGGGATAGTGCGGTGGCTAACGTACCGGCTTCCCACCAGAGGGCCTGGTTCTAATCCTGGCAATTGCAGATATTTTGCAGTGGTATTTCGATCCCTACATGAACTGTGGAGAACCTTGGTGTGAGTGCAACGTCCCGTCAGATGGGACGTTAAACTGCGGACCCCTTGGCGCATTTCGTTAAGAGTGCGCTAATGCCGACGCCGGGTTTCTCTCAATCAATCCTTCTTTCCTCTCCATCCTTAATGGCCAAATAACCTTAGCTCTCGGTCGCTTCCACAAAAGCTACTGCTACCCTTACGTAATACCTTGTGTTCATAAAAGTCCAAGAAATACGACGATTTGCGCTGCCTATAGCTGATCACATCAGTACATGCATGAGCTTACATATCCACCAAACATTAAAAACAACCTAAATTATTATCTCATTAGTCACGTTACAGCATTAATCATGTTTCAAACTTTTAAACCCTGATGACAAGCAAACTTTCTGAAATGTCTGTAAAAACACTGGCATACTGAAAAAAATTGCGAATAATTTATCATTTGATATTAATTCATAATTTTTCCTCAAATCTCTGGAAACTAAGAAATGAAAATATTTTTGTTACAGCTACCCGTTTCAAGATAATATTACTCCATTGAGAGTCGGAGAATAAAGAGTATTCAGCCACGGCAAACACTTAAGCAGAACTTTCAGTAGAATATACCGACTATGGCAATGATAGCTAAAATTATGCAGAGGGCTTAGAACACAGAATAAAAAAAGAGGCAACTGGAATTTAGGGAGAAAGGGGGAAATGGATAGGGGCAGGGACGACTTGAAGTGAGGTTTCAGGGGGTGATTCCAGTGGTGGGGGATCTTAGCGGAATGAGCAGGATGGGGGAAAAGATCTATGGTGGAAACCTATAAAGGGAAAGAGTGAAAGGAAGAGTTTCAGGAGAGGGACCGGGAGGGCGGTGGGGAAATGAGATAAGAGGGAAGTGGAGTTAGGCGAGAGGACATACCGGAGAGAAGATGAAGGTTCATGCTGAGATTGAGACGGGACTCTAGAGGAGAGGCAGGTGGATTTTGGGATAGGGGGAATTAAGAGAGGGAGACATAGGAAAGAGCACTAGAGACGAATTAAGGATAAAATTGAGAGGAATCTTGGCAAAAGATACGCATTAATGGATAGAAATTTTTGAGAATATAGAAATACTGATGTATCTGCACCCATTTCTGTAAGCTAATATTGAAATAAGATAGGAATAATTTTGAATGCAGATTCCAAACTGATGAATCGTTTATGTCATTAATGTGGATAGTTAAGAGGGATCCCATTGGAGGAGAGAAGGCCTGAGAGAAACGAGCCATGGGATTTAGCATACTCCAATCAAAGGCCCCGCGGGGAATCAGAGTTTGTCTTCAATTTGTTATCCTTCTATTTTCTGTTATTCATATCAAATAACAAGTCTAAAATTAATCAAATATGTTTAGGACTTGGTTAAATTATATATTATACAGATATATAGCAATACTTACTCGGATTTCATTTTTACCACTCTTCCGATGAGGAAAAAATCTAGTTTCACTAATTTAAAATTTCACTGCTAATTTCAAAGTGAGAAGAAAATACACAATCGGAAACCCATTGTCTTCTGAGTGTACATTTCTCAGCTAATATGTTTGACAACCACCATGCTTGACAGTTACGATAGTCGACTTTACAATTTGAATTCCACCAATCGCCCTTAAAAAATAAATAACATAATTAAAAGAAATACGGCTTCAATTTGTTTTTCTCATTAGTACTGTGTAATGAGCTCCGCAGTTTGCAGTGTTCTAAGACTTATCGACTTCACCTATACTTCTTCTACAGCAAATATGAAATGTATTTTCCTTCACTTTCAAAAGTAACGAGTCTTGTATTTATCGGATCGTAAAACAGAAAGAAATACTTGGAAATTATGGCAATGGTTCGATATGTTGTTGACACCTGACGCGACGCAAGTGACAGTGTTTCCATGCGAGCACTTTATTAACGTTATTATTCTTTTAATTTGCAGTGTTATGTCCACAGAATCTCAACACGGTCATGAGACTGACTTTACCTGACATAAAAATAATTTGTTCCTGATAGAGCAAAATGGAAAGCTTATTTGTATGAAAATCAAACGGGAATAATATTTTTTCAAACTCAACGCATGTAAAGTTCCTTGGAATTACTTTCAAATTCAATATTTCCGGAGGAGCAATCATTAGAATAGTATGCCTTGTTACTCTGATCAGTAATGAGTAATTAAAATATTAGGTATTAATGTAAATTGAAAAAATAATTAAATAATTTTTTAATACAAGTCGAATATTATGTTAGCATTAGAGACACGTCATATGAGCCATTAACTGTAAGCACAAAGGAGAGCCATTATGATCAAACAAAATCGTTACGCTGAAAGAAATCAACCTATCCAGAGCAAGCCTAACTAATGCTGAAGAAGGGGAAAAAATTTCACTACTGACACTGGATGAGTTTATCTTGGTACGAATCGGTAAATTAGACAAAAAATTTTGAATAACTAAAAAAAAAAGAGTTGAGACTAAACTCATTTTGAAATCTAGTGACTAGAACTTTTCGGTGATACCAAGCATGCGTTATACCTGTTCAGTGATAATATTTATATTGGGTAGTCAAATGAGAACCGAACACCCACCATAACACAGTCTGAGAGAAAGGTGGCAACACTGTTGTTACGTATCGATGCTGTTGTAGGAGGACTGCACAGTGACAACTCAGAGGCGCAGGCAGCTGTTGGCTTTCGTCCTTTTCGGGGTGTGTCCTAGTGTGTTCGTCCGTTAGGTTTTCATTTGCCTGCCCCCCATATCATAAGTATGCATTATAAGTTTATGACAAAACGTTTTGGTATCCATAATTTCCTCTTAAAGATATGCGATATCATCAATAACACATTCTTAAAACTTTAATATGCACTTTAACCTACCCCTTCTACCCGAAACTTATGAGTTGAATCGTGGAAACGAAAGCTATATTCTTCAGCGTGGCGTCAGTTATTTAAACGGCCATCACTCTGTTTTAGCGTTAAGTGGAGAAAGGTATATCTGCGTAATATCCCTGAAAAGCAGACAGTACATAGGCAGATGTGCCGGGCAACGCAAACCAAATTGCAGTAATAAAACTGATGCATGGTTTTGATAGTTGAGGGTCAATTTCACACGCCATCACGCGCTTGAAATTAGCGGAATCGGAGAAATGGAAGGGAAATTTCCTTTCTCTGAGACAACAGCGGCTCCGCATGTTAATCTAGTATTTCATCGAACGACAGCATTAAACACCACCTGGACTTTAGATGGTGTTGACCAAATACATCGGAATTGGAACCCTGAACCCTCTGTTCGCTGGCCAAAAGTATTAGGGTTTTTCGGAATACCGGCGACTAAACGTACCATGCGAGTACTCCAAGCACTACCGTGGAGCATGAGAACAAAAAAACATTAGTTTTTGAAAACTTTGAGGTTGTCAATAACAGATTAACAATTAAGTAAAGAAAAAATACAAAATACAAATTCATTGAGAAATTATTAGAAACTATGGAAATGTATATCGCAGCAGGAATTAACTTATTGAAATTTAAGATGTGACTAAGTTAAAAATGCATTTCGATATCAGTTGCATAATATTATTTGTAAAGTATGTTTTGTGGTAAAATCAGTACATTAGAGCTCGTAGATCATTATTTAAAATGTTTCAGGTTCAAAGTATCGTTTAAAATGTATACACTAGTAAATATGTGGATAGTTTCATCCTTCAAATGCACGGAAATAGGGTTATGTATCTATTTAAGTAAGGTTTTGGATGATCTTTAGCGAGAATAATGGGTAAGTCACTCGCTTCCACTGTTTCCTTCTTCAGTCCTCCATAATAATCTTTTCTTCAGGCAGCCTATAACCTTATTTTTCCACAAACATTAAAAGTCTTAATTATTTTACGGCCTTAAGCATACCACGCCTGAAAATCTTGACTATTTACTGTTTCTAACCGCGGATATCGTCCAGCAATTTTCTCTTCTCAATATCTTTTAAACTTCGTTCCTGGTCTTCACCGCTGTCCATCTTATCGTCTCCATATACACTTCTCCAAAGCCTCGTATATATGTGAACCATTTTTATTTGAAGACTAGGTTTCGAATCCAATGAGTTGAATCCATTTTGAATTGTTTACCAATATTTTCTTAAGTCTTTACTTTGCCTGACTGCATTCAATTCTCTCCTCTGAAATGATTTTTTTGCTATGATTCTCCTCTCATTTCCATTAATTATAAAACCAAAATACGTTCATAGCTCCTCCACTTTCTTATTCCCTAAAACTTGAATATTATCTTACTCATCTTCTTTGTTTACAATCTTTTTACTTTAGTTTTCTCGTGGAAATTCCTTAACCTTGCTTCCTAACTCTTGCAATAGTAAGCGTTCATCATTTAATGTTATCCCTTCGCATATTGGCAATTCATTTATTATATTCAAATCTGAGAATAAACTCACCTACTAACATAATTCCAAGCCCAATCCTCTAGCCTAAGGCACTCTTGACGATTCCTAAGCATACAAGTTCAAAAATCAGCTAAAATACCTCTTCCAATAGAGAGTTTTCCCTCCGCCACCTTTACTTATGCCGCTGGATTAATAAACAGGCTTCTTACAAAACCTGCCCAGTCCTCCAGTCTACTCACATAAAGCTTACTGTACTGCACTATACTTCACATTACATAATTCAACTTGGTCTAATCCCTACACATAAGAAAGCTTAATGACGTTAATATCTTGAGTGTAATATCAAAGTTATGTGAAAATATTTCCTTTAAAATGTCTGTCTGAAGATATCTGTACAAAATGAATCAATTATAAGTATTCGCAATAAATTCATCAATAGTCATACTAAGGCCATTATCAACAAAGTTGTTAAACTAACAGGTGAAGGAAAAAATAAAAGCGACATTGTAAAGGCTGCAGTTAGGAATGAACATAGATGATTGATACCTATACTCAGTTAAATCAGCTAGTCATTCAAGAGGTAACATCAATGTTAAGGGAATTGGAAAATCAATGTTATCGGAATAGAATTAGAGTTAACGGATGTAAAGAAAAGGTTTTCCGGTTTTTAAGTATGGAAAGACGAAATCATATGATGAAATGGGAAAGCATATAGTTCAGCCGGTGGTACATTTTACCATGTCCTGGCAGTGTTTTCGACCAGGTCGATATAGGTTTTCTATCAAAGCAAACGTGATGTCAGAAGAAGAATTGAGGATGGCTATTTCAAAGGAGTTTTCAAAAGGAGCTTTCCTAACTGGGAGGGGATTGATAGCAGGGATGTTACTTGAGGATGTTAAAAGAAAAGGTTAGTGAGAACTCAAAGGCGAAACGTGTTTTGCCTGTCGCGGAAACTTGGTCTTTAAAGCAAGCCAATTTAAGTGGATGGAAGAATTTAGATAAGTGAGTATGGAGGAGAATGGAAAAGATAAAGTGAACAGAAAGTAGAGCAAGTAAGGAAATACTAAGCATGGGTAGAGGAGAGACGGGGATTTTTGGGAGATAATCAAAGGAGGAAATGAACATGAATGCAGAGCGTTTTGAATGGCGATGGGATGTAGGTGATTGACAGAAGGAAGAACGTTATGCAGGGGTGTTAGGGGCAAGAAATTAATGGATATGTTGAATAAAAATAAAGGCTTGTAGAAAAAAATGATTATGTTCATGGGAGAGAGTATGGTGTCAGCTGGTGTGCTTCAGTAGATTAAGCTAAAGGATATTTTTTATGTACAATGTTTAAATTTGACGTAAATAGTCTTTTTAGGCATTTTTAGACCGCTCACGTAGTTAAATCTTTTGTTTTCGTTCCATTTACTTGGTAAAGTTAAAACACATTTTATTAGAATGCAAACTGAGAAGGTTATAAATGATTCAATTTGAAATCTAATGAAAATAGTCGCGAAGAGTAGCAAATAATCGTTTCTAAGTAATCCTTCTCTGAAAATGTTTTAGGGAGAAACAGGAAATGATCCTTAGAAGAACAAAAGAAAATAAACATAGGTGTTTTATTTTTCAGTTTCAAACGGATATAAATTATTATCTATCGCACAAAAGCGAAAGATGATCATCCAAAAAATGATTCCTTAAAATATTCGAATAAGTATACGCTTACTCCACCTAGGCAAGATAACTTCAGGAGAGTATCAACTCCAGCGACGTTTTTTATTCAAAGAGAAGGCTTACATTTGAATTTTTCAGATGATGTCTTTTTCCTAAATTCCGTGCATTTTTTTAATTTCTTGACATAAACATTGACATGTACATCATTCGTAAAGTGTAAATACATCCTACAAAAAACGAATTACCCTTTGTAAAGTATATACTCGTATTTCAGTAGCTGTAATATTTTGTCCTTCAATGAATACCTTGGAAAACTATAGGTATCTGCCCTCTAAGAACAATGGACGAAGTTTTTAGAACCACAGTATCCTCACCACAATTCTTAGCTCGAAAGTAGCATGGCTTTGCAGAACTTTAAGCCTCAACTAACCTAGTGACCCAGTGCAGGGGCGGCCGGCTTTGTATGGAAGAATTCCTATGCCCATCGCAATGGTTGATGACACTACACCGACATATACGCAAGTTCATTACTTGAAGATAGAAATAAAGACGAAATGAGAATTTTCATTGCGACAATATCACATATTAAGCCAGCCGTAGTAAAACACTATATATGTACACCTGTAATTGATAGTTTTTGCAGAATTTAGAGCAATATGTCGATGACCGTAGAGAAAACTTATTCACCTGAAAATAAAATATGATTTTCTATGTTAGTGACTACCACATTCATATATTTTAGCAGCAATGTGTGCGTGTTTTGAGAGTGTTGGTGGTTATGAACGAATGACCAGTGATTACAATATGCAGTTATAAAATTTAAAAAAGATTCAAATGGTGGTACTCTTTAATTATTCGTCAACTTGTCCAATTTTACAAAACACGCCTAAAATTTTCAACTATATAGGACGCCCTTGTCCTGACCAAACACGTTTTTCATTTTTGTAAGAACATTAAATTTTATCGTGATTTACCACGCCCAGCAGTATGGAGAGTAATCAGATCAATTGGTAAATACAATTTCTCGCCTCCGCAAAATTACAGTCTTCGAATTCTTCGAAATGGAATAATTATTTCCAGAAATAGCGTCATGCGTAACTCTTTAGTACTTATCTAATAAATCTGTTTATGTATGCACCCCGTCTGTACTGTAGTAGCGACATTGAATTCAATAGGATTCAGCAACGATATCAAATTGATATTCAACGATTCCAGTACAAAAATGGTCATGCTCTAACAAGTGGAACAATTCTAATTTTAGCAATCCAATCTGTAACAAGAAATTACTTTTTTTCACTAAACCCTTTTTATTTCATTAATAATTAGGTAGGTGTCCAAAAATTCTTACGCCAAGGTGATAGAGAAGTCATTGTGAGACTTCCAAGAAACCATCTACGTCATAATGAACAAATGCATTTCAACGAATATCAGTTGTATTCTTTCGTCGCTCTGAAAGATATTTGTGAAAAAACCAAGAGGATTTGTCTGACTGATTCACGAAACGTCACTTCCATAATCATTTAAAATTACAATTAGAAACGAATGGAAATTCGTAGATTCAATGGGACTTTTAAGGAAAGACAGCATCGTCGACACGTGACGGAGGCAAACTAGAAACGTTTTGATACAGGCTTTGATTCAAGGTATAACTTGATTTACGTCACAGAAAGTAATGAGGTTTCATTTTAACTCGGAGTATCAACATATATCTTTGCAAATAAAACCTCTGAGATACAGGGCCCCAGCTATATTTGAAGGTAAAACCACTCAAAGAAACGATATAATTAATAAAACGTCCAGTTTAAAATTAAATTAATGGCAATAATGACAAACAAGAGCTTGTATTACACTCTGAAACCCTAACCTGAACTTAATGGTACATATATTTGGAAAATAATGTTTTTAAATATGAACTTATGGTACTGTCTAACTCGCATGATGCCCATGGATGCGAATCATAAGGCATGTTGGCGATGCGCATTATAAGTCGTATACAAGAAGAACAGAGATTAAACAACATGCCTGTGCCACGAAATTCCTTTCCATTTATTTATAATTTCCAATTGCTTCGTCGTCAAATGTGAAAATAATTACGAATAAAATAATGTCCGTGTCATATAGCGATTATACGTAGCTTTGAGTTGGGCCCTGAAAAGTGTCATGCGATATATTCTTCGGTACTTGTACTGCCGAACACTATTTACTACGAAAATCATTTGTACTGAACTAAAGAATTTTTCAGAGCCACATGTTTCTACCTCCTTTCATCCCGTCCACAATGCTTATTTTTCCTTTTGCCTCAGTTAATTCTGAGCATCAATATCCCAAGCCCTTCAGCGTCTCCTTCATCAACTAGTTCCCCCTTCTTCGAATTTCTTCTAAGGGAAAACTTTTCATTTTCCTTGTCATGCCCACCGCCTCTTTGTTTGTTTTCCTCCCCGTCCATCTTAACTTCTGCATTGATCTCCATACCATTATCTTAAAAGGCTTCAGTTTACACGTATTTTCACTCCTCATCGACCAAGTTTTTGCACATAATCATATATCTCACTGTTTCATACTTTTATCCCGTTGCGCCTTTATAGATTTCTGCGCAACCTTTCAGTAAACGGTTTATCGGATCGATCTATATAAACGATCCTTTCATAGCACAATCTTTCCCAAACGGTACCCAAATAATTGGTATATAACAACTACTATGACTTAATACCCGCTAGATTAAAGACTAGAGACTAAATACATACATATTCAAGTTATCCTTTCATTTGAGTTTGTAATTTTGATTAGTTAGTTTTGATATGTTTTAATTTCATATTAACTCTTTAGTGTGTTCAACCCTCAACTACTCTCTTCTCCAATCCGTTAGTTTACGCCATACACTTAACTCACTCGAAAACTCTGACTACCTGAAGAACACAATAAGTCACGTTTATATTAATTATGCTCCCCTATCGATGTTCTCATTGCTGCTATGGCATTCCGTGTCCCTTTCCTATTTTTAAACTCCTACCCATCTTTCCAGAAGCATTTTTTTTGCTTTCATATCTATTTATTAGCTACATCCCTTGAAATTACTTTTGCTATCAGAATAACAAACGTACGAATCTCTATTTGTCACAAGCTAGTGTTTTTCTCACTTTTAGGATGAATTAGTGATGATTTAGCCAAGTCTTACAGCCAAAATACGAGGGTCATCCGGAAAGTAGTACCCGTTCGTGAAATAAAGACACAAAAGTAAATATTAACAAACATAAAAAATTTTATTTGAAAGAGGATACTTTAAACTACTTCTCAACATAATCTCCAAGCAAATTAAGGCAATTGTCATAACGTGTGACAAGTTTCTGTATTCCTGCTGCATAGTCCTTCGCCGCCAGCTCATTGAGATACAGGGTCACTCCTTCTTTAAGTTCTTCATCGCTGTCAAATCTTTTTCCTGCCAAAAAGCCTTTAAGCTTTGTAAAGAGATGAAAATCTGAAGGGGCCAAGTCCGGGCTATACGGTGGATGGTCGAAAGTTTCCCATTTGAATTGCTGCAAAAGTTTTTGTGTTATCCCAGCTGCATGAGGCCTGGCATTGTCATGAACGAGAATGACACCAGTAGACAATAGACCTCGCCGCCGATTTTGTATTGCCCGCCGTAATTTCTTTAATGTTTCACAATACGCATTAGCATTAATAGTGTCTCCACGGGCCATAAAATCAATAAGCAATACACCTCGTCGATCCCAGAAAATGGTTGCCATGAGTTTCCTGGTGGACAGAACTGTCTTGAATTTTTTTGGTTTGTTTGGTGAATGAGCATGATGCCACTCCATTGACTGTCGTTTACTCTCAGTTGATGCATAACAAACCCATGTTTCGTCACCAGTAATTATGCGAGTCAAGAAAGAGTCTCCTTCATCAGAATAACGTCCCAAAAACGTCAGTGCTGCAGCCACACGCTTGGTTTTGTGCTCATCTGTAAGAATGCGAGGGACCCATCTTGCACAAATTTTTGCATAATGCAGATGGTGTTTAACAATTTCATGAACAATTGTTCGAGAAACATTGGGAAAATGCTCACAGATGTCATCAATTGTGACGCGCCGATCGTTCCTCGCGAATTCGTCAACTGAGCTCACCAGTTGGTCTGTAATGACAGACGGTCTCCCCGAACGCTCATCGTCGTGTGTGTTCCCCCTCCCCATTTTGAAGTTGCGACACCACCGCCGAACAGACGACTCGTCCATTACATTGTCTCCATACACCTCCTTTAATTGGCGATGAATATCACATGGGCGAACGTTTCTTGCATTGAGGAATTTAATCACTGCCCTCACTTCACAACTGGCGGCGTTCTCAATTTTTTTAAACATTGTAAACAATCACAGAAACAACACAGGCAATGCCAGCGTCACGCAACTTGGCTCAGAGAAGGCAGACAAGCCACTGAAACTATCTGACCTCGTCCAGCGGCTACTCGCGTCGTCAGCACTTCATGCGGCACGAACGGGTACTACTTTCCGGATGACCCTCGTACTTCCTCTTAACAGCTACAAATGTGCAAACAAATCAATTCTTTCAACAATTTTCTTAATTTTTACCACCAATAATTTACTTTATACCATCTACCTTGTATTTATGGACCTAAGGTGTAAAATTGTATTTTTGACACTAATACAAATTAACAACAGAGGTTAATTAATTATGAAAATATTATGGGAAAATTTACAGAGTGTTTTGTACCATTATCTGGAATTCTTTCCCTGCATGTAAAATACATGCCTACAATTATTGACTGAATATCTCCGGGCCCGATGAATACTTTTCCTGGCATAACTCAAATGAAGTCTTCCAAGTTTCGGTTTCCAAAACCTGATATCTCTTTAACCTTCTCGCGTAGCGCGTCCATTTCTCTGTTCCTTTCATTACTCCAAATCCTCTAGCTGATTTTTCCTGCTGCGTGAACTAGATTACCTCTGACTCTTGCCCTAAGATAAACCATGAACCCTGCTTGAAGTCAATATAACTTCTCTTGGCAGTACTGCTCAAGAATTTATAGTGGCGCTCAAACCCTTTTACCACTTTAAGTAACCGTGCATAGGGATAGACCTCTATATAAATGTATTAATTAGTTGTATCAATAGAGTAACATCTGATGGCATTGATAATCGAGATTTTAACAAGTAAAATTCATTCGTATGACACTGTCTCAGCGATTATTCTGTGGAAGATCTCCATTGCTCAGATAACCTAGAATTTCCACATTTAATACTTATTGACGACCGACGACCCGAGTGGTATCATTTTGTAGAAAAATCACGTGATGATGCCACAGAGTGGGGGACCCATGGTTGTTAATAAATATTAGCAGTAGAATCGCTTTGTTTCTGTTATCTGTAAACTTGATTCCTTAAAGAAATAATAAAGTTGTTGATTTGCTTAGTAGAGATACGTTTACATCATTACAATATATCGGAAGCAGAAATGGGCAAATGCTTCAAGCGAAGTGATGAGTGTCAGAAGAGAACAGTTTCCAAAATAATTTTGGTGATCCAAACTCTAAAGAAGTTATTCGCTGATTCCTTGAAAATTTTCAACGAGGGAGAACTAGTCGTTGCGAGGTATAATTTGAGAGACAAAGTTCTTCGATGCATTATGAATCAAGGAAAGTAAGGCAATAGAGACGATGGAAAACAAGTCTCATCAGCCATGCAGTAACCTCAATGAACTGAGAGTGACCAAGATGGACATGAAATAACAAACAAGAGTACCAGTAATCTGAAAAGGATTATATTCCAAGACTTTGTCAACGATTGCTCATGGTTCAATGGACATACCATTCTGTTTTTATCAGTTCTCCAATATTGATGGAGAAGTTTGAGATTGGCCTCAGTGGGAGGTCTAATTGCTAATAAGTTACCGAAGAGAGTTGTATTTCTCGCCTATTTTTTCAAAATTGGAAATTATTTTACCGTCCCACCGCGGCACATATTCAAGGCAATAACAAATGCATTCGACCCTTGATCGAGATGATGGGAGGAAGTTAGTCTATTTGTAAGAAGTCAACAAGCGTAGCATTGAATCAAATAGGAAAAATTACCAATTGATCAAGTCCTTTCGGGAGATCAAATTCGTTGAAAGATGTCGCTGGGGGACTAGCATCGACCATAGGCAATTAAAATAGTTTCTAGGAGAGATATGAATGCACCAGGCTTGAAAGTACAAAGAAACATGTCACCATATTCATTTGTAACCTAATATCAATAGGAGTAATTGACAGATGGAATTAAAGGATACTGGTGCAGTATTTTCTTCCATATATTTTTCCGCACGTTATTCACTGTCTAACTTACCCACCGCAACTGCAATGTCGGTCGCATAGAGATGGCGTGAGGCTCAGTCTACGGCACTTATATAAGGCCTCTACGTTTGGTGAAAATAGGTAGGCATTATGATAATATTTGGAGTGAATTTTAAGGTCAGAAATGTGATGGAGTTCATTGTCGTGAAGCATATGGGTGATTTAAAGTTTAGATTTGATGGGCTATTAGGTAATAGGAAACCTTAGAGGAGACTAAATGACTGAATGGGAATTACGGTGAGGAAAGGGAAGTCAAGGCATTGCTACGGCTTCTCCCTTGAATTTCTTTAGAGAACGCGAGGTTATGTGCGGAATTCTTTCTGCTCCATCTCCTTGAATAACTGTGTCCGCCGCAACCCTCATCAAATAAGCTAACAAAACCGAAACTAAATTTATTAAGAAAAAGAGGCACAGCTTGATGAACAGTTATCGAATGGTGTCATCGTCCGGCGGCCTAATAGGCGTAATGCCTAATTTGTTAATTAGGCATTACTCGCATGATTATGATCGATAAAACTTAATAAGGATCATTTGATACTCAGCATACCTTAACCATTTTCATTCAATACCAAACTTGCCCAAATTCTGATAAATGTCTTAAAGTCCGGAGTTTCTCAAGATTGGAACACCAAGAAATTTTTAGTTAAAAATAATTACTAAAAATCAGCCCAATGGTCTTACAGTCAGCAATTTTGTCGAGTTAATCCTATGGCCACCAATACTATTAAAATGGCTTAAAACTAAAATTATTATTGTTCAATTAATTCAAGGCGACTCTTACCGTAATGCAAACGTCGGTATATGTTGGTCGTCTGCAAAGCATAGCTAGTATTTCAACCAAATCTTAGAATTACTCGCCTGGTCCATTCATTGTTCATTTTTTGGAAGCAGTACCAGCCAAAAATACCGGTTGAGAACAATTTATTTCGCCATGAAAGTGGTGATTACTGAATTTCTAAACGCGTTCTACGTATACAGACGTGAAAGGTCAAAAAGTCGTGGAGTTGAAATTTCAAGGTGACGAATAAGGAAGCCTAGGATTTTAATAATGATCACACGCTTTTGAAGTTACATGGTTGGTAATAATGATATCTGTGGTTCCCATATTAATCTCAATCGCTGATTTTGTGAAGGATGCTTACGAAATATGGCTGGTATTAGAGAATGAAACATCTGTGAGAGAGGGTTGATGAAGGTAGTGATCTACCGAAGTACACCTATGATCCTGTGATCATTAGGCCTGAATGTCTATTGTTAATAAACTTCTTCAGAAATATGTTGTTGAGAAGCATTTACCTGATGATTTTAATGTATTTGTCAGCAAAATTTGCGTTACATTGTAAAATTGTTTTTGAGAAGTGCTGGGTGTTCAAGCTATAGGGAAGAATTGTTACTTAAATAGATCTCAGCCTTTTGGAGGGTTTTCGGTGTATCCAATAAAATATTTCCCTCATGATGTCTCCAATGTGTTCTTTTACAAATTTTATTAATTGTTATTATTAGGTAATCTACCAGCTAAGATAGGTTTTGAATGGACACAACTACCAAATAATTATTTTGTTTCTCCAAACACAACCCAACATACCACTCTACATTAAGTCCCTCATCATCTCTGTGTCATGTCTTCCTCCCTTCATCCTGAGTAACATCCGTTTCCTATCCCTACCCTTTCCTCGTTTGCCTATCATTCTCCCCTCTATTACAGCACCCCTCAGCATCCCAACCTCTATTTTACCAGCCTTCTCAAGATTTCCCATAACCCCACCTTCTCCCTCACTATACCCAACTCTTCCTCTGTCTTCCTTTCTGTCCAATTCCCCTTCCCTATCCTTCCCCACAACCACATTTCAGAAGCTGAAATTTACGCCTATCATCCTACTACGGCGACCATGTTCCAGCTTCGGACCAACTACGTTCCATTTCAAAGTTTTGACGAACCTTTTCTTAACATCTTATTCAACGTCCCTACCATTATTTCACCTCGTGAAAGTATCTTTGCCTAACGCAATTCTTCTCTCTGGCCCTACTACTTCGACCATTTTGATCCAAAACACTTTCTAGAGACATAAACTGTTCCACCTGGTCTAGTTTTTGGCCTGCTATTTTATGTTAAGGTTAGTCTTTCTCTTCCTGAAAATCCAAACACCTTTGTTTTTTTATATTGATCATTCCATATCAATTCAATCAAAATTTACTCCGCAATGCTTGCAACACCTTGGCTGACTGACAAACTAGAGCTTGATCATCAGCTAACCTAATTAAATCCAGGTATTCCGAACCGACTTTTATTCTTTTCTCCATTTCTTCCCATGCCTCTTTAATCATTTCCTCCACATATACGTTGAACAGCACCGGTGACAATGGACACCCCATGCCTTACACCTCTTCCTAACACTGCTCATCCGAACTCTCCGTTCCCCACTCTCACCTGAGCAGTCTAAGACGTGTGCAGGTTACGCATTAGATTAATATTCCACCAATATTCCATTTTTCTGCAATTTACTATTTTTTTCCCAATTCACTCTAAGACAAGCCTTTTTGAAATCCACAAAAGAGGCAAATCCGTACTGCATAGTATTATATACATGTATTCCTCTCGATTAGTGATCTCATTTCTACGATGACCTGCATCTCTCATCGTCGCGTATGCCTGGACCTAACCTATCTCCATCTACGTCATGTTCTCCTTCTTTGTTTAACTTGTTGGCCTAAGTTCTTCGCCTTACAGTTGCGCTATTTATTATTTCCAACTCTCTTGAATTTTTCTGTTTCAATTTTTATACTAACATACCTATCTCTAACTGTTAACACAGATTTTATATTCTTATTCTCCCATAGAGTTTTTACCTCCATGTATAGCGCACAAATTTCTCTCTACCTTCCTCTACAAACACCTTTCCCTTTCACCATGCTTATTTTTCTTTATCTTTTACCCAGCTCAAATCATTATTTGAATCCTTGTTCTTACTTCTGTCCAAATCCGTAAATACAAAATTTCAATTTCATTCTCTCAATTACCTTTCAAATCATCTCATCCATGATCTATGTTTTTCTTTTCCTTTTCCCGAGTTCCGTAGATTGGACTGAGTCCCGTAGTGCTAGGGCTGATTTTTTCTTTAGTCATTATAAAACCCTAAGGAGTAATGATTGAGGTGGTTTCCCTTGGCCTTTCTCCATAGAGTTTTTAACGTAATAACATCACGCAATGTCCGCCCCGTGGGATCAGACATCTTTGTAGCTGTCTCACTTAGGAACAGACGATGCATGGACTACCTTTTGTCTGGCTCCTAACCTTCCACCTATCTGACATGGAAGACCCTACCAGGAGCAATTCTCATTGATCCCGCCACCACAGCTCTGGAGGTCATCGAAACGCAAAAGTCCTTCCACCACGACAAGGTTGTAGTACATTGGAGGGTTTTAAATATTATATCAAGTTATTTTCATCTTCATTGCAAGCGAAACCCTACCTAACTTTGAAGAAAAAAATTGCAAGGAAATATTTTTCATGTTGAAATTTCTATAACGAATCACTGATGAATAGCATTTATTTTTTACTTAAAATTTTAAGCCCTCTATATTTTCCTACACGTTTCTACAGGTTTAGTAGAGAAAATATTTCCAAAATACAGCGAAATTGAATGATATATTTAACAGCACATTGACAGTTGGATGAAAGGGTTAGTTTTGTGTTTTTGCCAACTTAAACATTAAAAATGCGTTTGAGTCTTTTGAGGGTGAAGCGAACTGTTTTGTTATGATCTAGGCAAAACATGAGCCATATTAAAAAAATGAGCTATAAAAATAATAATACGAGGGAAGGCTGAAAAATAATGTACGCATGCTTCTAGACCACAAACAAAATGACTTTCAGAAGCACTCCTGGTGGCATGTGGAAGTAACATTCTCCCTCAACACGCATTCGCAGCTTTGAGGTCGTTATATTCATTCAGTGCATTTTGAGAAGCGGAAGTATGAATATTGGAAGTATGTTCTAGTGCTATGTCAACGCTAATTAAACAGCGTGCTATTATCGACAGCTGCTTTCATCTCATCGTCCGAGGTATAATGATTACCCTTGAGGTGTCGCTTAAGTTGAGGAAAAATAGCAAGGCACAAGATCGGGGGAACAAGGGGGGTTGCTCGTAGCATTCCAATCGACGCTATTTGTTCTTGTCTGTGAGATGGCGTGGTACTCATCGTGCACAGATTTTACAGTATCCCAACTGTTCAATAATTAGGGTTACTTAGGACAGGTTACTTGGATATTCCAATATGGTTTGCGATACGCTTTTGAGTGATACTCAGGTCATTTTGAATTAAATCTTTGACTAGTTTGCGATGCTTATCGTCTTTGGTAATGATCGGACGTCCGCTGCGTGTTTGTTTCATCAACAATTATGGCTCATCCAGGCTCGCAACCACGAAATGTTACTACCCATTGATTTACAGTAGACCTATCAACAGCATCTTCACTATAAACGGCCTTTAATGACGATGATTCTCAGTAGGAACCACTTTTTCAGCAGTTAAAAATTCGATAACAGCATTATATCGTATCGTATATACGAGGCCATCGTAGGCCATCGGCTCACAGGCTATCGGCCAGTACGGATCCCAGAAGCACTATTTTTTAATATACGCTAGGACCAAGAACTCTGGAAAGTTCCGTATAAAGTATTTTTTGAAATGATATTTAAATTTATTTCTACATATATGAATTAATTTATCATAGTAGAGCAAAGGAGAATTTCCCCTTGAAGTATTGGAAGGAAAGAGGTTTGCACCCTTTGTACTCAACAACGACGTCATATATACTATGTAGATATGGCGTCGAACGGAAAGCAGTTAGTAATATGGGGATTTTTATATTGAGACAGTATCGCTACTAAGCCTTTTTCTATTCCTTTCACAATTTCTTCAGTTTTCCCCTTCCTTACTCGCTTTAGTTTTCTGAGGCTTCTCCGGAAAGAGAGAATAAGAAGGCCATCCAATAAGCGACGGCAGTCCGGATGTCAGTCGGCACTGCATCGGACTTCGAGAAGGAAACCCTTATCCGTTGTTTCCCTCCTTGTTGGGGAGATTGGGAACACAGAGGGAGGGTTAGCGGATGGGCCGTGTTGACGGCTCATGACGGAAGAGGCTCACGACATTCTGACGCCACGACGAAGGCTGAGGATAAGGCTCGCGAGTGGCCAGTCATCTTTCCCCCGTACCCTTCCAAGAAGAAGAACATTCTATGGAGAACGGGGAGGGTTTTTTACCTCAATTTCAGTCGGTTGAAACTCATCCATTAGACCCCACGTGGACAAATGAATGAATTGCCGAGCGAAAACTCGGAAATATTCTCGAAATGGACTACCTCATCATAAATCTCAAGAAAAATAAACTCCTAGAAAGTCTCTTGGCACACTATTATATAGAAGGGGAAAGTGACGTGGAAAATTTAATTGAAATTTGCACAAGAAAGCTAACCTGGACGAGTAAGCAAAATTTAGACATCTTACAGGGTTCGTCCGGAAAATAAGTGTACTGAGCTCAGAAAAAAAGTTTTATTACACTTTTACATATCTTAAACTAATATTCCTCAAAATAGGACCCTTGCGAGTCGATACACTTGTACCAGCGGCGTTCCCATTCCTGGAACGCTCCCGCGAAGGCATCATCGGGAACCTCTCGAAGACACGTCGTCACGGCCTCTTTGACGGCGTCCAAAGTCCCGTATCGCGTTCCTTTCAAACCCCTCTTCATCTTCAAACAGAAACAACGTTCTCTAAAAAATGTGGATCATTTTTGCAGTGATCCGCAAGTTGTGTCGCGATTTCCAAACGATTGAGTCTTTGATCATCACTGAGCACTTTCGGCACCAACTTTGCACCAATGTTTCGCATCTGTAATTGGTCCCTAATAATCTCGTGCACTATTGTTTTTGGCACATTACACTGCTCTGCTATCATCCGAACACTAAGACGACGATCAGATATCTACATCTACATAATACCCCGCAAGCCGCCGCAAGGGCGTGTGGCGGGGGGTGTTAGGCCACCACCCAAAAAAAAGGAAAAAAGAAAAAGGAAAAAAGAAACACCGCATTCAAAACCAACACACACATGCAAACCCCAATCCACAACAGTGCACACATTCATTGCAACACCCCATCATTCGACGCGCATGCAACCACACATCTACCTATCCTCACTCCAAAAGCATGCAAGTACATACGCTTACCTACAACAAATAATTCCACCCTAGGATGCAGCAAGAAACCTATCACGAACGTGCCAGCTAGTTTATAGCAAGTAGCCAGGCGAAAGGCGATCAGATATATTCTACTGTTTCAGGCTTCACTTCGTGGAAGTATTTAATATCCATACCAAAAAAAGGAAAGAAATATTTGTACTTTTCCACAGATTTTATTAGATGGTACAACGCGTTTCACCGACTTGCGGCATCATCAGGTACAAGTTTGCTACACAGACAGTGGCAGAATATATACCCTCAGGACCGAGTGGGGGCGGGGAGGGGCGGAGGGGCCTGAGAGGGGTGGGGGTCCTCAGGTTCGTTGAGGGGTTGTTTTGCCCATTTCCGGGCTAGTTTCTCGGAGAGGAGTGGGGAGGGGTATGGGAACAATTGCTCGTTACAAAGGGTCGTGTTCGGGTTTGCTAAGTGCCTTCTTATCTCTAATTGCTCGAAAGCGTCCATTTTTAATCCTTTTGGGTGTATGTGTAATATCTCCGGGACAAAGTCACTGCTGTGGTCGAATTCCAATAAATGCTTGGCGAAGAGAGAGTTGGTGTTCTGATTTTTGTGACACCTCGCATGTTCCTTGACTCGTACCTTGATGTTCCTACCTGTCTGGCCGACATAAACACTATTGCAATCGTTGCATTTCAGTTTGTAAATGCCTGATTTATGAAGATTATCCTGGGTGTCTTTTCCATTGGCTAGGAGTTTGGAGAGGGTTACGGGTGAGCAGAAGGCTGTTTGAGTGAGGTGGGTAGGCAGTTGGAAATTCTATATGAAACATCCCCCAAAAATGGAATGGAGCACCACTTGAAGTCCTTAGATACTGCGGGCTGTGAAACGAAAATATTTTTTAAGGCCATTGATTTTTGTTTTTTCCGCAGTAATGTGTCAACTAGCTTAGGGTTGTAACCATTGTTGGTAGCTATGCTAGTAATTGTGAGGAGTTCCATATTGAAGTAATTGGGGGAAAGGGGGATGTGTAGGAGGCGGTGAATCATGGAGTGGAGGGCCGCGTGTTTGTGAGAGAAGTGGTGTGCGGAATCGTTAGAAATTATATGGTCTGTATAAGTGGATTTGCTATAAATTTCAAATTCGTGTCTGTTTTCCCTTAATGTAATTGATAAGTCGAGGAAGTTGATAGTGCCATTGAGGTCCTTTTCCATGGAGAAGGAAATATTCCGATGAATTGAGTTCAGGTGATTAAGGAAGGAGTCTAACTGCCGGTTGGTTCCTGTCCATAGGCATAGAATATCATCCACATAACGAAACCAATAACCCACGTTTTTGTTATGCTGATTGTCAGCATTGAAAAGATGTTCTTCTACAGAATTGAGGAAGACTTTAGCTAGGAAGGGGAACAGTGGGGAACCCATGGCTAACCCATCCGTTTGGCTGTATAGAGTGTCTTTGAAACTAAAATAATTCTGGTTAACTGTAATTTTAATGAGGGAGATCAAGTCGTCAGAGATATTTTGGACAATGGTGGAATTCTTGAGTAGTTCTTCCACCCTAAGCAAAATTTCCGATATGGGTACACAAGGAAATAAATTATTAATGTCAAAGGAAACTAGTCTCGCTTTTTCCGGAACATTAAAATCTTTTAATTTTTGGGCTAGCTCTATCGAGTTTTTAACTCCGTATTTAGGTTTAAAACATGTGAGATCTCTGAGAATTACGTTTAATTTACGTGCCAGAAGGTGTGAAGGAGCGGACACAGCTGAGATGACAGGTCGAATAGGTATGGTTTGTTTGTGAAGTTTGGGAAGTCCATACAACCTTGGGGCAGAGGGGTTCATTTGGATTAAAAAATGTTTTTCCCTAGCCTTGAACAACTGACACTTGAACACTGCACGTTTCACTTCACATTGAAAACTTGAGGTTGGGTCTTTTGATAACGGAGTAATGGGATTATTGTTGATGAAATCCAAGCACTTTTCCACATACACTCGTTTATCCAACACTACGACACTACTTCCCTTGTCCGCTTTCTGTATGATGAGGTCTTCCTTGACAATTGTCTCTCTCAGGTGTCGGAGGGTGGACGTCTGCTGCTGAAGGCTGGAAGAGCGGGTCGTTGTTGGCACTGCTTGATTCAATGACGACATGATGATTTCAGCAACTTGGTGTTTGGTAGCCAGAGATTGGTTCCGAAGGGCAACCTCGCAATCTGCGGCTAGATTTTAAATGTCGGCTTCGGAAACTTTCTTAGAGGGGGCAAACTTCAAACCTTTCTTTAAGATATTACTGTCCTCCTCCGTGAACATATGGTGACTTAGGTTGACAACTCTTTCTGCCGGGACGAAGTTCGATACTGTGCGGGGGCTATTTTCATTACAAGTATACTGGTAATTTTGAGGTGCACTATTAACAAGATTACTGAGTTTTTCCACTAAGTTGCATATTTGCGAGACGAGATTTTACTTACTAGTTCTTTTACACCATCCACAAATGTAATCCATTCCGCAAAATGTAACTTAGAACAAAGACCCTAACACGACCCTTTGTAACGAGCAATTGTTCCCATACCCCTCCCCACTCCTCTCCGAGAAACTAGCCCGGAAATGGGCAAAACAACCCCTCAACGAACCTGAGGACCCCCAACCCTCTCAGGCCCCTCCGCCCCTCCCCGCCCCCACTCGGTCCTGAGGGTATATATTCTGCCACTGTCTGTGTAGCAAACTTGTACCTGATGATGCCGCAAGTCGGTGAAACGCGTTGTACCATTTAATAAAATCTGTGGAAAACGACGATCAGAGTTCAGTACATCGCGAACTTTTCGCACATTTTCGTCGGTGAGTGTCGTTGATGGGCGTCCAGGCCGTGGTTCGTCGTCGACCTCTTCTCTGCCCTCCACGAACATCTTGTGCCACCGAAAGATCATATTTCTGGACATGGCTCACTCCCCGTAAGCCTGGTTAATCATACCGACAGTTTCGGTAGACGATTTCCCAAGCTTTACCGCAAATTTGATGGAATAACGCTGCTCCAAAAACTTCGGCATCGCGTTCCGTGACGTGGGTCGAGCGTGGAGGTTCGCGTTAACAGAGCTCCTCACTACACCACAGCTCAGAGCCGACTGCCTTTTTCAGCGTCGCTTGCCAACATACCCCTCTCCAATCGCAGCCCGTCAGAGCGGTGCTGGGCGCGCCTGGAGCGGTGGGAAAAAATCAGTACACTTATTTTCTGGACGATCCCTGTAGACCTCAGGATAGATCAGTAAACAAGTTATAATGCTCAGAAAATTTCATTATGGAGTAAATGAATGACATTTCAACACCAAAGTATGTATACTATACCAAGGATAGTAAGGAAAACGGTGAACTTCCACTAAAAAGAAGAATTATTGATGAAATGTAAACGAGAGCATAACGACTAACTAACGCTAATGACATTGATAAGTTATTTTTTTAAATTTAGTTTTTGCATTCATCACATTGAAAGATTTATGAAGTTGAAAATCAATTTTCGTGAAATAATAGGCCCGTTTGATAATTCACTGGCTAAGAGGTGACTATTCGATCTTAAGCTCTTATCTACTTAAAGTATGTCTCAATATATTTCATTCTTCCTGTTAAAAGTTTTTACTCGACTCTCATAAATTCACAAGTGAAAATGAATGAATCTAAATCCAAGATTACATTGTCACATGAACAAAAAATCATTATGAGTCATCAAATTTACGATTTGTGATTTTTTATGGGAATTAAGAAATATTGCATTTTAATTTAACATGTTTTCAACCACACCTTTACAACATAGATGAGAGAGTTCAAGGATAGCAAAAATTCCGCTTGCCACCCTCGGCGTCTAAGAAAAAATTAGTTCTACCCAATTGCATGTACTTTCAATAAATTTGTTTGTTTTGTTGTTAGAATCCTTTCTTTCCGCATGACCTCATTAGAATGCCTTTAAATAATGTAGTGCTCTTTACAGTAATACTTGCTTTGCCTTTTCTGTTTTTAAGTTTCCCATTCCGTCCCTTATATCTCTCTGTGCGGGGACACTACCGCTACCTGCACCGTTGAGTCACATTCTTTACCTGTGTCCTTGGGGAGAAGGCATGTTGCATGCCCATGTGGTGGTGGAAATTCACCTTCATAGTTTTCAAATTCTATCTTACACGATATTGAATAAATTTCTTACCGCATCTTAAGGTGCAATCATTTTTTAGATGATAGTATATGCATTTGCATGGGCATAGAATGAAAGTTCTGGATGAATGTATCTATGCTTGCATGCTAGTTTTCCATGCGTGTGATTTTGTTCTTTTTTAAGGGTGGTGACCTAATACCGCCACACACTTTTGCGGTGGCTTGACGACCGTGACGATTGCGACCTGACAATTTTTACTGATATAGTATGTCATAATAATAACTCATTCTTTTGATGATGAATCACAGGTATTACGGTTGGAGTTCAGCATATCCATTTAAACAGCATTCAAAATCCTATAATTACCTAATTTATTTTCTTTATTATATTACACCAATTATCAATTTTAATGTTTTCAGTGCTATTTCAACACAAATTTTCAATTCTTAAAAAGATATCATGGTTTCATTCTAACAGTAAGTCAGTTGAATATAAGTACCTACCGTAATATTTTGTTCAATCGCTCTTCATAATTTTCTTATCAAAATATTGCAGTAGAATTACTCGTAATTTATTAATTGATTTTTTTCTAATGCTATAATACGACCATACAGCGTCGCTTCATCTAAAGTAACTACCACCAAGCTCAAAAATGAAACGAAATTGGATTTGGACGAGATGGCAAAAGGTCAAAGGAATAAAATAGCTCATAAAACTGGCACAGTTGCGGATAACGAGCATAATGACTGATTGAGCCGATGAACCAATATGAACGAGCAGAGATTCATTTAAATGTGAATTCTTTATATCCAATGAAGCTCATAATGGAAAAAAATCTCATTAATTTCGTAATGCGACAAACGTACAAACGTAATAGCACGTATTCGGATTTCCACCCAAAGATTTACTTACGCAATTAATGCCGGCATAATTTTGGACCCATTTCCACGCACGCCTCACCACAATCTCCCACGCAGGTGATATGGGCGAACGGAGGGTCAGACGCCGGTCGACAACCGTCCTCAATAAAAGCAGGTACAAGGCGCTTGACAGCGTCGGTCGAATAAGCTGGGGCTTAGACTCACTGAAAAAATGCACATCAGTGCGCGTGCAGGAAAGAAAAAAACGCTGCAGGAGTTTTCAACCCTTCGGAAGATGAAAGCTCTTTAAGACGGCAATATAAAGTTGCGTCGGTGAAAAAAGTGTGGCAGGGGAGGAGGGGAAAGGAGAGGGAGGGAATAGGGATTTTGAAGGGAGGCTTGGAGGAGGTGCAGTGGGAGGAAGTAAAAGGGGCGTGCCCGAAAACGACTTCATCCCGCGCGTAAAAAAAATCCCCGGCAACCTTTAAGGGACATAAATCCACGGAGCAGGGGCCAGTGATGTTTCATGCCTCCACTCCGGATTCTTTATGAAATCGCAAATCCTTCCGCTGATGACACCGGGGGCCTTAAGATAGCGGCGGCGCCTTTAACTCTCGCATGCGAGGGCACTGGCTAGGAAGCGTAGGAGGCGAAGAGGGAGAAAAATCGACGAGAATTGGGTGGAGTATGAGGGCAGCAACGGCGAAGAAGCACAGAGAGACTGAGTAGGAAGGTAGGTATCAGAAAGTTATCTCGTGAGATCAAAGAAAAAATGACGGCGCCAGACGAATGGAGGTTTGGAGGATGTTGGGCATTTCTACAAAAAAGAAGGTCATGAGAAGGACGTGGAAAAAGGTGGACTCTTGGTATTTATTTAACTGTTCCGCTTAGACCATAAATTATGGCCAACAGGAAGAGAGAAAAAGCGTGGACAAAATAAAGTGATAGAAAATTAATCGCAGTGCCTCAAAAAAGAGGGGTCAAAATATGACCGCTCTTTATTGAGCGTATTATGGTTACTCCCATCGCATATTGAATAGAGGATTACTTTATTTGACGCAATGAAACTTGGCACAGGCCAATGAGTATGATTAAACCGGTTCCAATATTTATCTGTATAATTGTCAGAAGCCCTGTCTGAAATTTTACAGCAACACGTAAATCTACTTCATCAGCTTCGGCATACAGCAATATTTTTATCCGGTGGAGAAATTGCTCATCCAAGGAAACGAATAAGTATTGTTTCCTCTGCAGGGTAAAGATCTAATTCACATCCACACTTTTTCAAAGATATGTCGGCAGAATTATCCAACAAAGTATACATCTAAATAAACTTAATTCTGATGCCTCAGTCGTTTCATTGATTGAATAAAATAAATACTTTTGTAATTTTACCAAAGATTTCATGAATAAATATAAACAATTATCCAAGAAATTCATATTTTATCTGGAACGAGAAACATTTCAAATGGGAATTATGGTTTTTGTTTTTTATTTTTCCTGTAGTGTCTGATTTACCCTCTGAGGAATCTGAGCACAAACGCAGACCTACCGAAAGAAGCTTACGCGTTTAATTAGACATGAATAGTACACGTATATCAACTTTCCGCCACGTGAAAGAAGAGCACGCGAATATTTATCTCCACTCATAAACAGCAATATCGTGATATTATGCTTACCCGGGAGTTCGAAGGAAAAAAATGGATAACATTACTTGACGCAAAATTTGCGTTAAAGTAGATTGCATTTTGAAACCCTGAGCAAACCTTTTTTACTCAGAGTAAATGGATTTATTATTTCAAATACGCTACCATCTCATCTTTCACTCATCACAAATAAATCCAGTCCATTGCAAAATCATGCACCGTGTCTCAAATGCAAATAGGTTCAATCATAGGAACGAAAAATTGCATCAGCGCCGCAGATGAAAGAATGCCCAAGAAATATTACTTTTTCAAAGAAACCGCAAAAAAATTTAAAACTTAACATGACACCAATTTTCAGGATATCAGGTGTCTTATTGAAATCCTCACTGTCGTAAAAAATCGGCGGAGTCCGGAACAAAAGGCATTTTTAACGTTTACCTTGGAATTGATCAGTGGTTCGCTGATGTGACTATTGAATATTTCTGTATCAATATATATTATATAATATTTCATATTGCTAGCAATATAAAATCTAGCTTTAGCTAGCTCTAGCTAGCTTTATCTTGCGTTGTAGCGGAAGTATTTAAGAGACAAAATATTGTTTCTCTTTTTGGGCCATTTTATTCTTTTTCCTAAGTCTTTCCATCTCAGCTGAGTTTTTGCAAGTACCTATGTGATTATTTCGTTGTCATCTACGTCTTCAGTCTCATCTCTGTTTACTTCCATATTTTGGTCATTTTCCAGAGAGGGGTTTTCTACAACTTTCACTTTCCTCCAACAGGGAGGGAGTTACAAAGAATAGGCAAGTGGAAATTGTCAAGAACGTGAACTAACAAATTAGATCTGGGAAATATAATAATTTCTTTGCAAACAGCTTGTTTTTTCTCTAGCCTACCTGGCTCCTACTCCATTGAAAGGCAATCACAAATAGAGAGAAAAAATTATAAGATTGGGAAAGTAGTGGTGATACAGGATTATGATAAGGACGCAGAGGACTAATTGTATAACTAATAAAGATACTCTACAAAAAGAAGGAGATGAGTAGCATGAACCGCAGAAGTGAGATAAAGTTTTCTGTGACCTTTTAAAGAGACATGAGTCGTCTGAATGCGAAGATTTTCAGAGGAATTCAGTGTATTTAATCCAAGGAACAAGACTACAAACGCCAAAAAGAGCCTAAGTTACTAGTAAAACAAAAGAGGTTATGAGAGAAATAAGGAAAGATCTGTGCCGACCTTCTTGCCGAAATTCAGGATTTTATATGATCAAAATATTGATTGTGTCCAAGTTTTGATTGACACATTTTGCGGTTAATGTTCGATTTTATCGATTGCTTTCAGCTATTATTGTAAAAGGTGATAACTTAATAAATTAAATCTTCAATGAGGAATGCTGTTTTATTATTGCTGATGCAGTCGCATTGCAAACTAGGTCGACTTAAATTTATGCAACTTGGGTAGTAAATCAAATTTACAAAGAAACGCAGGCCGACGACAATATAAGAAATAAACAAAACAGATGTACCATAATGTCAAAAGTATAAAACTTTAAAATCATTTAAAGCAAAATTTAATGACGTCAACTGGAATAAAATAAAGAAAAACTAGAACTCACTTGTTAAAAAGTAGCTGCTAAAATTGACGGAAAGAGAGCAATGAGTGTTTAGATATTTGAATATATCACAGATATAATACACATGCATAAAAATTTAAGAAGATAGAAAGGACTACAGAATATAAAATAAATCAGTTTGAAACAAAACTGACTAAAAAGAGAAAATGGTAAATCAAAGTATATAAAGAGAACGCTTGATAGAATATAACAATAAGACCTTAGTGCAAATATGGCAAGGCTAGAGTTGATAAATTAGGATGGATGGAAAAAAGAAGTCAATTATGAAGTGAGAGAGAACAAAAAATGAATCGAACAAAACGAAAATATATATGTGCTAAATTAATGAAAATATAATATGAATATCTAAATGTCTATGTTTATTAGTAACCACTTCAACAGGCACCATGAGTTCAGGTTTGAAAAAAACGGAATTTATTTAATTTTTCCGCAACTAGGAAGAAAGAAAACGGGAAATGCCAAAAGTTAACCTGCACCAACTGATAAATGTGGGAATTTCATCATAAGATGCTGAGTACACAGATCAAAATGATTGATCCGGTATTACAATCACGGTGCTTTGACATTGCTGAGGGCAAGAGTCAAAGTGAAGCGTGGCGTGATGAGGAAAACCTCTCGGTTAAGTGTTCTGGGGGAAAATTGTCCTGGGATTTGGAGCGTTAATTCGTTAGAAGAATATGGAAAGTTGAAAAATTCCAAGCTAGAGACTTGGGCTGGACACCCTGGGTGTGAGCAAGATGAAATTGGTCGGGGCCGACGACTAACGGAGCGATGGATTTGTAAAATGTTATATTTAGAAGAGAGCTGATATTTCAGCAGTGTATATCAAACTCAAGAAAGAATAGACGAGAGAGGTCAAATCGTGCTGGAACTTTAATGAGAGTATTTTGACGCTAAAGTTAGAAGTAGAATTTACGAGCAAAATGATGATACAGGTGATTAAACCAGCCATTGCAGCCATTCAGAAGAGGAAATAGAAAAGTGGTATGAACCCCGGGAAAATCTTCTAGAAACAGTAAATAGAAAGGATAACCTAATAGTAATGGGTGACCAGGACGCAATGGTTATAGAGGGCTAGAAGGGAAGCGGGGTGGGACAGTTCATATTGGGTAGGAATTCGTAATGGCAGTGACAAACACCTCTCTTCGAGTAACATCGAGCAAAGGGATACTTATGTGAGATGACGGGAGGCCGAGAAGATATCACATTGACAACACCCCAGTAAAAGCGAGAGGCAAGAACCAAGTAAAGCAATTTAATGGCCATCTCCGGTGCAAATAAAAATAGCGAAACTAACCTGGTGGTCAAGGACAGCCGGCCGCCATTCAAGAAGATGAAGAAAGTAACACCAAATGAATCAATGAGACACTGAAGGAAAAATAGCATTTTGAAAGTCATTGTGACCATAGCAAAGTAGATGGAATAAATGAGACGAGAATTGATGTGGTAATCACAGAATAAATGGATAATGGAAGTAAATAATGAATATCAAACCAAAGTAGCTGATGAATTACTCATGAATAAGGTGACGATTCGGAGAAGGGAAACAAAGTCCCGAATCCCCCGATATGTTAATGAAAACAAACTAATAAAAGATGGAAACACCTCAAAGAGACGAAAGGAATAATTTAAAGTATTCTACTACTCCATGATGACTTAAATGAAAAAGAAATCTTGATAGAAGATGACCGAGACAGACAGACTCAGAAATACTAAGAAGCGAATTCGACTTGGCCATGAGAAACCTCAATAACAAGAAGAAAGCTGACATAAAATGGATGCCAATCAAGGCAATCGGAGTCAAAGTAAACTATTTTTCTCTTTGGAATAAAAAAAGCCGATGGCGGAAACCCACCAGAAGATTTAGGAGAAGAGTGTGATGACCGCAACTCCGAAGAAACCAAGAACAGATAAAAGCGAAGGCCACATAAAATTCAAGCCTGATTTCTCACTGGTCAAAAAAAGTAAATTGGATAATTATTCTAATAAAAGAAGGAAATGTAAAATAAATCCTCATGGAAAATTAATTCGAATTCAGGAATAACTGAGGAACAAGAGATGCATTGGTCATCATAAGGGTAATGATCGAAAACAAAAAGCTTGAAAATAACGTGGACTGGGAGAAAACCGTAGGCTATTTCAAATGGAACAAGATTTCCAAGGTGCTGGAAGCTGGAATTAACTACAATTCCAGTAGAATAAAATAAATTACCTCTAAAATAATCAGATAACAAACGCACAAATGAAATATAGAAGGAAAATTGAAGCCATAATAAACAAATAAGTTATAAAAAAATGCAATCTTTCATCAGAACTCATCAACATATATAAAAAGGAAGCAATTAAACAAGTGCATTAATTAATCCTCAAAGGAGTCAAGGTAAATGAAGAAGATTAACATGATCCGGTTCTTCAATAAGATCGCAATAGTTGCAGAAACTCGACAGGACTGACTTGCAACTCTGAATTATATTGACCAAGCTTAAGAAAATAAAATATGAGCATCAAAAAGAAGAAGACTAAAAGCCTTGCTTGAAAAAGAGGGAAGCTGGAGACAGATATCATAATCCAAGAAGGGGGACAAGAGCAAATGGAATCTTTCGTCTATCTGGCTGGCAGGATAACATAAATTGGAAGAAGTTCGAACGACATCAAGCGAATAATAGCTCAAGCTATGAAGGCGTTCATCTAGAAGAGGCAACTACTATGCTCAAAGAATCTAAGATTACAATCAAGGAAGCACTTCCTCAAAACGCTCGTATGTAGCAATGGAGCACGGATCAGAGCCATAGAATATTGGAAAAGTGGACCAGTGAGGAATAGCAGCCTTTGAATCATGGTGCTTGGGAAGAATGCTGAAGATTAAATGCACAGACCAAATGAAGAACGAGGAAGTATAAAGAAGACCAGGAGACGAAAAGACCATATGGATAACTCTTCTGCAAAGAAGAACTATGGATGGATTGAAAACACCTTGAGGCACAATCGTTTAGTTATAAACACAACAGAAGGGGCAATTAAAGCCGCGAAAATGATCAAGGGATAAGTATGTAAAGCAAATGAAGAATGCAAAACAAAAAAGTTCCCAGTAGAAGTGAATGCTGAATAGAGAAATATGGAGGTAAATAGTATACAATCTTAAGATTTAAATACTGGTGATAATAATATATTGAAAAATTTTGTTCGGTTTCATTCTAAAAATTCCATTACTTTTAAACCAACGTAGCTTTTACAGTGAGACATTAATCTTTCATCTCACCGTTCACTGAAATCCAGCTTCATAAAATTATTATATATATATATATATATATATATATATATATATATATATATATATATATATATATATATACATATATATATTTGCGCTGCCATTCCATACAATAACTGATTTTTATGGTACATTCTAGGAAAACTCCATATTTTTCATCCAATACATATGATTTTTCACGAACCAATTCTGTCATTCAAATGCTTACTATATTTGAAGCTGCATAAATTATCGCAGAGTGAAGCTTTTCTTTATAACGCATTAAATGCTTTATATTCGAATATTATTAATGCTTTATAAATTTATATTCGAATTCTATTTTATTGGCAAGCATTTTATAGTTTTTTCAAACACTGAATCCCAAATAAAGAGTAAGTTTCACATAAATTTGCACCAAATCACGCCAAAAAGATAATTTCCTTCTCGGTGACGTCTACTTCAGAACTTTCACCGATGATATTTTGGGAAGTCTTTTGCAAAATAGTATTACTCTTTAAGAGAGTCATAATTCTATAATTGAGTTAAGATACCTATTCATGGATTCATCTGTAATTACATCCAATCGGAGTGCTATATACGTGTGCATAAGAAAACAACAGCAGTATTTCAATCAACTGCACTGCAATTCATTTTGAAAGAAAAACAAACAATCATTTTCTCAAAAATAAGGCTAACCCAACGTTTACTCACACTTATTCTTCGCTACACTAATGTGTCATAGATAAGTACATAATCAATAATTTTTCTTCCTTGTAATGGTTGTTACAAGTATATGACTCTCATTTTTTCGAGAGACTAAAAAAAATGAAATCGTTGTCGTTTTGCTTCTGTAGGAATTAATATAATTCAGAAAACTTTAGAGCAATTATTATTATGACCATCGTTAGGAATGCCTATCCTAAAATTCTGGCCCATCTTTAAAATTAGTTAGGGTTGATCGGAGTGTGATCAACCCTCAAAATGGCACAATCACCCTTCGACCTGTCCTCTCTTAATTACGATATACTTTTGATCATAAAATAACAGTTCCTAAATACGCTAATATATAGTACAACTGATGGATGTGGAACGGCATTTTCCTAAAATTCCCATTTACTTTTACCGGCTTCTTAGGACGAGCAATATATAAAATAGTGAATAATATTGAGGCTAAAATTTATACATGGAGAAGATTCTTCGATTAAATGAATCTTAATGCAACATTCCGAAGTAGTATTTCATATTATTGCAGAATTATTATTTCATATTATTACAGAAGAGTAGTATTTCATATTATTGCCCAATTTTTAGCTATACATACTAATGATAATATGATTTATGCTTTCAAACTGTTCTTTTCCATAAAATAATTAAATTTACTTTGCAAGAAATCCTTATATTGGCATACTCATCATGTTATTCTTCTGCATGGCCACTAACTTGGATACGTTTTATGCGCGTTAGTTTTTGACAGCTGCTCTGCATTCAACTACACTAATGCACGATAGGATTAGTATGAAGTACGCGTCAGTTACCGAAGAGATGAACACAATAAATGAATAAATATATAGCATATTTAAACGCCGTTTGACATTTTTATTACATTATGGAAATATAGATGGCTCTTTTGAAAATGTTTAGCTTGAGATATACCATATTGTTAATAATTTCTAGTCATTGTGAATTTTTGCACAAACGATTTTTTAAAAAACGTTTGCTGTTTCCCAAATACAACTATCACTTATTTGTTTGCCTTCATCTTTCATCGAGTTATATTTCCACACCTTTTCCTACACCGACTTACCCAACTTTTTTCATCCCCATGCATAAAAACAAGGATTCAGCCTGTTTTTCTTCTAGATTTTTTCCCACTACTTTAATCGTAAACCCTGAATTGTATTCTGATTGCAAATTCTATATTTTTAATGCAATATTCCTCTTATGGCTTTAAATATATGTCTATATTCACTAAAAATACTGCCAATTTCGATTGTCTTACAAATTTATTGAGTATGCGGTAAACCGCTTTACAAGTGAACCGTGGTTACTCAAATATCTTGGGTCCAAATCTCCCCTCATCACTTTAAATAATAGTATGTGTGTCCGAAATATGGTGACCGAAATTTAATTATGCCATGTTAGCCTAACACAAAACTGTACTGATTGTACGTAAATCCCAAGAGGATTCTTTGGCTAACACTTGCATCATTAAATAAATAATTTCTTCGTTAATTAGTATGACAAGTCCCTCGATGATTTGAACGAATAAAAGGAGGAGCTCAAGAAGATAATTAGTGTTAAAAATTGACTACCAAATAAGACACTAAGGAATGTAAAATATAGAATAAGCATAACTTATAGATTTCATTTTGTGCAGCGACTTGGAAAACGTGCTGCGGTATGTCCTGATACGCTTACGTATACGCAGCAGTCTTTATTAATGGAAATCGGACGCCATATCCATACGTGAAAGATATCATGCTATCGAAATTGAAATAGGAAAATAAAAATTGAGATGTGACCCAATAAATTGCTGCTGGATGGACTTGATATGTTCGACTAATGATCGTAAGAGACGCAGTATATGAGCAAATAGAAGAACGATACGAAGTCCATTTAGGAAATGGTCGGAGTCCGGGCTCATCTTTCTTTAGAATTCTATCGGATTCTATCCTCATTACTTCTCTCTGAAACAATAGTATGATACTCTGGGAAAAAAATAAACGTCTTCACAATTTCGTTCCGTTTCCCACGAAAGTAAGGAAAAGTTTCTAACTACCTTTATATAAAATTATCCCAAGACAAGAACTGTAGGGTGGGCAGGAGTATATACTTCGAGGAAGTGGGGGCATTCTTTGTATCAAATTATATTCTGCAGCCGAGCAAGCGCGAGGAATTTCAGGCTACAAACACGAGATGCCAAGAACTGCCATGGTACCCTAGGGGTCTACGTATATCTCCCTTCAAGGATTCCCCTGAAAATAAAAGAGGAGTGAGTATGGAAAACGGGAAGATGTGCGGAAGGTTAAATCGGGGAGAGAACGAGACAGATGAGGATGGAGTTGGGATAAGATATGAGGGCTCAGAACGTTTCGTGTGACAATTATGCTCTCAAGCAGTCACCCCGGTAACATCCAGAATAATTTACGGCACCCACAATTGGGGAAAGAAAGAATCCAGGAAACGGACTAAAATGATTGCATAGCTAGGAGGGAAAAAATGAATGGGTGCATGGAGAGAAAACGGTAAACGTGACGGCTAGTTCTGAAAAGTGGGAAGGAATATGGGGAGAAAATGGCGAATAGAAGGGATAAGCTAGCAGGTTTTTTGGGGTGTATCCCACATAGTCCCCATCTATCAGGCTTGAGAAAATCTCCGTGAAGAGAAATGAAGTAGAAGTATACACTTATCAAAGGATCATGAATATAAGCTCATCAAAACGAATCAAGGTATCGCAACTTTGGTATTAAGCCAGGCTTACTCCGGATATGTAGAAAATAGAGAAGGTATTTTTCAATAATCCCTTGAGAAAAGTTATAGCCAATATTAGAGGGATAAACTTTAGGTCATATCAATCAAAAGTACCTAAAATGATGATTTTATGGCGACATAGTTCTAGAGAGAACAAAATCATAATCTCTCTCCCGCACTCAAAAGTACGCTATAATATCCAAAGATGAACGAATGCCGTTTATTCATACAAAAGGCAGTAAAAAAGTGAACTCAGAGCAATAAAACAACCACATTTAGACCTGTTTTTCCTTGTCCGAGTGATGTGATTGCAGGAGCATGAGGTCCTGCAACCAAAACTAGGATGGGTTAATCTTCTTTATCCGATCTTAGCGTATATTCATCTTCACAAATATGCCTTTATGTCCATAAGATTTGATGACTCATTAGACCCTTGAGGTGGTCCAATATGGGTAAAGTTTTCCAATTCACTGCTATTATCAATAAAAATCATTAACCCTCTATGTTGCAACAACTCGTCGTCCCATCTTTATACAAGAAAATATATTTAAAAGTCGCAAGCTGTGATGTGAAAAATATGCTGCATGGATAAGACGTTAGGTACATAAAAATGTAGCAGAGTAATCCTAAAAAAGTATAGTAAAAATAAGGAGTAGATAATGGAATAATTCGAAAAACAAAAGCGCACTAATTAGTGAATGCGAATAGGTGAATGGCTTTAATTTTTTCATTTCATTATTCCTGTTTAAAGTCCGAAAATATTCATAGCGTATGGTCTACATTTAATTTTTAGAAACCGTTTACAAGAATTTGACAAAAAAGTATTTTTTTTTCAGTGAATCAAATGTGTATTCATACTAAGTAAGGGTTACAAAAGTACCATTTGAAATCCTTCTCCATAGCGTGCGCATATGCCAACCCATTCTCGTCCGTCTGAGTCCCAAGTGCCATACATGGATTGTGAAAATAAATAAATGGTAGAAATAGACTGAAAAAATTTGGAAAGTTAAAGATAAAATGCCTAACAGAGCTGCATTGATTCGAACAACATAACTGAGTTGCAGTCGACTATTTGAATACCATCTCATATTTTCAGGTGAGAGTAAGAATAAAACACTAGAGAAAAAAAGGCGCCAAAACTAAAAGATTCAGAAATTACCTATTCCCAATTTTTTATTTCACTTTTGCAATGCGAGATACTGGGTAGAGCAGTTTGCATGCTGTTTAGAACAGACAGAAAAAAGTATGGAATTACCTGACGACTTTTGATGTCCGACGATGTAATATTGCAATATCTAGATGCAAGAAATAAAATGGCTAAATAGATTAAATATAATAAAATACCTGTAATATGTCCAGGATATTGATTCTGAAAATAAGTAATTAATCTAAATTTTTTTGGCACATCCCAAAAATTATGACCCGGCAGCGCAATTTATTTTACACGTAACTATTTGAAGATTCTATGCTGGCTGCAGTTTTCCATTAAGATTGTTTCCTGAAAATTTAAAGCTTGGATGAGACACTCATTCTTCTTTCATTCATTAGACTCTTGTTCTTCAATGTCGCCTATATTTTATTCCCTTCTGTTCGTCAAACATGCTTGCTCTTTTCCTTCCACTACTTCGGTTACCTACGCGTCCTCCCATTTTAGAGTCTTCAACATCCTATTATTCATCGACATTCTTTTCAAAAATTTTCCTGCCTTCTTTGGACTTTCCGAAAAACTCTCATTCCTTCATTCCTGTGTGCACCTCTTTCCATTCCAATAATACCATTTTCTCTTCAAACGTGTAGAAATGTACAGGAATAAGGAACATCAGTTCTATTCATGTTCACAACGCTCTATCCCAACTGCCATCCCTAATTGTACCATTCCAAATTGTCATTTTGAAATTTAAAATACTAAACCGGGGCAATAGGAAGGAGTCGAAGGAAAAAGAGGGCAATATTTCAAACAAGGCATGAGAAAAGCAGTAAACGAAGCAGTAAGGTTCAGTAAATGGAGCATAATTTAGGAATTAATCACAGAGAAAATGACTAAAAAGATGAAAGAAGGAAATGGAGGCAAGCGAATGCGGAAATACTAAGAGAGTACTGTACAAGGCACAATTTCAAAGCACAAAGAACTAACAATTGAATCGAGGAGAAAAAGTAAAACAGGATTTTTTCATTATATTATCATTTTTTCTTTAAATGTCTTTCTTAAACTCCTCTTTTCACCCATCCTTCGAAGTACTTAAATTTGTACTGTTTACCCATTTTTATTTTTTTTTATTCGAAGGTAGCCATATATCCGTTGTTCGGCTTCCGTTTTCTTCCTCGCTTCTACTGTTTTCGATGACTCAATGCCATAATTTATTAACCTGTCAACCTCATTTATATATTTATAAATAGATGACTTTTTATATATCTATGTACATATGTGTGCATTGAGACGAGCGATCAAATTACTTCATTGAACTGTGTTCTCTTATTAAGGAGCGGAATGGTACTACAAGGCAAATTGAGTTCAATTCGAAATACATGAACATTTAGACAACTTTCTAGAACTTATCACGAGATAAAGTGTATAAATATTTGAAGAAACTGCGGGAGATACCGCGGCAGGAAATTTATACAGGGTCATCCGCTAATGTGCATTTTAATTCAACAATTTCAGGGTGTAAAAATCACGGTCTGATCAAAAATCAAAAAATCTCGGTCAAGTCACTCTGAAATCTTCGCATTGAAATGCATAAATATTTCATTCCATTCAATCTCTAACCGACAATAGTGTTACGGGATACAACTGCATTGATGTAGTACTTCATGAAAATGGCCCATACCTAAAATAAAATCTTTTCCATCACTAAAAATCAACAAACCAAAAACTTGAAAATGTAAAAGAAGCATGTATGTTTCAAGTAATACTTTATTCCAAGCACGCACCGCATTGACTTATTATAACTTTACTGTCTCTATTGCTAGCACAAATTTGGGCACATGAGATTGGATGGATGAGTTATGCGTGCAAAAGTGGGAAGGACGAGAGGAAGGGCACCGGACCAGGAAAAACAAAAATAATACGCCGAGGATAAAACACTGAAATATCTTCGATGAGGGATACCCAAGCGGAAACGTTGAAAGAGAAGGGGAGGCTTAGGGGGGGGGAGCAGGGGATGAGAAGAGGTGGAGAGGGTGTTAGGGACGGAGGGAGGCGGGTTAGCGGATAGGAATTGGTGCCGATGACAGGATGTTCAAGGGAGGCGACGGCTTGGTTGATGAAAGGTGAGTTTTTGGAGATGAAAACAGAGGCCTTAAAAGATCTCAACCGTGAGAAAGAGAGGAAGAGGAGGGTAAAAAAGCCGGGTGAAGTTGAAAAAGGCGGAGAGGTGATGGTAGTGGGCTATGCCCGGAGACGAGAGGGGGAGGGAGAGGGATCAGGAGGGATGCACGAAGAAGCAGGGCCATTTTACGGAGGGCGGGATCCAATGACTGATATAGACTTGGATGCGAAGGAGGGGTGGAGGTGGAAGTTGGAGTTTGAAGAATAGGAGGATCGCGAGGGAAGAGCTTCGGTGGTTAACGAAGGCAATTAAAAGGTCCAGAGGTGGAAAATACGAAGCGCTGAGCATTTCTGAGAAATTCGAGAGGTATTCCCTCTCACGTAATGACTTTCTCCCCATCCTCGTGGTGCCATCTTCCTCAATTACTACCGAAGAGTTTTCCGAGCAATAATTTAATCTGTGGCCGCTCAAACACGCATTGGATCTGTACGCACATTGGACCACTGCTATGTTGATGTCTTTTAAGCATGCACGTTAGATGAAATGGAGAGTAAAAGCAATGGTGATAGGACATTAGCAAAGTAACTGTAGACTTTTGTGAGGGTTCAGATTATTATTATTGATATTTTTAAACCCTGAAAGCCACTGCTAGGATGTGTAGCAGGGGATGAATACAAACCAGATCAATCCCGATCCGAACGCACTCACCCCTACCGCGATCAGACAATGTTACTCTGATCCCTTATCGTTTGTGGAAAACATGACATCTTAAATCTATCTGTTCTCTATCAACAACCATAAGGTCCTTTTTTCCAACATCCACATACTTTCTTTACGACGAGAACGTCTTCGATCCAGCGGATGGTATCGTCGTTGGATCACTTTCACCGGCCATCTCGAACTTCTTCATGGAGGATTTAAAAGAGAAGACACTCATTTTGGGTCCTCAACGACCAAAGTGTTTCTTCAGATATGTAGATGAAAGGTTGTAATCTGGCGCCAGAGACTAAACCCTTTTAGTTCCTTCTTAAATCACATGAATATCCTCCATCCGAACATTCAATTCACGATGGAGGAGGAAAAAAATGTCCGGTTCCCCTTCCTGGGCATGCTTATTCACAGAAAAAGAGACGGAACACTGGAGGTTATAGCGTTTATCGTTAGCCCACCCATACCTATTTTTATCTAAACGCTAGCAGCCACGAACAATCTTCCCATAGTCTGTGCCGCACTGTCGATAAGCAGGGCAAATCGAAGCAGGAAAGGAGAACTTCCGTGGCAAAATTAAACACTCGAGGGAGACGTTTCTCTAAAACTGATGCAGTGGGCGAAAATCTACCGGGGCCTAAATAAGTCCTTCGAGAAACACGTAAGAAGAAAACAGGTGTCGTCACAGTCTGACTACTATCTCCACAATATCTGAGAAAAACTCCAGAAAACTCTGAAGAGTCAACATCGTCACGATTCAATCATCACTGGCCAAAACTAGGTATCAGCTGGTCAACGTGAAGGCCCAGATTGTCCTCAAGATTCCTGAGGTGTATCAGATATCCTATGAGTGCGGTGAGGTTTTTAATCTGTGAAACGGGCCACACAATAGGAGCCAGTACGAAAGTACATAAAAGGTATCGGAAATTGGGTCGTTTGGAAAATCAGCAATCGCTGAACTCGGTGTCAGCCGATGAAACGTCATCGCATGGGATGATGCAATAAAATTGTGCCATTCGCCAGGCTATTGGGATCGGTTAGACAAAGAGCCTATTATCCTCAAACTCCAAAAGCAAAATTTGATTAGGGATTCAGGTTTTCAATAATCACCTGTCATAATATTCACCTGGAGATCAAGTCTAAAACGGTTATTATTATTATTAGGTAATCTACCGGTAAAGGTAGGTTTTTGGATGGACACAACTATCAAATAAACATTTTTGTAACTCCAAACAAAACCCAATCCAGCAACCTAATATACATCAAGTCCCTCTTCATCTCTGTGTACTTCTTTCCTCTCTTCATCCCATCCAACATCCCTATCCTTTTCCTGCCCTTTTCTCGCTTTCCCAACATTCTCCCCTCTATTACCTTCTTCAACATTCCACTACAGCTCAATACGCATTTCATCCATTTTTCCTGCCTCCGGTTATTAGAAAACAGGAAATATGCACGGCCAATCAGGAGACGCCAAGATCCAAGTACGAGGGTCATCCGGAAAGTAGTACCCGTTCGTGAAATAAAGACACAAAAGTAAATATTAACAAACATAAAAAATTTTATTTGAAAGAGGATACTTTAAACTACTTCTCAACATAATCTCCAAGCAAATTAAGGCATTTGTCATAACGTGTGACAAGTTTCTGTATTCCTGCTAAATAGTCCTTCGCCGCCAGCTCATTGAGATACAGGGTCACTCCTTCTTTAAGTTCTTCATCGCTGTCAAATCTTTTTCCTGCCAAAAAGTCTTTAAGCTTTGTAAAGAGATGAAAATCTGAAGGGGCCAAGTCCGGGCTATACGGTGGATGGTCGAAAGTTTCCCATTTGAATTGCTGCAAAAGTTTTTGTGTTATCCCAGCTGCATGAGGCCTGGCATTGTCATGAACGAGAATGACACCAGTAGACAATAGACCTCGCCGCCGATTTTGTATTGCCCGCCGTAATTTCTTTAATGTTTCACAATACGCATTGGCATTAATAGTGTCTCCACGGGCCATAAAATCAATAAGCAATACACCTCGTCGATCCCAGAAAATGGTTGCCATGAGTTTCCTGGTGGACAGAACTGTCTTGAATTTTTTTGGTTTGTTTGGTGAATGAGCATGATGCCACTCCATTGACTGTCGTTTACTCTCAGGTGATGCATAACAAACCCATGTTTCGTCACCAGTAATTATGCGAGTCAAGAAAGAGTCTCCTTCATCAGAATAACGTCCCAAAAACGTCAGTGCTGCAGCCACACGCTTGGTTTTGTGCTCATCTTTAAGCATGCGAGGGACCCATCTTGCACAAATTTTTGCATAATGCAGATGGTGTTTAACAATTTCATGAACAATTGTTCGAGAAACATTGGGAAAATGCTCACAGATGTCATCAATTGTGACGCGCCGATCGTTCCTCACGAATTCGTCAACTGAGCTCGCCAGTTGGTCTGTAATGACAGACGGTCTCCCCGAACGCTCATCGTCGTGTGTGTTCCCCCTCCCCATGTTGAAGTTGCGACACCACCGCCGAACAGACGACTCGTCCATTACATTGTCTCCATACACCTCCTTTAATTGGCGATGAATATCACATGGGCGAACGTTTCTTGCATTGAGGAATTTAATCACTGCCCTCACTTCACAACTGGCGGCGTTCTCAATTTTTTTAAACATTGTAAACAATCACAGAAACAACACAGGCAATGCTAGCGTCACGCAACTTGGCTCAGAGAAGGCAGACAAGCCACTGAAACTATCTGACCTCGTCCAGCGGCTACTAGCGTCGTCAGCACTTCATGCGGCACGAACGGGTACTACTTTCCGGATGACCCTCGTAGGTCCACAGACCATTCAGAAGGCACCTGATCCCAGGAAAAACTTATACATATGAGATAGAAATGACAAAATGACATTCAGAGGTCCTGAGGACGATGACCGAATCGGTTTTTGAAACGTCAGCAGCAATAGAGATACAAACCCCGGGGAAGACTCTAGGGGATCTCAATCGACACATACGCCAGTAAAGCAGAATATCTATCATAGCACCATTCTATCCAACATGCCAAGCATTATTCCTACTGCTGTATTGCGCAAGCTAACTTCGTTTAAAACAAGATTTTTTCAAAACTCTGTAAAATGTTGGTAATTCAAGTTTCTCTCTCTCTTCTCCGATAGCAGTTGTCTCCCAGCCTTTGTGGAATGCAGATTGTTTGTTTTTCAAACATCTGTTACGTGACCTCGTTACACTCCGTCATGAACCGGTTATTGGAAGAGCCCTTCGCTATCAAATTTTGGATAAAACTGAGCAAACCGGGTGAGAGACTCAAGGCAGCGGATGATAATAACGCCATCACCATCATGATCAGGTGCTACCGAAACAGAAAGATCTGTTTCGGGAGGGTAGAGAAGATGTTGAAGGCGTGGAACGTTCAAGATACCTTCTATCTGAAAAAGAGAAGGATATCTTACAAGAGTGGAGACTATGTTGGATAGCAATTACAGATTAAATGTTCGCATGGTTTCTGAACTTGGAATTCCCAAAAGTGATGTGAATCGACTTGTGACCGAAAACATGAAAAATGTGTGAGCGAAATTAATGCCGCGAGTGGTCGCGGATGAGCTAAAGTAAACTCGCACTCGGATCTAGCAAAAATATCTCGACCATGAGGATAAGGGTTTAAATTTTGTAGAAAGTTCAAGAAGGTTCAAGTATTAGGAAAGTTTTCAGCTAATAAATGCGTATATGTCTGTGTACTTGAAATATTATATCTGCAGAAGTCCCAAGGATATGAAGAGCAATATTCGTACAATAAATTTTGAGATGAAGCAACACTTCTATGCTTGAAAGCATTATTATTGCAGCAGTGGCGTCTTGAAATTTATAAAAGACTATTGGTAGGAAAAGAAAAATCTAGGCATATTCTCGAAGCTCAGTAAGGTAACAAGTTTAAGATTGAAAATATTAAGAGAGAATAAAAATCCCCTTTTACGAAATTGAAATATTCTAAATTAGTAAACATTTTTATCAAAATCTCCCAAAAAAGTCTTATTGCTGACTTTTTATCGTACGCGCTATTTTTTATTTTAGAGTTTTAATTGTTGCAAGGCAATACAAGTATATGCAGTATCCAGTACATAGCATATGCAGCATATTGCATATATGTAGACTATTGCCGTTGCTTTTCTTGATTTTTGTCAACGATTTGAACCGCGAAATGCAAAGTAAGTTAAGGATGTTCGCGGATGACATAGTGATCGACCGGGAGATAACTGGGGTTGAGGATCGTTTAATTCTAGCACATGATTTAGATCGCATTAATGAATGGTACTCAAAATGGGGATTATCATTAAAACTTTTAAAATGTTTGGTGGTAAATTTCTTTAAAAGATCCACAGGATTCTTTTACAAATTAGCTGAAGTTGTCCTTGAAGCAGTTGATACGGTGAAACACCTAAGTGTTACATTCACTAAAGGCTTAACTTGGGGGACCCACATACGTAAAGTCTGCATATAAAGCATATAAAAAATTAGGATTTATTAGATTCATTGTCGGCAGAAGTGACTCCAAGGTCAAGGAACGTTGTTATCACGCTCTTGTAAGGGCCCATTTAGAATATGCATGTTGCGTATGGGATCCGTGTGAAAAAGGCCCCATTCGGGATATTGAGAAGGTCCAACGCCGGGCAGCTCGTTTCGTGAAAAACTGTTACGATAAAACGGAAAGCGTCACTGAAATGCTTATTGTTGTTGGGATGGGAATCATTGGAAGAAAGACGATTCAATGCTGGGTTGAACTTACTAAATAAATTCAGATCAGCATACTTCAGTGCCGAGGTCTCGCAAATTATTAGCACTCCAACATACATAGGTCGCTGGGATCATTTATAAGAAATTCAGGAAATAGATTTCAGAACTAACAGACTGAAGGACTCCTTCTTTCCACGGGCAATACAAGATAACAGCTGCAGAGTTATACACGTAGATAGCAAAAATGCCACTTGTCACCCACGGCATCTAGGGAATAATTAGTTCCACTGAATTGCATGCACTTTCACTAACCTCTTGTGTGTTATTGTCAAAACCCTTCCCTCATGACCCCATTGGAATCCCATTAAGTAATGTAGTGCTGTATACAGTATTGTTTGCTCTACTTTTGTGCCCTAAACTTCTCCTTCCATCCCTTGTCCGTCTCCGTGGGGGAGCCCTCCTCCTACCTGCAGCGTTGGGTCAAATTCCTTGCTTTGGGTAGGAGTGTGTTTTATGTTGCACGTACTTGTGGTGGTGGAATTTCGCCTTGTTACTTCCCAAAATCTAGCTTACACGTTATTGGATACATTTCTTACCGCATCCTAAGGTGCAACTATTTTTTAGATTATAGCATATATAATTATTGCATGCGTTTAAAATGAAAGGAGGTAGATATGCATTTGCATGCGTGTAAAATGATAGGATGTCTCTCTGAATGTAAACACCACTGTGGATTTGGGTTTGCATGTATGTGTTGGTTTTGAATGCAGTTTTTCTTTTTCCCTTATTTTTGGGTGGTGACCGAACCCACGCCCCCCGCTCACGCCCTTGCGGCGGCTTGCGGGGTGTTATGTAGATGTAGAGTATACAGTATCCAGTCTATATATAAGCCAGATTATACATCTTAATTTTTACCCAAAGGTTCAATTGAAAATTTCCTCGGAAATTTCATTAATTTTCTCTTTGAATCGATTTTTCTTTTTTTTATTTTACATGGAAAAAGGATGACCTCCCGATTTAATGGAACTACAAGCATAAACAAATGGTACCTACAGTTAAAAATAGGGAAATGTTCGCAAAAACGCATATCTTAAAGGATAAAAAACTTATAGTTTTATTGTAAGAAACATGAACGTAATTCTAAAAAAAATAAATGCGATTCATGTGTCAGGAAAAAACTAGCAACCGAGGTAATACCCTAAATCTCCGCTGGGGAACCCTTTAATGAAGTTCCAAACTTAAGGTGGTCCTAATTTTTGCCCCGGCTGAGGAGACGGAAGGTATTTGGTGACCGTTACAGAATAAGGTTGGCAATCAGAGGAGCCAAGTTAGCTCAGGAGCTTACAGCTAGATCTGTCCTGAGAAATAAGTTAAAGAATCAGGTCGATAACTTGGAACCTAGCGAATCTCTTTTCTCCGTTATCTCCTTAACTCCAAGCTACAGAATAACGCCATTGAAGAGTAGATTGTGGAGTCCTGAAGGCAACGGCCGTCAATGGGCCAAATCCATTTCCCGTGCTCTCAATCATTGCAACATCAGTGGTTGTAAAACAATCCCTACGCATTATAACATGCTACCCCCTTGAATTTTAGTTAAAAAAAGACATTTTCGACTGAAAACCTCTAATGGATGTGGGTTGGGCCCGACCAAGTAGTTTCTGGTGCAACGACATTGCGAATCCTGGAGCTTATTTCACTTCTGCATCGGTCGTGAAATATTTATTTAGATATATTTCTGAAGAAAGTGAAACGCACCTTTCTTAAAATTCAAAAATCGATTAGAATCTATTATTAAAATTGATCATCAACTCGATATTAAGTTAAGATTGATAACTACTATAATAACCTCATAAGAAATTTTACTTTTTCTAGAAATAATTTTAAATATTTGCTTCTTCATTATCTTTAATACATCAATACCCTCAGAAGTAGTTTGTGTCAATAAAAAATATTTGAAGTAAAATCGGATCCATTTATTTCCTCTTTCCAAAAATACCACTCCATTATACGCGTGCAATTGTGAGTTTTAATTTTGTCGCGCGGTGTCCGACATTTTTTTTACAAAACCATGAAGCGTTCTTCACCTCAAAGTTTTTCGTTTCAGTGAAAATGTATAGTTCTCGTATTTGCCGAAATTCATGCATTCTTAAAAATATTTTTTTAAACTACATAGCCCAACCGACAATCAACATCTGATATTTTATTAATACGTTTTATTTACTTGAAAACAATGAAAATAATTACTTTTTCTAACAAAATCCTTTTACGGTCTCCTAAAATTTTTTTATGAAACAAGTAATATACTTTCTGCTCTTCATCCTTGTTTGAAAAAATGGCTCAAGTTATTTTAATACTGGATTTAAAGTAAAAAATTAAAACATATATATTTAGTTGAAATGGTTGAAGGAATTTCATATAGAAATAGCGAAAACGAAAAATTTAATTGAAGTTACGTAATGATGGAAAATTCATTCAAATGACTTTTTAAGAAAATTTATAATATTTTCAGTTTTTGCCCCACAATTTTTGTTACACTTTCAAAGAATTCCTTCAAATGTTTCAACATATTTTTTTATGATTTGGTTTCTGGGAAATTCCATTTCAAAATGCCTATTTATGTTGACCATTTCTATTTCATCTATTTGTTCAAATTAATTTGAATAGCACATGCATGCGGCTGCCACATAGCGAGGGATGTGACAGATAAATACGATTTTCATACCAATGCAAAAGTTTTTCTTTGGCGTAGTGACAAAATTACCCCGGTACTGATAATAATTCTTTAATCATTTTTTTTAAATATACGAAAATAAAAAAAGAGGAAGATAATTTATATTAAAAATGAACAAAACAATTTTCATGTCTTGGCTGGTGCTCTTCGCCAAAGGCAGAAAATGGAATGTATTAATGTTTTTATGGCTTTAATGTAACACCAATTCTGCCGCTGGTTATCCAAATGGCTGGTAAAATTAGAAAAAAATTGTCTAAAGACATGAAAAAACTTTCTCCACTGGCACCTAACTTAATCATTCGAACCCAATGCGATTAGGTCGAATATGATGTTCTCCCTTTCCACACACAGTTAAACTTTCTGTAAAGCTAAAAACTGTGAAATATGCATGGGTTGATCTGAATAGGTTTTCTAGTATTTCAGTTTCATTTTCTATCTAATAATAGTACAAAACAGACAATGTGAATATCCATCAATAGTTGAAATGAAATAACTTAGGAAATATTAGGCATTGTGATGGTGGAGAGAAGATTGTTGGGAGAAATTCAAAGGGGGCAGAAAAATTGGATGCAGAATATTATGATAGACGATGGAATGTTAAACACATTGATAGGGGGAAGAGCCTTAAGGAAGCAATGTAAATGTAGATAAAGGATTTCTACAAGTTTATTAGACGAAATTAAAGGGATTAAAATGCGAAATTTAAGAATGGCTTATTCTAGCATACTGTGGCAGGCTAGGTGAATATATGAAATATATCTTTGTTGTCTCAGACATCCAGCCCCTATCTCAAACGGTAGTTCATCAAATAGCATAAATTTCAAAATAAATTTCAAAATGTTTTAAAAAGCATTTAAGCTATTTAAAACATTTTGAATGGTAAATAACCGTCGATAATAGACTACCAACAAATATTCATCTTAATTTTGCTAATATCAAAATAAATAAAAAAGTATTAAATATATATTAGTCATAACGTTCCATTGTAATAACTTAGAGATAATGCAGACAATAATAAAAAAGAACTCGATAGTACAAATGATGTATCCATCCATGACCCTGATTATTGATAAATGAAAAATTAAAGGCCTTAATCTGTACATATTACCAATTCATTTAGAATAAAAATGTGTTTCATATTTTATGATGCTTTTAAGAAACATGAATCAGCCTAATGGAATGTATTTGATCGATAAATGAGCATTATACAAAAATTGAATGTATGCTTCATAAAAAAGCGGAAGCCCATTCCAGTAATAGCAATCTAGGTACTTAATTATTAGGATTTGTGTGATATGTTTTAGCTTTAGTAGACGAGAGCGTGTGAAACACAGAAAAGGAAATTTACATTGTCTCTTTACATTCGCGGAACAACTCTATAAGGAAAGAGGAATTTTAAAATACATTGGCCGTAAATATGTAAAGGGCTCAAAATGAAGAAGGTGATAAGGTAGGAAAAGGGGGAGAAAGGATAAGGAGTTGAAAGGGAAAATGGTGGTAAAGGTGGTTCAGCGGATAGGAGCCAGAAGGCAGAGTATAAGGAAATGTGGGTGTGAGAGGAGGGGATAATGAAGTTTAGTGCGGCATGGAAACGAGAAAGCGGCCGGGCTATGAGATGGAGCAATAACTCAGGTAAGTGCCTACTCCTTTATATTGGGCTGCGGTTTTTTTGGGGGGGGGAGGGGGATCGTGGAGTGTATAAGCCATTTTACATTATTCAAGAACTGCGGGCGAAAGTTGTGTTAAATGAAATGCCCCTCCGTAAAAATATTCACTCACACAGACACATTAACAATCGCGCCCGGGCACTTTAAATTGTGACGAATATTTACCGTCCTTTATATCTTTTAACGCTATTGGGGACATTAAGTGCAAAATATTAGGCTCAGCCTCTATGTTAAAGTGGCAAGCATGAACCCTTGTCTTTCAAATCCAGGATCAAATGCGCTTTGTACGAGATTATCCCACTGGGTGGGTCGTAAAGAAACAATTTTTCTCCGTGCATGAAAACGGGGACAAATAGTTTACGACCCTTAATTTAGAGACAAAAATATTGCAGGATGAGGTAATTTATATTGCACACGTCGTGGGATGTCTACCGTGAACGGATTACGGCCAGCATCTATGGCGATGGATATGAAGTGTGAAGCGGTTTTTTCAACCCTGCCGTGGTCGCTTTCCAACCTGTTATTGCTTGTTTCTTGCAATATAATGACTCAGTTAAACAAAGATAGGGTGACATTTTATTTGGAATCAATAAACACAACATTTTGTTCAACGTGGGCTTTACACTGAGAGAGTGAATCTAAAGATATGTTCATCAACGCCCCATTTATTTTGCCGTTTCTCAAATTCAACAGTTTAAGTATGCATGGCGAAACGTACGAGTACATTTCATCCATGAATTTATGTCACCAGTGATGTACCCTATACTGTTGTGAACGAGTTTGATTCGTGCACGTGACTTTCACTGTGATTTTATACGCTATCAAAGTAAAAACTAAGTAAAATATCTTGGCGTATTCAATTGATTCTGCATTTAAATGAGTCAAAGTTCAAAAACCGAATGAAGTTGATTGATTTTAATCAAATATTTCTCCTGAACGCGAAATTAAATGGAATTACATGAATGGTTTGTAGATTTTTTTTAAAAAGACAGCTTTAAAAAAGACTCCTTTATGTAATAATACGTGAAACCATTAAGAAATGGTATTATTTCTTAATTTTGCCCTTTATTTAATTTGATTCAACTGTCACTTAGTTTATAACCCGTTCCAGAATTCACAATTGAATTCCAAGTCTTGAAAAATGTTATCTGCTTCATCCATCAATGGAGTTGTTACTCGTTTAACTCTTTGTCACGTCGGTGAAGCATAGTGCATTCTACTCTTATATACAATCTTTTTATTTACCACTGACCCAAAGTGCCAAACGTATATCCGAAGTACCCTGAAAAGATAAAACCTCAGCATAAATATCTATTATACTATATTTATATTCTTTACGCGTAAGAACAGACAATAAAAATCCTTATGTACGTTAACTGTCCCTATACTATTGCTAAAAACTTTAACAACCCTCCTTTTGCTGTTTTCTTGAAAAATATCTTCCTATTTCTCCTGGTATAATGCCTTTTCCTGTCGCTTCGTCATTTCGTCATAAATTTTTCGAAGCAAAATTTGGCATTTGCCATGGATGGGAAAATTAATTTTTTAAATCAATGAATTCGTTGAGAAGGAATTAACTCATAGTTAAACGCGCTTTTCATGAATGTTTTAAAGAGTGCAATTCAAATATCATAAGTATGACAATTATCAGCACGTAAAAGTGGATAATTGATTTAAATGGTTATGTAGAGGGCAAGTGAAAGTTACTGGTGATAAAAATACGAGACACATACGATATCCTATACTACTATATACCCTATCCTATACTATCCCATACTATATTTCCTCTGTCTCTGACTGACTGAGGATGGATTCAGCCGTAATAACCGTTGCTATTATAGCTTCAAAAGAGGTGAAACTATAATAAACTAGCTACTACATAACACTAACATACAATTTTAAATACAGTCGAAAATTATTATAAAATATAACGACTTATGATAACAAAAATATTTGTTGCTGTAGATTCGCTCCTATTTCTTAGAACGAGGTTGACATGAGGGGCGGTTTTGCATAATGGTGGGAAAAAATGAAAGATTTTAGGCGTTTGACACACGCTTGAAGAATGAAGTTTTGGTAAAAAAAGTGCCTTTGACGGAAAAAAAGGAAAATTTCGAAAAGAAGAAGCTCGCTCAAGGGATTCCAAAGTGAGAAATAGTTTAATGCGTGTCATTAGCTCATAGGTTGTTATAAGACAATCCTCGGATTAAAAAGCCGTGATAATGATGGATATATAGTAGCACTTAATATTATACTATATTATCTATGCGAAGGTCGGATGCTTACGCGAACAAACGAAAATTAGTTAGCACCAAACAAATAAGGGAAGCATTCATATGTAAGCCTGTACAAGCATGTAAAACGTAGGAGACGGCCTTACGCATGTGTCACTTATTGTAGCGTTCGCCTTTCCCATTCCCTTGTGAGGACCGATTAGATTAAAAATTTCCGCTTTTCACATTTTGCGAGAAAACGTTTGTTGCAATTAACATCAAGCAGAAACTTTCTTCTAAAACGCAAGTTTTGCTTTGTCGAAAGCACACATCGCTATGATCAATGTACAATTTATTGTCAGGAAAGTTTTACCAAGAACCACTGAATATAAATTTCAATAAATAGCCACCTGATTTCAAAGGAGCAAGTGTTATTTAGTGATCACTTATCAGTTTAGTCAATTATTTGTTCTGAATATGTAATCACGTAGAAAGCTAATTGTTTTACGTCACTGCCTCTTGTATTTACCTTCATATATTGAACCGAAGGAGATCTATTTCAAAACTTTGTAAGAGTTAAAAAAAAATGCCTAAATGTTTCTTAAAAATAAATTTTGGTGGAAAACAACGCAGAAATAAATTCTAAAGACTCCCAGTGTACGTCTAGGAAAATGTCACAAATTGGCAAACTGCTAAATTACCTATACTCTGACATAATTTAAGAACGTTTTCTATAGGGTTACAAAGAAGTGCAGTAAATACTCGTCCAACATCTAGCAGAGAGGAAATTGAGGCACGACGCAGCTCATTCAAGCGATTTCGAGAACAGAGGCAGGAGTTTTGAGGCCATCCGAAGGACGCGAGTTTGTACACCAAATTGATAGAAGGAAGAGAATTAGTACGGTGAAAGAACCTTTGAGCAACGTCTACTAAACGAACCGACAGAAATTCTCCAGAGATTCCAGAGGCTTTACTGGGACATGAAGGGGACAAAATGCTAAGATTCTAGAAGTAACCTCTTTTATTATTCGCTTTTATAACTCGCACAATTATTATCTTGCAAACTTTGGGTTCTACAAAGAGTAAATTGTTTTCCATCTTAACTATTATGAGGGATTTTGAAGACAATTCTTGAAATTTATAATCCCATTTTCATCCAATTTACTTAACATATTTGTTGGCGGAATCTCAAATACCCCTATGATTTGGCTACTAATACGAATGATACCACTACCTCCGAATGAAAGATAAAAAAGTTTAATTTTAGTGGAAGTTTTATGCATACATACCTAGCTCCCAGAGAGAATGCAGAGAGTCACTGCATATACTACATTTATAACCATTCTAGTTCTTCTTCCTATATTTCCTCTCTCCCTGACTTGCTCAAATTGGAAATATATAGAGTAAAATATTAGTTAAAAATAAAGCAAACGCCACATATTTATAATAATGATATTTTAGTCACTAATTGCTTGATAAAAATATGTTCATCATAAAATATATAACGAAAATAGGAAAGGTGAAGAGTTACACAAAGCAGGACATTATTTCAAGAAAATAACACTGAATGAAGAAAATACTGAAACGCTACTGTTTTCCCAACCTTTCGTCTGACTCCTACCCTTTTACCTTTCTACCAATGGTGATACTGTTTACACAACTAAAAAAATATCCATGACCCACCAGAGAGATGTGAGGCAGAGGGTGAATATAACAGGTAGAAACTGTAGGGGATAATGGAGAGGGAGGGTTTTCTAGGGGTAATATCATTGAGTTTTCATTATCTACACACTATAAAAATAAATAAAACTTGATAAAATAAAATTATGAAAAAAATTTCTTTCCCCATATTCAATTAACAGGAAAGAGGTTTAGGGGGTATGAATGTTTTTAATTAACCTATAGTTTATTATTTCTTCACAGTAAGATAATGGATCACGTATTTGAATGATTCCTTCAATAAATATACTCAATAGACTGTCCTTCTAGACTACATGTTGTGACTATGAATATTGAATTTGTACTTTAAGGGAAAAAAATGGTAGAGTTTATGGGTAAAGTGGATTGGAACTAATTGCACGGTGGGAAAAGATTCAATTTTATCAGCGAAAAATGAGGAAATTATTTCACAACGATTAAGCTGCACTTAATTCCTCGTTAGCCTATGAATTCTCTGGATTATTTTATGATCAAATTTTGAATTATGAAACGAATAGATGTAAATAACAGCAATCATGCTGAAAACCAAAATTCAATCAATAAAATTTTGAGTTTAAATAAATGCTAGCCAATTTTAAAACTTGGTAGAACAAAAACCAGTCTAACTCCTAAGCCATGTTAAACTCGGTATCTTAGTTTATGGATGAAAGGTAATATGATTTTTTTTCCTTTAAAATAACATTTTGATGTTTCGCAGCCTAGCCTTATTGCCCCGAAACTTGGTCTTGGGGGGGGAAGGGCACAATCGATTTACTAACGAACAAGATTTATGTATGGTTGAAGAAGACAAGAATCCGAGGAAGGCAAAAAAATGGGGAGGGAATTGTTAAATTTAGTGTTAGAAGAAGGATTCATAGATAAGTGGGTAAATTAGCAGGGAGAAAATACGCTTTTTGGCTGACAAGAAGACGAAGAACTGAAAACGGAATGAATGAGAGTAAAATGAGGAGATGCAACCCGATACGTAAAACGTAATACATATTGCAGCTACTGTGTTGAACATACTTTCACCGAAAACCTAAAATAACTCTAATTAAAAGTAAATTTAAAGATTGAATGCTCCTTCTGTCAACGTTCATAGCGAATCCGGTTATGTTTGCGTTATTATCGATTTTGTGGCAATTCCATTTCATAAAAAATATTTCCACGAAATACCACCCGTCAAAAAATCATTCTCAGGTTAACTTAGCTGGGAGGAAATTTTAAAAAACTTGAAGCATGGAAGCAGGGGTAGCAAGAAATAGCCGCAGATATTTTCCCCGTACGCCCCATGTAACTCATTTCGGAAGAATCAATGAACAAATATCGCTCTGGATAGCCGATTAAGAGTGACTAAAGGTAAAAGACTATAAAGCATGAATGATATTTTTACTTTGATATTTTAACCATCCTGCCTTCCACTCGAGACTAAGCTTAGGCCATACTGGGTGAGCTATGTACATTAACGGTGGGTCTTTACGATGCTGTGTACCAAAAAGCTGGGATTTACAAGTACAATTGGAAGAAGGAATCCCCCGCCACACGCCCTTACGGCGGCTTGCGGTGTATAGAGTAAATTTAGAAAGAAGGTACAAATTTAAATACTACAATTCAACCATATCATGCGAGACCAATACACATAAAGAAATTAGGAATAAAGATCTACGATCTCAATTTTGAAAATATTTCGCTATGCAAGTATGAAGGGATATTCCGTGAATACGTGAAAAGTTTTTTTTCATGGAATATAGGATAAACCAAATGGATAATGAAAATGATAAGTTATTGCAAAAACCAGTCAAAGTTGAAATTATTTCTGCCATTTTTCCGACTGTTTCTGATTCTGATCACCTTATTATGAGTTCTCGTATTTACCCTAATTTCGTTTCAATAACTGTTTGTTTAAAGGAGATAAAAATATCTAAGACTTTATTTTTAAAAGGGATGCAATTCAATAAATTACTCTAAATTCTTTGTAAAAATTCTACGTTAATACTTACGATTTTATTGGAAATCATGCCTTTTCCAGGTTTTTCATGCAATTTATTCAGGTCAACGCCTATCGAGAGTTAAAAATCATGGGTCAATAATGGCATAACAAGCTCATCTTTTTCTCCTTGTAATTTTTTAAGCATATTAAGGCTTCTTTCATATTATGGGGGCAGTCAGTGACAGATATATCCAGATAGAGAAGATCCAAACCATCATTTGAAAAAATATTTTTGCAATTACGATTCAACGCTAAATTATTACAGGAAATTAGGGCACTGACACCTTTGCATAAAAGGTTTTCAGATACAAACAAGAGTATAACCATTTATTTTCATTTACCAGAAGACTGAATCCCTTCAGGGCCTTCAAACTTCATTCCAAGATCAAATTTTCATCAAAACTTGATAGAATATTCATAAATTAATAAAATTTGCCATAAATCTCAATCTCGAACGAGAATATTGCTTTCAACTTACTAATATTTGGTTGAAAACAAAATTTCTGGATTAAACTATGAACTGAATGAGATCAATAAAAGAATAAATGATTTCACAAAAGCAGTGATCGAGCTACTAAAATTCATTGGTGTCAATGGGAGCTAATTTATTGAATACGTTGTGATAATTACCCTCAAATTAGTTTAAATAATGAATGAAACATTATTTATCAAGAAAACCTTATTAGGTATAAATATATGTATTTCATATAAAACGTAGGTGAAAATTTTCATCTGAAGAGAAAAATATTGATGTCATTCAGCGATACATTTATTATTCATAGAAGATATGGAATCAATCTCATTGAGTTCCATTGGATGAAAAAACCAAGCATGTAGAAAAGACAAAAATATATGATTATGTAATTGGGGTTTGCACATTCGGATCACTTCCATTCACACTAAAGAAACTCAAATGCATGCAAATATTTTTGTATGTGTCGTAAATATTGCCGGGGAATTGCGAATATCTTCCGAAGCATTTAAAAAACAAATTTCGTCATGCATAATCGCAATCATGACTTTCCATCTGGAAAGAAATAATGCATTTGAATATGAAGAGTTGTCGTAACATTTATTGTTCCGGGCATTTAAAGAACCCTAAGTAGCCGAAATTCGATACATTCGGTAGCTACGAATGCAAAACATAAAAAAGAAAATTTAAACATCCATATTGGGACAGATAACCTTTAAACTTCTAACCTGTTTACATCAGATTACGACGAAGGATTTGTTGATGAGGGTAGGATTCGAGAGGGCCGCTAAGATATGGCTAATTAATCGTCGCCCTAAACCACATATCATTCCCTAAACAAAACACGCTGAATATAAAAATTCTCCAAAGAAAATTTCTTAAAAAGAGGACTTGCCTGACACCTTAAACCTAGATTGATCAGGATGCATGCAATGAATACGAATTCAAGAATTTTTTGCTCCCACTTGACACGGAAAAAAACGACGCCCGCTCCATACTAAAATCTAAAAATAAAAAATTTCAACTCCATCTTCAATTTTTTCGTTTGCATAATTTCCCAAGAGTCATCAATTTGTCAACTGATACGCGCATGTCAATGCCTTCCTTCACTGCGGCCTGAAGTCTATGCGTCGCCATTTTGGCCAATTATTGTGTTCGGCAGTCCACCGCCAGATGTCAGGAACCTTCGACGTGGCTGCCTTTCTTTCTTCCTGCCCTCCATCCTCACCCCAAATCCTCCCAAATCCATTCTTTCCATCCATAAACCCCCCTTCCCAACCCCTCTTTCGGGGAAAAGCATATGCTGACGTAGATATGGGAGAGCTGCGGCTTTTGCAGGACGTTTTGATGCAGGCAGCACATAAGTCGAATGGGTTTCAAGGTTGTTTTTGAACGGAGATAAGAACGAGCAGTGAGAAGAGTGGAGGAGGAGAATTGGTTCCAGGAAAGTAGGAAGTGGGAAGAAAAAAGATGGACGATGCGAATGAGTGAAAAGGCATATTGCCAGAGGGAATTAGAACACGCTGAGAGCTATTGGACGGAGCTTGGATAAACTTTGGCGAAGAATGAGTGGGACCGGAAGCTAGAATATCCTTGGTGATCCGAAGAAAAGATGCGGTCCTTAACGTATGTGCGATCCTACCATGAAAAAAACTACCGAGAGAAAAAGAGGACCAAAGTGGCATTGGGAGAAGAATTTGGAAAAAATAAAGATCAATATGGCTAAAAAATAAATGCACCAATACCTCTACAACACTAACTGGAATTGACCCTCATCTGCTTCCCCTCCAATTATCACGCCAGCCATTTTTTAAGGGTACATATACTCACATCACTATGTAAATTAACCAAATAATGGATCAAGAAGAAGTATCATCAGGCGATTGAGGAAATTATGACTGGTGGGCGGGGTACCATACGTGGTCTGTCAAATAAATACGCGAACTGAGGCCGTAAAAAAATTTATTTTGCAAAATTTAGTCCACATCGATTTTGTCTATTCCCTCTATGCTATTCGTAGGGTATGCACTTCCTCGGCAGTTAGGTATTTTATTTTTCTCGTCGTTTGTTGCTTTATTGTATCCACATCTTCCCACTGATGTCCCTTGATCACAGTTTTGCATTTCGGGTATAGAAAAACTTTGCCAGGGGCGAGATCAAGTGAATAAGAAGGATGATCAAGGATGGAGATTGAAATTTTTATCAGAAACTGGCGAGCAATCAATGCTGAATGTGCAGACGCATTGTCATGGTGATGTCAAGGATATATCCATCATGGTAGGATAAAAAAGTGATAATGTTTCCTAAATTCAGTTCATCAGCTATCGTTCGGGCAGTTTTTCGACGATCGGTAAGTGCACGGGACCACACACGATCAATGTTATCGTTAATACATATATATAATAGGTGGTTGAAGGTCGTCCGGGCCTTGCATCTTCCGTGGCGTCTTTTTGCCATCCATAAAATACTTAACTTGAAAACAGATGTTTTCTTCAGAGCATTATCATTGTAAACAGCAATCAATATTTCAGTTATTTCTTGATCAATTTTACCGCACATCCGCAAAAAGTTGGATGCTGAAGTGATGATGAAGAATCCATCCATCATGTTTGGTTAAAATTAAATTTTACCGCACTTCGTCAAAAACTCGATGTTGATTCGTTGCTCCGTGATTTCGACTATTTCCATTTCCAATAATCAGTAAAAACAAGGACAACAAAAACTAACAAAACTGGCACTATACGCACAGCTCGACGATCCGCCAAGCACAGATGACTCATTGGGTCTCAGGCAACTAGCGCCGCTAGTGGGTGGGGTTGTAGTCTGCGTCATGGCCGCCATATGGCACTAGTTGGCGTATTTATTGGCCGGACCTCGTTTTTTAAGAAACGCGGAAGATTTTATAAAAGGTATATTGAATTCCGCAAAATAAGCTGCAGGAAAAGTAATAAGTAGAGGAACAAAGAACTATGGAATACGGACATGTCGATTAGAAACATATTTGATAGAAGGAAATGGAAAAATAAAAACCCTCAACTAGGTATTAACAAGTATAAAGAGTTAAGTAAAAATCTGAAGCGTGAACATAACATATTATAAGTAAGATGGAAGAAACAGTGTGAATATATAAAAAGGTTTTGAAAAAAGATAAAATCGGTGCCTTATGCAGGACACTTAAAACCTGTCAGAAGAACGGAGGAAATATCTTTGCAACCATTCAAGTAAACGTCAAGAAAAATATTATTTCAACCAGAAGACATCGAAAAGAGGTGGAAAAATTATATGGAATCCCTCTTTGGCATAGATATTAATTCAGGAAGATCAGATATAGAGAATATGACGTAAATAAAGATAGCTAAGGTCCACACTGACTCGCTGTAGACACAGAAAGTATATCAAGGAAAATGAAATCAAAAAAGGCCGCTGAGGTAGACAAACACAACTACGGAACTGTTTAGACAATAACAAAAACGTGGAAGGAAGAATTTTACTGTCTAATTCGTAGCATCCAAGAGGAAGGCATTAATCCGGAAGATTTCGTCAGATAAGTGTTTGTTTTTATTCCAAAATATTACATATATGCATACAAAATATATGCATATAAATAATGAATAATAGATGGTAGCACTTTTCCACTTGATACAATTTGTTTGACGATCGGGTTTTGATGTATTACATCAACATGAGGTAACAAAATGAAGTTGTGTGTCTTAAGTATATAAGATTCCGGCGGCACATAATTTCAATTTGTTACCTGATGATGATGTAATGCATCGAAAACCGGTCGTAAAATAATTTCTATCGAGTGGAATAGTGCTACCATCTATTATTCATTATGTTCAACTTCCACCACATCACGCCTTAAGCTACTTAGTTTGTACAAATAAATAAGTTAGATTTCGCACGCGCCTAAATTGGTTATGCAAGTGATTACAGAAAATATTACATCAACTTGCGTTTAAGAAGAGGAGAGACGCGTTCGATGCCACTGCAGAAATTCAATCACTAATATGGAGGAATAGTTACATAAAATACAAAAGAACGCGTACTTGCCTGTTTCATAGATTACGAAAAGGGTTTTTATGTCATGGGCAAAACCTAGAAGTCTCAGATATGTACAGGTTACGGATTAGCCTCTTGTTTCTCCAATCTATTCACATTTTCTTCAATACACGCATTATTTTTTCCTAATTAATTCTATCGGGCTTTTAGCTTTATAGAGTTAATTAAAAGTAAGCTATTTTCCCCAATTCACTCTATCAAACACTTTTTCGAAATCTACGAAACAGGCAAATACACCCTCATTGTATTCTATATTCCTCTTGATTAGGGATCTCATTACTGCAATGGCATCACGCGTACCACTACCCTTCCTAAACCCAAACTGATCATCCCCTAAGTAATCATTTGCCTTACTCTCTATCCTTTTGTTGATGATCCTGAGAATAACTTTAGCTGCGTGGGATATCAAACTTATTGTACTGTGATCCTCACATGACGTAGCCTTTGCCTTTTTCGGAATAGGAACTGTCCCTGATTTCAAAAAATCTTCCGGCAAGATTCCTTCCTCATAGATACTACGAACCAGTCCATATAGTCTTCTTCCCACATTTTCCTAAACATTTCAACAGTTCCACAGGAATGTTGTCCACCCCCACGGCCTTATTGGCTTTCATCTCCTTTAATGCCCTTTCTATTTCATCGTTGAGTATGCCTGGACCTAAGCTATCTTCTTCTACGTCATGTTCCTTTTCCATGTCTAACCTAGTTGTCCTAAGTTATCTACCATTCAGTGTTTCTATATATATATCCCTTCCATCTCTCTTGGATCTTTTTATTGTCAACTATTATGTCACCACACTTATCTTCAACAGTTAGCACTGATCTTGCCTTCTTACTTCCCGATAATAACTTAACCTTGCTGTAGAGCGCACCAATTTCAAATTTCCTCAGTAAACTTTCCATATTCTCACACTGCGTTTTCCACCATACTTTCTTCGCTTTATTTGTGGCCCTTCTCAATTTATTGTTTAACTCTTTGTGCATCATTTTCCCTAGCCATGTGTTTTAAATTTTTCCATATATATGATTTCGTCGAAGTAACACGGATGCGTTGAAACCTAATCAGTCCTCCTAAAACCTCATAAAAACCTTCTAAGCAGTCCTAACACATTTTCTGTTGAAGACGGAGCTCAATTCCGTTGAAATTATCAAGAAATAACGTGTAAGTGTTCCTTTTATGTGTTCTTGTATTGTTTGTTGCTGTCAAAGTTTTTTTATGCAACACTTCCGTGTTACTTCGACGATATCACCTAATGTATATGTATGTTACATGGGTCTCCGTAGTCCAGGGCGTAGAGCGTTGGACTACTGACCGGAGGGCCCTGGTTCGATTGCAAGGCTCTCTGGGCAACTGAAGCTCCACAAAATTTAAGGTAAGGGTCCTGCTAATTTGATCTGTTATTTATGTTTTAATGCTGCTTGTATCTCACTATTGCCCTAATCAGAATGAGTAACTAAATGGATATTTTCTTTATGTGACTCTAGAAGGCATTTTAACGCGTAGTCTCCGATATTTCCGACGCCAGGATCTGGAAAACGGAAAACAACTTCCATTTTTGGCATAAAACGGCAAACGGAAAGAAATCATTCCGCTGAAGCAGCATATCGTGAGCGAAGAGGAAGAGAAAGGGAGGGGTGGTAGGGCTCAGGGAGAATTTAATCGAAGAGAAAAATCCTCGAGACGCGAAAACAGAAAAAAAATCATAAAAGACGTGAAGCTGGGGGATTGGGGTTGAGTGAGAATCTTCCGGTATGAAGAACTGGAGAAAGAGACAAAGAAAAGAAAAGGTGAACAGAGTGAAGAAAAGAGAAAGTGAGAGGCGGGCCGGGACTTGCAGGGAAGCCAACTTCCTAGGTATCTATTTTTTCCCTCTCTCTCTCCCTTTTCCCCTATCTCCCGTTGCCTCTCACGGCCCTTGCCACCACTCCCAAAGAGTGGGTTTTCACAAAGAGCACAAAGCATGAAGGGAGGAATAAATCAAAAGGCTCGCGCAAATTTTAAGTGGCGCGCTCGGAGAGTAAGGGGCTGGTGGAGAGGAGCGAGGAATGGCGCGAGGTGGCGAGAAGAGGGCCGATGGAGGGTATGGAGTGACCCGAGTATAATCTTCAGTTGGAATGAGCTCATTCTTAATTTTTTGGCCGAATAAGCGTTCCCCGACTCCTCTTCCTTGTACATTCCCCCCCCCCCCATTACCCTAAAATTTCTCCGCCGTTCCTCCATCTACATCTCCATCTTGCACACACATTAACCCCGCTCTTGCTCATTCCCCACCAATGGGCTGAGCAAGTAAGCCCACTTGTTTCACAACTGCCGAAGAGACCGGTGCTGTAAAATTTCAAAGGAGTGGTACACATTTATCCTTTGATGTGAGTGAACTGTTTTTTTTTGACACCTGAAAGAATATGAGACAAACGCTATGGTGTGTATTTCCGAATCTTACACACAAAATTGATCGTGGAACTCAAGAAACCTCAATCGTCTTTGAATAATATATCTTTTTCTACCACTGCTCTTATTTTCCTTTGATACACATTTACATTCACACAATTCTCTTCAAACTGTCACACGGGTATGTGGGGGTCACAAGTTAAACACGTAGAAATATTAATCTATTCAGTCATATTTTAGTTCACATTGAAAAAAGCTCATTAAATTGCATAAATGTCTATATATTTATCGTGCAGTAATTGTCGTTTCCGTAATTTCATTAATTTTAGTCTTAAAGTTAATAATTTCGGACACTATTGCTCGATTTTATTATACTATAATTACTTATCAAGCGAAGGAAGTGCCTGAATATGTCTGACGGTTTATTTCCTTCACTCTTGTCTTACCCTGTGGGTCGAATCTACCAATATAAATTCGTTCCACAATAACTCCCTCTGTGTCGTAAGAAAACTCAGGTGCTCCTTTCCTTTCTGAAAGTTGAAGGAAGAATAGATACCTGAATCTTGAAAGACTTACCTACTCTTTTTCAGGTTCAAAAGGTTCCCAAACTAATTCCTCCAACGTAGCCGTCAAGCTTTCTCTCTTCTCGTAGCAATTTGTAATAAACCCAACGGATTTTCCCTTAGTCATTCCAATTATTTAATTAACGTTTTCTCCCACGGATTCTCTATTTATAGGTAAAGGTCCATGTATTCCAAATGTTACCTAACCGTAGTACAATCTCTCTCTTACTTTTTCGGTACATTTTCCCAAATCCTGTCTGAAAACACCTAGCACTTTCAATTCTGGCCCGTATGATCTTTTAATGTCCGTACCCTATGAAAGATTTGCTAACGTGTAAAAACTAAGAACTTTTTACCTTTCCTGAAATTATTAACGCGATACCATTTATTTCGTAAGTAATGTCTTGTTCGCCTCTTTTTATTTAGAAACTTCAATGCTGCACATTTTTTGATAATTAATACCGATGTTAGGCACAAATCAGTAGAGAGTCACACAAAATACTATGTTATTTTTCTGTAAATCACTATATCATCCACCAGTAGCTTAAAAATGAAATAAGATAAAAAAATAACCTAATACAGGATTTCAGAACTCAGTGTAAAACTCGAATTTCCTTCCGCGAGAGGTTCCTCAACATCTATGGTTATCAGTAGAACAAAAGCTTCGTGAATTGGAAACTTTAAATTTTTCCTCAAAAGTTTGTATTCCATTTCAAATCAATTGGTGGAAACATATTGTATCACCTTTAAAGCAATATGAAATATATTTTCGTGAATCTCTGATAATATAAAATGACAGTTTTCTTTAAATCTCATTGATAAAAGGGTAAAAAGCTACCATAAACTGAAACTATACGTGCTCTGGAAAATAACATTATATTGTAATATAGCATCGAATTATATGCCTCCCTGCCCATCTCAACTCTTTTGCCGTGTATTTTTTACTTGATGATTTGCCAGTAAAATCCAAGTCAACATCACTTCCGGAATAATGGGCATACCATAAATGTAAAAGTAAGCATAAATTGACAATAAACAATTAGAAATACAGATTACAAGAAAATGGACACTAAAGGACATATATGCTAAGAAACAATTTAATGATTCACCAGATTCACATTCATAGGCATAGGTCACATTTTTAGTGCTATTATTTCTTACATCGTGTATATGTCCACTGATATATGTAACAGTTTTTTAAATTTATCGTAAAGTTAAAAATAGAAATCCCTCAGGTAAAATAAATCGCTCATGTTACCTAAAAGCACGAATACAAAGAAACAAACGAAGGGGTTTAATCGTGAAAACGTGTTTATACTTCGTAACCAATATATAGAAGGTTAATCCTATCAAACTTAAATTGTCCGACTATCGCTAGGCAATCGTTCTTTTCTGAATTTGCCCCGCAACCAGAAGCAACAAGCGGCTGTGCCGTTTTGGCGATCATTGATTTGACACGCCATTATCTCAAAAGGTGATCAGTACATAACCACATTATTTCACAATTACCTCTTCCAAACCTTAACTTTGTTAATCTGCCTCTCTTAAAATAATAGGAATTACATCTGGGTCACATACCCAGATGACTTTTAATACAATATTACGCAAAAAGTAATTTTAAAACTATCTGGGAAAAACTATGTAACTTAATCATAGAGCCGATGGTTTGAGGATCTACTTTTTGAAAATTAAGGATCACTAAATAAATAAACTTGGTATTTTTTTATACAAAAACATTTTTATAACACTACCGTTCATTCGTAATAATTTCGCCAGTACGCCGAGACCGGTAGTATATTAATTTTATATTAATGTTTTGTGTGAAGAAATACCAAGTTTATTTATTCAGTGAAACTTAAATTACACTAAATAAGGTATAAAGTTTAAAAATCCTACGAGAACGAACCCAGATCACCAGTACACAGAGCAAAGCCTTGACACCTCTCATCATGTATCGACTCGATAAGAAAATCTGTTTCAAATTCATATCCACATCTACCTCTACTTAATACCCCGCAAGCTGCCGCAAGGGCGTGTGGCGGGGGTTGTTAAGGCGCCACCCGCATTAAGGTTTGTGTGTATCAAATACATACAAACACCACAACGGCTGACTCCTAAAACGTTGGTGAAGGAAGGCCTTACTTTCAACTCAAAGTGAAAACTAAATACTCATTTTCCCTCTAATCATTATAACTCCATAATCTTATTTTTCTCCAAAAAGGAAGATAATGTCTTAAAAATGTCATTGAGAAATCGAAGGAATTATAAAATAAGTGAGATATGATACATGCATGGTAATACGAAATCAAATTATCAGCATATTTATCGTATAGTATCTCACTAGAGAGCAATAAAAAATCAGTAATCAACAGTTTTCATTTATTTTCTTTTAATTGAATTGGGTCATTTACCGTAGATAAACAGGACTCAAAATGCAGGAATATACAGAAGTAGCTCATATTACTAACCTATGAGAATCACAATTTTATAGAAATATTGTTCCAGAGAGCCACGTTTACCTGTATGAATTTATTGATCGAAGAGGAGAAAATATTATATAAACCAAATTAGTGGTAAATATTTTGCTTCAACGACCACATCACGGAAACGTGAGTTCACCCGCACCGAATGCGAAGAGCAATAGAAGGGAATGTGTACCTAGCATTATATGAAATAACGAATGCCAAATGCCTATAATCCCTCTAATTTGCATGCTCTATATTACCTTCCTTACTTGCTTTGCCCAATTCAGATTACCTGAGCCAAAGTATTACCATAAATTTTCGAATATTATTATTTTTTCAGGAATGACGGAATCAATTTTTATTTGGTTATAGAACCAAAGAATTACAAAATGGGCGTATTTTCAGTGCAGATTAAGTTTCTTTACACCCTATTGCAACTAAAATACCACCAATTATGGAGTTGAAAAATATTTTGTCGCCCAATCGAATTTCCCTTAACAAGGAATTTCCTTTCACCATGCAACCTGTTTTTGAAACATAAAAATTTTCTACATGAACGTTAGTGCTCAAATATTTTTCTGTAAGCGTCAATGAAATAGAGACTTCATCTACATAATACCCCGCGAGCCACCGCAAGAGCGTATGGTGGTAGTGTTAGGTCACAATCTGTAAAAGGAACAGAATCACATGCAAAATCAACATATCCATGCAAACCTATACCCTCAGTGGCGTAAACATTCATTGAAAATTCCTTTCCACTAACACGAACGCAAATACGCATAATATCAAACAACAAAAATTTGCAAATTAGTATGCAGTAATAAAGTTATCCAATAACGTGCAAGCTTACTTACATACATCGGTCTCTTCCTCCAAGGACACCGGTAGGCAATCTGACTCAACGCTGAAGGTAGCGGGAGGATCCTCCCATGGAGTGAGACGAGACATTGTAGGAAGCCTGAAAACACACAAGGTAGAGAAAGCATTACTGCAAAAATTACCCCATTATTAGAAGGCATTCTAATGCGGTCATGTGGAAAGAAAGGATTTTTACAACAAAACACGTTAGTTTAGTGAGAGTGCATGCAATTGAGTAGAACTAATTACTCCCTAGATGCTGTGGGTGACAAGTGGCATTTTTGCTACCTACGAGCAGTTGTACAGTTGTACCCTACAGTTGTTATCTCGTATTGTTTGTGGGAAGGAGTCCTTGAGTCTGCTAGTTCTGGCATCTAATTCCCGAATTTTATACACATGGTCCAAGCGACCAATGTATGTTGGAGTGCGAATAATTTGCGAGACCTCGGCGCTGAAGTATGCGGATCTGAATTTATTTAGTAAGTTCATCCTAGCATTGAGTCGTCCTTCTTCCAATGATTCCCTTCCCAACTCCGTAAGCATTTCAGTTCGGCTTTTCGTTTTATTGTAAGAGTTTTTATCGAAATTGGCTGCCCGGTGTTGAACCTTCTCACTTTTCCGAATGAACCTTTTTCACTCGAATCCCATACGCTACATGCATATTCTAAACGAGGCCTTACAAGAGCGTGGTAACGACTTTCTTTGATCTTGTAATCACTTCTACCGGAAATGCGTATAATAAATCCCAATGTTTTATATGCTTTCCCGCAGACTTACCCCAAGTTAAGTCTTTAGCGATTGTAACAACTAGTTATTTTACCGCATAAACTACTTCTAGGCCAAATCTAGCTAACTTGTAAATAAATGCCGTTGATTTTTTTAAGAAATTGATCACAGGACTTTTAAGGTTTAATGACACTCCCCATGTTTAACATCATTTCGTATTGCCATTTAGAGACGGTTTATTCTTGTCCAATAGCCGGTTATTCACCGAGGATGATGTACGTATTTACACTGGCTTTCTTACCTAGACCTAGAGTGTAACATTATTTGCTTTCGAAGGGTTTTCCTAACGCCTTTATTGTACCACCTGGGTGGCGATTCGCTTCGACGTACTTTATAGGGATGAAATCTGTGATGCCTTTTTTTTTTCATATTGAAAAGTTGTCTAAGTTTCTTCCACGTTGGCATGACTTAATCTCGTTTTAAACTTGGCTAGTGAAGAGTTTAACTGACTGGCAATACTTAAAATCTGCTTTATGGCAATTATATATTTCCCTTTTTGGTTTAGCAATCTTTTTTATTTGAACATCGAAGTTACCATTAACGGATTTATGGTCGCGAAAGCCCTCGTCATTGATACACGCATAATACTTCCTGGTGTGTTCGTAAGAAATAGGTCGAATATGTACTTTCCACGGGTGGGCATGCCTACTGCTTGATGGAGCCAATTTCTTTGAACCAATTTGAATAAGGGATTACAAGATTCGTGATGGCGGGTCAGAGATTTGCTGTCCTGATCGATGCCAGGGGGCTTAAAGTCCCCACGAACTATGTTGATGCTGTTATTATTTCCACGTGTAAATGTGTATACTTGTATTTGTTCATTGAGGGTATGACGTGTTTTAAATTCTGTTGAGCCTGCAGGTCTATAGAAAGATCATAAGTTAATGTTGGGTTGATTAGATCTCATTAAGGCGCACCAAACACTTTTTATGTTATTTTTTTCAAATACGCATTGTTTGCTTTCAAAAATACTCCTCACTGTCATGGAAACCCGTGTCTTGTACCTCTATCGTGTTGGTAAGCTGTGAAGTCGATTTTGAAAATTTCTTTGTCTTTATATCATTGCACAGTCAACTCTTTTGCGCCTAATACTATGCCAGCGAAATAACTTTGGATTATGTGTTCGAGATCCTGACCTCCTGACGAGTCCTGACGAGAACTGACAGTTACTTCAATATGTTTAATTAATGATTTTTTCTGTGCTAGCCCCAGATATTACCGAACCACTAAATGACCTGCTCTCTATCCTAAAAAAAGCCTACAGTGGTCAAGTATCCTATCCGCTACCTCACTCGCCGCTTCCGCCGTGAAATGGACGCCAGAACGGTTCAGGCTTCGCATTTGCTGTTATCTATTGAAACCAAAGTATATCTCCGCCTAAGTCGATTTTATGCTTAGCTTTCTAAAGTCGTTTGCGGTTCCGACGGTTTAGCATGTGCTTACAAGTTTTATAAGAGTCACTTTCATGAGAAAAGGTAACTGCTTTCAGTAAAGTTCATAAAATGCAGAATCATTAATGAAATATCCAATGCCATAAAATAGAATAAATTCTAACAAATAAATATAATTTAAACGAATACTCTTGTTAAATATTTGATGCTACACTTTAGGATATCCTTGAATATTTTGAAAAGAAATTAGAAACATTTTTATTTATTTTTCTTATACTAGCCGAAAGTCCAGAGAGCGTGCGGAACCGAGGTCATATTAGTAGCAGAATAGGGTTCAATGGTCATGCGAAGGCTCTATTGTCATTTCGCATCGTTCAACTCCTTACGAGAAACCAATATAAGACCGAGAACCGCGTAGGATACGAGCGAGCGGTCTTCATCTGCTCATACATATATATATATATATATATATATATATATATATATATATATATATATATATATATATATATATATATATCGCGTTATCTAACAGGCTCACGGAGCTAAACGATTTTGCAACGGTCCACAGATGTTACCGTAGTTCAAAATGGCCTAACAACCCCTTTTTATACGGATGTCACAGACGGTCGCGGTTTAGATTAGCAGATCCAGATGTGACACGGCTGCAGCCAAAGCCGTCGAATTTACTTTTCCCCAAAAACGGCTAATTGTATCATTTTATGCCTTTAGCTATACACAGTATGTCAAAGCAATACTTCTTAATAAGCGATTTAAACTAATTACGGTTCCGTATTTTCAGCTGTCCGATTAAACCCGAGTCAATTGTTAGCCAGATATGCCATTATATTTTCTCATTTATATTTCCCTAATTTCAACGAAAATTTAATAAAAAAATCAATAGTATGAATATCGATAAGTCTAAAATTACTACTTTTACCATTTTATAATGTAGACATATTATAATTTACATTCCTGAGGAAAACAAACATGTTAGTTGGTGGATATGATAGGAACAAAAATACAATTTATTTCTAGGTGAAAAAACAGAGTAAAACCTTGTTATTTACTTTGCATGGTGTAAAACTATGCTCTGGCGGAGAGCTTTGCTTCGCATATCTTTCTACGCTATTACGCCGAAGGTTTCCGAAGGGAAAATATCTTTGCGAATTTTACCCTCGCGCGGTTTTTTTCCACTGGCTTGTCCGCTATTTCAGCCACATTTGCGATCTCTCTCTCCTTATTTCCTGATTCTGCCTCGCGATGTTATCTATTCTCTACTCTCTATTTGTATATTAAATGAACTCCTGCGAGCTACTCAGATTTTCACATCTTAAGTTCTGCACAGAAGTCTTCCTAGTGTTTTTAGCCTGCCTCATAATTTAGGCACGTCTAACAAATTTTCCGGGAAGATAATAACACGCACTTACACGCTTCACTTCACTCAAGCATCCAGATATTTTTATCGCTATTGCTCAGTTTATACATGGGTCCCCTTAAACAATTTAAAGTTAGCAAAGAGAGAATCATGGTAATTTGCATGATATTGTTGGTTTGATAATATTCCTCACCTTTGGATAGGAAATTCAGAAAAATGTAGTAAAATAGAAAAAGTATTGAAATACTATATTTTGAGTTCAGTGCAAAACAAAAATTCCAGGAGGCAGCTTCGATAGATTATTATGCAATAGAGAATGATTTTGTACAGAGCTGTTCTAAAATTTAGAGATGATGTATTGTACTTCATATAAAATGATATTCTGAATTCCATTTCGCAACGATTCGCAACGCCCAAAATTTGCAACGATAAACCCTTATTCTGGTAATATCAAGGTATAGTTTTTAATACCTAATCTAACTCGCTATTGAGGCCCAATGCAATGTGAGTCTAAAAAGCGACGCTAGGAGAGCTCTTAAAAAAAATTCTTAAGAGGAATAATGGTGAAACTGCCTTAATTAAAAATGGTAAGACATTAATGATGTAATCTTCGTTTAAGACATGGCGTAAACTATGACCAAGTAATAAAAATATTACTTAAGTAGCTATTACCTGAAAAGGGGCATTTAATTTAGACCCGCAAACATTGAGTACATTGGTCTCCCTTGTGACTTTAAAAAAATATTTGTGGCGCAAAAATGAAACAAACAAATGGCTTATAACTGAAATATAATTGAATATTTGATGACGATTAAATTACCAAATCAGAGAGGAAATGTTAAAAGAGAAAATTCAGAATCTCTAGAAGAGGAAAATAATTTTGCATAAGCTAAACATGGATATGGCATGGGAAATACGCCTAAAAAACTGGTCTGAGGATAAGTGAGAGAAAACTGCTTTAAATGCACTCAGAATATGCAGAAGCTGTGCGTAAAAAAATGTAGAAAATAATAAAAGTTACCCTATGTAACAAGAATTCTATCTCTAAAGCATGTACGTGTAAATGCTTACAAAACAAACCAATAGTTTATTTGTTTTTATTTAATAACCGAAGCACACTTTTTTAACCTGGTCATCCGTGAAACTAACAGGAACAAAAAAAAAGTTTGAAAGGAGTTATACGAGAGTATGGACGATAAGTGGACGAAACCAATCCCAAACGAAAGTACTTCCAGACGATCAAGAGAGGAGAGAAATACAACGAAAACTTTGGGAAAAAAAGCAGCTAAAGATTATCATTACAAATTGAAACGCGATGGGATGATAAAAACAGTTGTCCAGATAAATTTGAACGAGTGTGGTGGTAGGGAAAACCCCAGATGAGATGCATAAAAAATATAGTGATATACTTCGAAGATATAAAAACGTGAACTAATGAATGTCGAAAGCCGAGAAAGGCCTAGCGGGGGAAGCTGCAAAAAACCACAACTACCAATGGCATTTATGATAAAATTCAATTTGTGATATTTATCTTTTCATATAATATCCTAAGTATGAAAAAGATTTGCGTTTCCTGATGACCTGACGTCTTGTTTCACAGAAACTAGCTACGTTCATGCATTGCACTGGCTAATATAACGTATGAATAAAACAGACCAAGTTCCTGAAAACATTGAATGAATAAAATTTATCATAATAATAACTTAAAATTCAGTTAGGCAAAGTAAGGGGAGGAAATGGATACGCTATTTGGACAGAAAGAAAGGAGATTAAGTGTTTGCACAATTGAAGAATATAAAACTGTATTGTAGGGGGGTCAGGCTGTGTCTCGTTAGACGAGACTGAAAAATGTGGGATTGTTCAGCCTGTGCTCATACAAAGTCAAACTTAAATGGTAGGCTACCATATACTCGTAGAGTAATATTATGTCAACATTTATTTTACGTCCCTCTCATTCATAAGAAACATTTACCAAACGTGGGTCGCGGTAGTCCAGGGGGTAGAGCCTTGGATTTCCCGGTTCGATTCCCGGGCAAGGCCATCTGGGCACCTGCAGCTCCACCCAAGCTATGTAATTTTTCGGGTACAAGATCTTTCTGGGAAACCATAACCGGCACAGGGAAAGGAACTGGCCCCCCTACCTTGATGTGTGAATATTCACACGCCGTCGGTCTTAGTACTTGGTGAACTCTACCATCACCTATCAAACCGATCTACGGGTTGATTACTGTGTTTACCAAACGCAAAAAAAAACCCTATTCGATTTTTATTTCTGAAATGGAATTTTTATATGTTTTGTTATGAGCCGGAAATTTGTTTTCCAGAACAAAATTCCATCCCAGAGTAGCCGGGATGGAATGACTTTGTGTTTAATTTTTTACTTGTAATTTGTTTTACTTTAAATATATCCCATCAAATGGTTCAGTGACCGGCAGAGACATAAAAATAGTAAAGACACAGAGGTATCGCTTCTCAGCTTCGGTGTTGGCTTAAGGGAATTCATGTATAGAGAGCATTTAGTCTCCTTTTTGTTTTCAGCCTAAGGAGATGGCCGATGACAAATGACAGGGGCGCTAAGAACATGGGGCTATTTTTAGAGCAAAACGCGGGCCTCTATGTCCTTTCAATTAGGAAGGATTAAACGGCAAATAGGGAGGGCGCCTAGTTCATTAATTCAGAATTCACATATTTTAATCAATATTGTCATGATCTCATAAAAAAATTTCCACTGAATACTTTGAGTTAAGCTCTTTAAAATGTTTTTTAAACAAACTGTAATGTGTTCCACACCCAATCACTTTGGTTACAACTATCATTATTAAATTGTCACCCTCACATCAGAGATTCCGTTTTTCTTAGAAAAGAGAAATTTAGCCACATACTTAACCAAATCGACTCACTGTTTGAATCAGTAATTACCAAGGGACGCTACAAATATTGATGTAATTTTTCTACTGAGGATAACTGACCGATTTGAACATGGCTACAAACTTATGTAGCGAGATAAGGTAACAGGTAATATCCATTAGGGCAACCGTTATGAAAGGCTTCTAATGATTCAATTTTTAACAATTAATTGATTGATTATTGTAGATGAAGTTAACCAAATTCATTACTTTATTGTGTAGAAAATAAGATAATGCTTAAAAATATTTAATCTTTATCTTCTGCAGGTTCAGTTATGCTACATGATGGATTTAAAAATATTCTGGTATTCACTTGTATCTTGAGACCTGACGTTAGAGACTTCATTTACTGGGGATATCAGACGTACTTTCTCAACTGAAAATCTGAGGCAACTTAAACAAGCCAAACTAATCTGTGTATTTATCGATGGCTTGACAGGCTAGAGCGCTCCGTGTTTTCCTGGAAAGCCTTGGTTCTCAGGGAATCGCGCATATTTGGCTAATTAGGTAGTTTTTTAAAATATCAGTCAGATATTATCTGTCGACCCTCTGGCCAGGAGCCAAACACTCTACCAACTGGGCTAGCATTTATAAATACAGAAAAGTGTATCAACTAGTCAATTTTACTATCATCACGACAACTTCTATTACTATTTTACATACGACTTCGCTTGTTCCCATATCTATTATCGTATCTCGCTGCTCCCTTTACCAATTTCTCTTCACATACACCCGCCTCTAACACCCAGTTCAACAGTTCCTTGAGGCCCCCCACCCCCGAACTCTCGCGACCCACCCAGTTAATAGCTCCTCACCCTCTTCTTTACCGTGGAACATCTTTCACCTCCCCGTAAACCACCCTTCACTGCCGGCCTCCTTCTCGCCTCCTCGTCCTCTCTTCCAATTCCTGCCTTTCTCATCCCACCTCAATCCTCTCTCCCTTCCTCCCCACCCTCTTTCTCTTCCTCCACCCGATCTAATCTTCTCCAATGCCAACGAAGGAACACTCTCCCCCACCTCTTAAATGCTCCTTTTTCTCCTCGCTGCCCAAAAAAATGTCCGAAAATATACCCGCCCTCCACTCGCTAAGTGCTACCATTCACGGGAATTCGCAACCATACCCATCGTACTGAGTAATGACATTTAAATTCCTTAAAATGTGACCCTACTAGGTTGGCTATTCCGAGAAGGAGAGGAAATCCTCGCTGTTTTTGAGGTAACTGGTTTGAGAATACAACGAGATTAGATCTTCTGTTGCTAAATATCTTTTTATGGTGGAACAGGTATACGGTGCCTTGTGAGCACAGATGACAAGACTAACGAAATTCCGACCTCTGATATTAAGTTTTAAAGTTCCAATCGGCTTTCTTCTTATGTCAATTCAGCAAAAAATAATCAATCTTCTTAAACTAATTGTATTTATAGTATAAGCTCCAAATAATTAGCCCACCGCATATTCAAATAAAAATAATCTTAATACCGGAACTGAATAACTGACTTTTACAAAATAATTTCGAAGTGGTTTGATATGTAGTCATATTAGCGTGCCACAAATACGCTTAAACTATGGATGATGTTTCAGATCAACGCTGCTCTAGGTAGAAACAGGGGTTTATCGTATATTATACGAAATATTATCCCAAAGCTAGGATTAGGCATTTTCGGATACTGGCATGATTATTTGGTACCATGAAATTATTCCACTTAGGAGAAATCTCAGACAAAGGCCGTATTTCGGACGAGACTAAACAATTTTTTTATTGCACTGGCTGGATTTCGATCCCCTCTCTGAAGCAGTGTATTCAGTTTCAATCACTTTTACTTCCCCTCCTTATTCTCCACTTCAAGATTTAAAAATTAATTAGTGCTTAAGTTCCTCCCATGATAATTCATGACACTGATTTTCCACATGCTATTGCGAGTCTTCTGGGCCAATTGGGCACTAGCAAAAATAGTTGTTAAAACAAGTTGGTAGCCATGCTTTCATCCTCCAACCCACAAACTTACCACTTCGTTCATTCTGAAAGCGGTCTCTTAATCCCTGCTTCCCCTTTCGCCATCTTCCCTCGCTCTTAATCTTCCTCCTTTCCACCTCAGCACTCATCCCATCTTCAAATTATACTTTCCCCCCGCAATACCTCCCTCCAGTGCCACCACACGCCATTTCCCCAATCTCCCCTCAATCCCGACTCCCTGCCATATCCTTCTTCCCGGGAAGAAGGCGGAGCTCTTCAAAAAGGCAAAAGTAACCATATCGGGAGATTCATTCATCTTCTCCCCTTAGAAAGAGGGATCTCATATTCGCTTATTCGGCTTTTTTTATTCCCTCCGTCCGGTCTCTCCTTCTTCCCTCATTGGCGAAGGAAACACCTCGCCTGGGCCTAAAAGCACGGGGATCCCGCGGAATGAAAATCATGGGCATTGCTAAATTGGTTCACATGAACTTTCGCACTTAATAACCAACTTAGAAAAATAACAATATATTTGTGAGGTAATTTTTCGAACGTACATAAGCCAGCTTTAAAATATTGTGGGAAAAGATTTTATTTGGCGGACGCAATTTTTACCCTTCAACGGTGTTGATGCAAGCATTTGAATTTTTTTAATCGTGGGCCGACGCTTTTATTTTAAATTCATATAGAGCAAAATCGATGTTTTTACATAAAATCGAACCAAGCTATATGAAATGCGGCATCCCACCTAATTCCAGAAAATTTCATTTAATTTCATTTGCGTTGAAGGAAAAACTGAGCTCTTAAGACCTTAGTTTATTAATCTTAAGTTATTACATAGAGGGGAATAAAATTCGTTTTAAACCATTAAAGTTTGTGACACTCTGACACCAACAAGTGCTAGCGTAAGAAAGTTATCGAAGCGAAGTAATATCATAAGACAATAATAAGGAAGCATCCTTATTTACGAGAAATTTCAGCCAATCGCGAGGGACTAGGAGAAGCAGTCAAAAAGCAAGGTTAAAACTGTCTTGTACTCAACGCATGCATATTTTAAGCGGTATTTATGTGCAAACAATTTCTTTACCAGGGTTAGACCCAGAAATCATGTACTCCAACTATACACGTTTCTGTTGATGTTACAGGAAAATGAATCTCTATCCAGCTACATCTCCAAATATCAAAACTTGGACTCTCTGCGAATTCTCTCACAGTACCATTTCCTGAATGTATTCTAATTGAATCTTTGAATAAAACGGTATTCTATGGTATAATTTATGACATAAGTAGCGTCAATTTGGTACAAGTTCACATTTTACGAATTTCTTCGTAAAGCAAAGAGAACTAAGGATGGAATCGGATATGAAAAGTTAGCTGGGTATGAATTTTCTGACCATCATCCGAAAGACATAATTCTCTCTCTGGGTTCCTTTATTATGATGAAACAAAATAACGAGCAGAGTTTAAATTAAACTAATTAAAATGCAGTTAAACTTGTTGTCAATTAAAATCATCCCATCACGCACAAATTAATATGCTGAAGGACAAAAATGTATTGATTTATGAATTTTCCTGTAAGACCTGATAATTCATGTTATGCGGTTGGTATGAAATTAGGATATGTTCATACATTCATTAACTTTGGTTTGCAGTATTATATTTGTAATCTTTTTCATAGCGAAGTGTATCCGGTTCAAAGATACGGTAAACAATTTTTACCAGGCGGATGTTACTGAATTTGGAGTAAGTAGGTGTGAGTTATCTGGTTCGAAAGGCAACGTGACGTAAATTTACAGTTTCATTCTTAGTCTTTTTGCATAAATAAATATCCAATATTGCATGTTTATATACATATTATAAACACATGATATCAAACTATTGTGTACATTATTTTAATTGGTATAAAACCATTAAACCATCCTAAAATCTATAATTTTCTAAGTAAAAAACCTCTTTAAATAGTTGAAACAGGGTATTACAGGTATACTACGTTTTATAAAAATGTAATTGCCATGTTAAGATAATATTGTCGAGCGGCGTGCAATTTTACCACAATTAGCGGATTTTGCTGAATTATGAAAGCATATGTTTCTGAAGTAATTCAACGGGTGTTAAAAGGAGCCACACAGTAGCATAATTTCAACCGGATTTAATTTCCCATTTACTATAATAATTATATGAATACTTTATGAAGTGCTATATCCAAACGACTGAACTTTTCCTTTAGTTTAAATGGAAGCTCAATACCCAAGGACCGCATCCACTGCATTAATTGATTCATGGTAACAAGATTCATAGGGTAAGATCAATGAAGTAAACCATCCCTATCAAAGTAATTGATGAAAAATCTGTGAATTCAATGGGCAATTCACTATCAATTATAAAAAGTGAGTGTACAATTAATAACCGGCATTTCTAGTTTCTCGTCCTCATTCATCAAAAACTCCACAACCGTATATTAGGATAAAACATAATTTATGTGGGCATATGTATTCGAATTTCATCCATATGAAGACCACATATTTACAAATTCGGACATTAAAGTTACTTAAAATTCTGTGGAATAAACGGAAGGAACAGGAAATAGTTTATCAGCCAAGATTTTAAAAATATTTTCCTAACAAAGAGCCAATTTTTTTTCAGACACTGACATCAGCGGAAAAAGAAGCATGAAGTTTGAATAAGGATGAATGATGCCATCCCCTGGTTACACCGCCCTGGAATAGCTAAACAGCTGGATAGGGGTGATTGAGTTACAGGAATCCTAGAAAAGAGTAGTTTCGGATTTCATCTTCTTTCTTTCGGGCATGGTGGAAAGCCCCAAGTTTCATTTAGAACGCTTCTATAAATAATTGTACTTACATAGAATTCCCAAGAATTCCAAAAATTATATCGCATTACAAGTTTCGTACAAGGTAATGCTTGCAAAATACACGAACATTTAAATAACCTCGAACACGTGAGTTGAAAAGAAAACTTTAAACGCAACAAGGACGTATTTGGACGGGAACGTTGGTCTTCCCAAAGTAAAAATCAGTCCACATGGTGGATAGATAAGCGCACACTTAAAGAAACCAAGAGGTATATTTAAATTCCGAGTATGGAATTACGGTGCGTCTCCGTTTTTATCTCTGTATTATATGCATGTGGGCCTAAGTACGTATGCAGGGAGATTGTCCACGATATTGAATTATATAATAATAAGATTTTGTTATAAGAAAGGTGACGGCTGTTTCTTGCGAAAGGACTCGAGCAAATGTTGGAAAACCGTTTACAACGCTCCTCTTGGGTAAACCTGAGTACAAAAATTCTAATTTTAAGTTAAATATATCTTTTCTGCACATATTTAATGATTTCTTTATTTAGCCATAGTCCGAAAACAGCATTTTTTGGCCTTTACATCGGACTACTAACAGTGAAAACAATGGAGACGATTACTGACACCCAAGCCCTAGGTGGAGGAAAACCCACCCAGGCGGGAATCGAACCCGCGGCCCTGGATTGGCAGACGAGGACGTTACCACGCCGCCACCGAGATCGGTTATTTACGTATAGTGTATAGGTTTGTGCTCGTAGATTAAGTTCCCCTACCATCTGCCAATTTCTCCTGTCTTAGAAATATGTATTCTGTCCTAGTTTGAATCATACGAAGACCGCTTTCCTCTCTCTTCCATTCCGTTCTGTATTCCCCCACCCAGTCGCCTAGTTGCCCTCCAACCATTTCTCTCATCCCCCCACCAACACCTCCCCTCTCCTGAATCTAACTCGTCGGCTAAACTTTTCCTGCAATCCAACTTGCCCGCACTCCAACGCCCTTAAGTCCCATTCCGCGAATTTCCACCGCCCACCCGTCTTCTCCTCCCCTCCTCCCTCCCCAATTCCATCACCTTAACCTTTCCAGGCCCCCTCACCTCGCACAGCACTCTATCACGCCCCGGACCCACGCCAACCCTGCCTCCCCCTTCCAAACCCCGCCTCGCATGCATCCATTTCCTCCAACCCACCCACCCTTACAAGATCCTCCTCTCCCTAAGGCTCTCTTTTCTAGGTGAGAAAAATGAGAACTTCCAAGAAGGCTTAGCTCGCTAGGTTTTGAAAAAGTACTATCTGAGATGAAAGTAACCGTTTGTCGGAACTAGCAAAAACCACTACGGATTTCCTTCGTCAAGCATGTTACTTCCATCTCATGGGTTCTGTATTAATGTAAATAGCGGAATTACGTGTTTTCTCTGGGCTAGCTTTTATTCGAGCCTATTGGCAGCAGAAAGTTAAGCACACTATCTCAGGTACATATATGTATATATATATATACATATTATATATATATATATATATATATATATATTCATTTGATAGTTGTGGATAACCTAATAATAATAATCGGTGGATCAGTAATAATAAAAACCGGTGGATTACCTAATAATAATAATAATATATATATACATATATATATATATATATATAGCTGGGAAAATTATTGAGAAGTATCAAAATATGAAAACTATACCATGCACTGTATTAACTGCATTATTTAATATTTCTACGACACTTGCTCTACAAAGATTAAGTTCCTTCCTCAGATATCTTGTGCTTAATCATAGGTGTAAACATTACTAAAAGTCTATCAATTATAAACAATTTATTTCTGTTATTATTATGTATACAAACAGCTCCTTTGCTGTTTTATAGTGGCACTTCAGAGAGTCGGCTGGACGTCATTTGCCAAATTGGTACAATTTGAAAACGGACGTGGCTTCTAAGTTTCTATGACTTTATCTGTTTTCATACGCGAAGGTGATTGTACATAAGGCTGAGAGCAAGCAGGCAGACTGAAATTAGATGGAGAATTCTGGAACACAGTTATTTTCTGATGATATAGCTTCACTAGAAATTGAGCCAAATGATTAAAATAATTTTCAAGTTGATTAAAATATTAGTTAGATAAGCATGAATGTTACTCAATGAAATAAAACAAAGGTAATGAGGTCATCGAGGCATATGACTGTCATTTCCAAACATTTGAATTGCGTTAAAAGCCATACCAGGTACTATAGCTATATTATTTAGGAATTATTTCATACTAATATGATGAAAGCAGTGGAAATGTAAGTAGGGAATTTTAGACAAGCAAGGAAAAGAATAAGTATATTGGACGTAAGGAAATGTGACAGGGAGTGTGCGGAGGAAGGTTTTGGTGTACTAACGGAGGGTTTCACGTTCTATCGTGTCAGGTGAGGCCTAGAATACAGCGGTAGTCTGTGTATCCACCCAAAACCTAAACTATATCCAGAACACAACTAATACCACACTTACGTAATTAAAACAATACCCCGCGTGTTTTACACGATTATTCCGCTGCATTCATGAGTCGAGCGAGATAACTCTGATTGGGTGTCTTGTGGTCATGACCAGCACGGGCTTTTCAAATTTGTCCGAAATTTGCTGACACTACATCCAAATTGAATGCTTCCGATGAATGTCGATTGAATAGGTCATAAAAAATAAAGTTTCAAATGACATTGATCGAGCGTTAAACGCCCACTGTTTAGCTCAGTACAGTTAACAGCTGCTTCAACATTTTACTAGTATACGGTGCAATGGATGGGATTCTTCACCCCACAGCGTAAAACTCCACAATGATTCGAGCTATGGAGTTCCGAGAGATATGGAGTTCCGATGACGAGCGCTTACGTGCTTAAAACATAGCGGATGAGCAGGATATATTAAAACCTAAATAAAAAGTATCAATTCTTAATTAAGCTACATACGTTTGTCTCATAAATATGTGGAATAAATCTGGGGAAAACATTAATTGCACTCCAAAGAAAAAGTGGTAAAATTCTTCATAAGAGCGCCCTTCTGTGTGAACACATTACTGCCCATGCCTCCGCGAGTTGTGGCATGCTTCCAGTAAAGCATTAACAGGAGCTTCGTTCAGGCACCTCGTCATGGCTTCTTTGACATAATCCAGTGGTCCAAAATGGCACTCAAATGGATTGTACTTGGGTCGTACTCAAAGACCCATGCCTCGTCACCGATAGCCATATATTCTAAAAAATCTAAATCACTTTTACCATTCTCCAAGTGGTCCAAAGTAAAATTATCACACAAGCAGTAATTTGGCATCACCTAGAGGCCCATATCGGCAGAACTTTCTCATGGCTACATTTACTGTAGGAATACACTGCCCTTTGGTTTTCTGAATATTGTACTCTTCTGCTAACATCCTGATCCTTAGGGATCAATCAAAGTTGAGCGTGTGTCTCACTTTTTGCCCATTTTCATCACACCATGATGTTGATGGATGATCAGGGCATTCTTCATCGTCAACCTTCTCTCTACCCTCCCGGAACATCTACCAGAGGAATTCCTCGGAACATTGCTGTATCTCTCAAACCCGATTTTCCGAGCTTGACACAAAATATCATATCGTTTTTCAATGGAACTTGGTCTCCTCGGACTCGTATTCGGATTCCTCGGACAGGGATTCAGTTTTGTGGTGACCAGAACACTGTAACAGCCCACAGACAAATGACACGGGTAGCGTTGCTTTCCTAAGACCTCCCACCTCCTTTCTCTTCAAAATCGCCCCAATCCAGCCCTCCTCGTCGTTGGAAAAGATCATTCATTTACTTTCACTAAGATCATCTTTTTGAATTAACGAGATTTACCATTTCACTTAAAATCGATTGCATTTAAACCCTTAACGTGGAAGATATGAAATTGTTATAAATCTATAAATTTCAATTCTTAATACATTAATAAGTCTCTTAATAATAAAATTAACGGGATGAGAGCATTTTCATAGATTAATCCATTATTAAATTAACTAGAATTTGACATTTTAATTTTTTACGTACTATACAGTTAGGTATGAATGTTGCACCTGTAGGTACAACATTCATATTTTAAAAATGACCAACGACCGGGAAATTTAGACTTAACATTTTCGTGGTTCTATTCACATTATTCAGCGCTGAATGCAATTATATGGGGGAATAATGAACACTAGCTAAAAATGCTTCGGTATTCCCCTTCACGATATTTGTAAAAATGCAACACACTGCTACTACCATCTTTTCTGCAATTAAAAATAATTTATAAAATTAAACAGAGTATTTTCTAAGCAAATATTTCCTATTTCAGCCTACTGTTTAACTCGTTTTTGGAAAATTTCTTTGCGCAAAAATTTCTTTCGAAAATTGGAAGTTATCCAGTATTAGTATCACCACTTTTCTTTCAGTAAAAACATTACTAGTAGAAAGTTATTTAATGAATGAGAGTCAGACCCAGCGTCGGAAGTCGAACTGGCTCAATTCCACTGTGAAGTTATCCCAGGGAAAATTCATTGAATAATATATAAGGCTAATTATTCTTATTAAGTCACATATCGGGCATAGAATAATAGTTGGTGAAATCCAGTGATCTTAGAGCTTGTCTGTCGAATGAGATCCCATCTCTTGAATTCATCCGTCTCTGTGTGCTAAATTGGAACCGACTTCACCGTTTGCACTATTTATCACGGTGTCCTCTTTATTTTATTCATACAATGACTTACGGCTTTGTCCATGACATGGATTAAACAGATCTTATCAACTTAATCTTCCTTTATCCCTTTCTTTAGTAAACAATCATTGTATCCAATTTAACGTTACAATGAAGACTTTAGCTGTTAATAAATGCCTGCCTTTTCCTTGATGAAATATTTGTCATCCTTTAAAATTTCTCATCTTTTAAATAATATCGCATAGTACCTTGCAAAAATATTAGCCTTCATTTAGATAGAGAAATAAAAATCCTCTTTCTGGACTGCCTTGGCATCTATTTACTTCCCACCATGGGTGAGAGCTCCCTTAACTAATTTTAAAGAGAAGAGATTCTCAAGAGAAATCAACTTAATAGTCCCGAGCATGAGAAAAATGAAATACTCATCGTTGTTAAATACATATAATTGATGGGAAAACACTGAAACTCCTTTGGCAGAAGAGAGTCACTACCAGAAAAAAATTTGTCACAGGATAGTTTCTGGAAATTTAAGAGGATTAACGCAAACACATGTGCCGCACACGATTAAAAATACTGAATGGGTACGTGTATAAACGCTCACTGCAACCAATGCTCCGAATAAACAAGGTCACTGGGATAATTGTGACTGCGGAACAAAGAGGTAAATAGCCGTGTAGTTCCTACCAATTTTCCAATTCAATTTACGGGAAATAGCCCTGTGAACGCCGTATCCAACAGAGTACGGAATAAATCGATTCCAAGCCATTTATGTAGCAATTAACGTCTGAGACTAATTTATATTTACGAATGGGAATATTTTCATGCATATACATACATATATATATATATATATATATATATACATACATTAAAAGGAATTTACATTCACGTGGGCATATATATGTATGCGTGTGTGCACATGTATATATGTGTGTGTATATATATGCCCACGTTCAAAGAATTCTGAGATATAATTTACAGAATAAAACAACTCACTCTACACAATAACATAAAAATGGTAAATTGTGAAATTCAAAAAAGGGATCCAAGTAGATTCCTTATTTCATTTATTTAATTGAAACCGGAATAAGTAATACCTTGTAGACACTTTAAAATGGTATAGTAACAATTATTCCATTTTTTTCAAAATTCATTAATCAGCATGCAAAGGTAATTTATTTGAAAATTAAAACCAATTTTATTTCAATGATTACTAATATATTTAGTAAAATGAAGACTGATGAGCGTATATTGAATAATATGAATGCATGAATTCTTACACCAATTTTAAGGGAAGTTCAAAGATATTGCGGGACGTGACCCTTTTACTTTTAACGGAGTCAACCGGTTACGAGCATTACAATTTAATAATTTTGGTTCGCCTGAACTCTATGGAGACTGTTTTCGATAAAATTATTAATTATAGATGGTACCTGATAACATACGCGTCATAGTTTACTTATAAAGTAAATTCGTGTAATAAATCCAAATCGAATCTTAGTGTATACTTCCCTATCCCGTTATGACTTATTCCTCATTTCATGCAGTTCAAAGTGTTCCATTAACTGTCCTCTATCCTTACACGGAAAATTACACATCTTCCACATAATTTAAAATAACCCAAAGTAAATATCGTTTGAATTTATTCTTCCTTTCTACTCAAATTTCCCAATACATCCTCCCTACCAGAAACTCTCTCTTTAAAATGATAGTCCGCCGATTGTCAGTGGCTTCTAGAAAATCCCTCCGTTTTACTTGTTGTCAATCATTGGCGAACTTTTGAACGAAAGAAATACAATTCGATGTATACCTATGGTCACCTTTTTACACTTTCTGACTCTTACGCGGCACTAAAATTAATTGTTCGTTTCTTCATTTGAAGATTTCAAAGCATGCATTCCGCCATCCAAACAGTCTACATCTCACTACACTTCATTTTATTCATTGCAAAAATATTTGAAGCACTGTTGGGTTTACCTTCAAGTTTTTCCCGCAATCTTAATCCACAATTCTTCATATTTCTAAACTGTCCAAAATGCAGAAGCCTTTACTAAAGAATTAGGTTCAAATTTTACACGGTACGCTTAATAGCTCTTTTCTTCAATACTTCACTTCCTAAAATCAATGTTTACATCTTTTCAAATACATTCTTCAAATATTAGGGAAAATATTAATCGAAGCAATTTCTGTAAAAATATCCGTCACCCAAAATGTCTCCCTTTGTGCTATGCTATAAACTCCTATTTAAAGTACAAAATAGGCTTAAAAATCTTAAGAATATGGTTACTATAACTTTATTTTTCTTCAGAAATAATTTTGATTACATACTTTCCACACTGATCCAATAATTTACTGGAAAATAACTGTAATAACCTGGCTGACTGGATAGCAAACCTTCACAATTGACTACAACCTTTCAGTTATAGAAAGACTAGTATATACTGATGACCTCTAGAGATCTCATCCCTAGGGATCAAATTTAGAATCATCGCAAGAATTTAATTTCAGTTTAAAGATATATTTACGGTTAGAATTTATCATATACGTTATATTGCCTTTTTTTCGTGTGTTTTTTTAGCCCACAAGAAAAATTGCAACATATTTATGCATGATTTCAAAAAATTTACAAAAATAATACTTTAGTCTACAAATGCGTAGTTTTTTTTTTTAAAAAAGGCTTACAATTTAATACCATTTTTTTCGGAAAGCTGAAAATCAAATCAATGATGTCGTGACAGTAAAAATACGTATGTCGGAATTTTAAATTAATTAATTATTTTCCAGCAATTTCGGCCATCGTTAACGAGTTTACATTTATTAATATGCTCCATATCTCTTAAATTTACATCAAAATAACTACTTTCTCCACGTTTCGCAAAATGATACGGTAGTCTGCTACGGCACACTACCGTATAATTCCGAAGGTAGGTTATGTATGGATACAATGAACATATACCCGCCTACATATCCTCGCATAATTCTAAAGATCTAAAAGCTAACACTTCTCACTACAATCATCCCTTCTTCAAGCTCCATTCTCGAATTCCCAAAGTCATCTCTCAATCAAAATCTTTAACACGGTATCTCCTGTCAAAATATTTGCATCCACCTTTCCCGCCTCTTTTGAATTTCCCCTTTTATTCTCCCCGATGACGCCTAGTAATTACGCGCATTCGTTTGTTTTCCCATGCCGTCCATTTTACCTCTTCCATTCTCCTCCTCAATTTTATCTAAAAAACCTCCAATCTAAGATCTCATAATTGAGATTTCCTCATATAATTCAAAACATAAAAATTATAATGGTTCAAAAATATTGTATACTGTGATCGCCTTTACTTTTCCTATCCCTTAATTAGCAACGTACTTCAGTACTTACGAGGCACATTCATAAAGAAAGAGTCGTTTGCTTATTTTTAAATTGGCGCTTAGGAAAGCATTTCTACTCATGCAGCGCCATCTACTGATTCATTGAGAAGGTATAGCAGCATTTGTTTTGTTTCAGAAGTCGTTCGCTTGTCCGTGCATGCAAACAACAATGTCCGCGACAATCGTTAATCCCGTCAGCTGTGAAGTGCGTTCTGTCATACGATTCTTGTATGCAAAAGGATTGTCGGCTGCTGAAATTCATCGGGAATTATGCCTAGTTTATAAACCTACAGTTATGAGTGAAGGAAAGGTTAGACAATGGTGCTGTGATTTTAAAAATGGACGAGCAAATGTCCATGACGAAGAGCGAAGTGGCAAGCCCAGTATTCTGACCGATGAAATTGTTTCGCAAGTGGAACAAAAACCGCGATGCGATCGTCCATTGAATATTAATGGCCTTTCAGCCACGCCAATTTTCTCAACTTGGAAGCACTACTGCCTAAAATATTGTCACTGAAAACCTCGGATACCACAAATTTTGTGCTAGGTGGGTACCGAAACACCGCTGCAAAAACCAATAAGAAAATTCAAGATTTGTATTGGGAACTCTTTGGCCACCCACCGTACAGTCCTGATCTTGTACCTAGCGACTACTTCCTCTTCTTGCACTTGAAACAGTGGTTCGGTGGACAACGTTTTGAAACCGAAGAGGAACTCAAGAATGGCGTTGTCGATTGGTTCAACCCTCAGGCGGCGAGTTTCTATGCAGAGGGGTTAAAGAAGCTGGTGCAGTGGTACGAAAAATGCTTAGAAGTGAACGGCGATTATGTAGATAAGTGAAGTAGGTTTGTAGCTAACTAAAAATGCCAATTAAATGTGTTTCATATGAGTATATTTTTCCTGTAACCAAACGGCCCTTACTTTATGAGCATTCCCCGTAACTCTTAGAGTCATTATTTTCACCGCTTTTCGTAACTTCCATATTTAACTCAGCAATACCCTGCCCATAACTTACGCGATTTCGGAAATACCCTTCATTTAGTGGTATTACTCATGTTTACTCTGGCAGACGTTCCAGACAACGCGACGATGAAATCATCGGTGCCAATAAAGGAATCGATTTTTCTTTTCAGTTACGTGACATTTATTAACATAGACCATAATACACACAGTTATCAACCCGAAGGTCGGTTTAGTAGGTGATGGTAGAGCTCACCCATGTACCAAGCCCGACGGCGTGTGAAATTCACACATCAGGGTAGGGGGGCCAGTTCCTTTCCCTATGCCGGTTATGGTTTCCCAGAAAGATCTGGTACCCGAAAAATCAACTAGCTCGGGTGGAGCTGCAGGTGCCCAAAGTGCCTCCATACCATAATACGTGAAATATTTAATTAACATTATTAATAACTAATTAAATCTTCACTCCATTATGTGTTGAATGTATTTAGTAAATAACTAACATAATTTTCCTAATTGATTTACATTATCCCAATTTATAATGATAATGAATCTAGTCTCTTTTATAAGTTAGTAATAATTAATAAGCCTCCGGTAAGAGAATCGTAGGGTTCTGTAAACCTTGTAAAAATCAAACGTAAAAATGATTCACGTGAATAATTGAAAGGAAACAATACAGGGGAGGAAAATAAATACCTATTATTAGTTGAATTCGGTCATAATTTGCATCTAGCCTTATAGGAATGATATTGCATAATAAGTTTCAGTCCAACATCTTTAGTATGCATATTTAAATGTTGAATGGTGGTAGGTCAAATTTTATTGGAAAACACTTTTCATTTTGAAAATTTTTTACTCTTGGTATCACGAGTAGTATTTTAACTTTTTTACGTTCTCTCACTATAACTTTATAAAGGTGACTCAATTTTGTTGCATTGCTTATCATTTCACCTTACTATTGCTAAAGTAACAATATGAATTCAGCATACTCTATGTGTGAACGAACAGATTTAACCAAAATATTCATAAAAGAACTTCAAACAATTTTATTACTAAGTGCAATTTATTTAAACTACATCCGTATCCACTTCCTATTGTTTCCACTTTCTATCGTGTGAACAAAATGCTTCTTTGATCTTTTCTACTTTCTCAAAAATATTACCTTTAACGGACAGGGTCAGATTGTACATTATTGAACAGTAGTATAACCAGTTTATTCTATAGGGGTTACTTTAGTAAACTTATTGGCAAGATACAGCATGAATTCATTCAACTCAATAAAATGACCTAGTCTTCACCATCATTTTCCGAATTAAATCTATTCCCTGGCCACTCCATCATGCCTTCCCCTTTAATATTACATCCGCATTGGACTCTATCTGTATCCCAGCAATACCCTCCAATTTTCGGGATACCTTGGACCAATCTCTCTTCTTTTGACTCCTGCTTAGAAAGAAAAGGAATCCCTTTTTTTATTCCCCAGAACCATCTCTTACAAAGTGACTCTTTCACACTTTTGAGAACTCTTCTCTTTTTATCACCCGGCCTTATCTTTTCAGACTTCTCTCACCCCACCAACGTCCCCTTCCAGACCTTTATCCACACCACTTTCCTCCCTCCTTTATCTTAATGCCTCATTTTAACGTCCTAAACTCCACCTCTATCGCCTCCTATCACTTACATTATGCTTCCTTCATATAATGTAATTTTCATTGCATCCAGCGTAATTACAATATCCATATTCCATCTAGGAAAGTCTTATGTAAGGCAAGCCTCTCCGGAATGCCTATTTTAGGACAAGGATGATACTTCTTAAACATAGGCTTATTGGACGGAATAAAGGGAGGAAGGGATTGATCGGAATTGAAGTGGACTTGTTGTAATATTGGATCTCAAGTTCTCTTTTGCTAAGAGAGACAAGGGAATTCTTGACCTACCGATTGGTAGTGGTTCCATCAAAAACCTACCTCAACCGGTAGATTATCAATAATAATAATCTTTAACAACAATTTTGTCCATGACCGATAGTTTAGCAGTTATGGTAATCATAAATTAATACTAAGAACGGCATGCACAACTGTTCAATGGAACATGAGGTAACGTACTCATCGTCAAAACTCTGATAACCTGACTGGCACTGTCAGGTATCATACTTATCCCCACCCCATTCGACGATGATTGCAGAACCCATATGATTCCTATCTTTTTACTACTTCTGAATCCTTAAAACACTCATGCCTTATAAGTAAAGATTTTTTTTAATTTTATAGGGGATAATTAAAGCCTTAATGGAGTGCAGTTCAAAAACAGTTTATGAATGGATAATATACGAGAGACTTCCGAGAAACGTAAACTGTTCTACCTGCTCTATTTTTCCCCTCCTATTATTATATTTAGCTTAGCCATTTTCTTTCTAGAAAGTCGCATAACCTTTGTTTTATTAATATTGATTATCATCCCATATCTATCGAACTGAACCTCCAATTCATTCAGCAATGCTTGCTATCCATTGGCTGACTGAAAAACTAAACCTTGGTATCAGCATTCCTAACTTATTTTACTAATTCCTCTTAGACATTCATTCGGTGATTTTTGGATTTCATTACTGCAATGGCATCACGCGCACCTCTCCCCTTCCTAAACCCATGCTGATCATTCCCTAAGTAATCATTTGCCCTATTCTAGATTCTTTTGTTGATGATCCTGAGAATAACTTTAGCTGCGTGAGATATAAAACTTATTGTTCTGTAGTCCTCACATGATCTAGCCTTTACCTTTTTCGGAATAGGAACTAACACTCATCTCACAAAGTCTTCCGGCCAGATTCCTTCCTTATAGATACTACGAATCAGTCTATATAGTCTTACTCCCATATCTTCCTAAACGTTTCAATAGTCCCGTAGGAATGCTGTTTACCCCCACGGCCCTGTTTGGTTTCTCCTCCCTTAATGTCTTTTCTATCTCGTCGTCAAGTTTGCCTGGGTCTAAGCTATCTTCCTCTACGTCATATTACTTTTCTATGTCTAACCTTGTAGGCCTAAGTTCTTTAACATAGAATGTGTGCGTATATATATATATATATATATATATATATATATATATATATATATATATATATATATATATATGGTCTGACCTGAAGAAAGCCTCGGAGTAGGCCGAAAGCTTAAATCATCTACAGTGTGAGTGTCCTTTTACGTGTTATCTGTTTTATTCTGTGTTCTATTGTTCTGTCCAAAAGTTATATATATATATATATATATATTTAGGTAATCTACCGGTTAAGGTAGGTTTTTGGATGGACACAACTCTCCTCCAAACAAAACCCTACTCTACATCAGTAGTTGCCAGGACTCATATTCTCTGTAGTGTCTATCATTATATTCTTGGGAATCATAATTGAGGTGGTTTCCCGTTGCCTTCCTCAATAGTGTTTTTAACGTGACACCATCACTTAATGGCCGCCCCACTGGGGTCAGACGCCATTGCAGCCGCCTCACTGAGGAACAGACGCTGCGTGGACTACCTTTCGTCTGGCTCCTAACCTTCGACCTATCTATAATATTTGTGCGCGATATGCGCAAGACTTAAAGAAAAATTTATGTGACAAAGTATATTTCCAGGGATATGAAACGGGAATTATTTTCAACACTTGTGATGTGGTGAATTACAATGATCCTCATCAGCCAGTTTTTACAACCTCCTTAATCAGTTCTCGAAATATTTTCCAATTGAGTAGTTTCATGGTTAATGTGATGGAATTGGAACACAATAAGGTAAAGATGGTAACAATTTTCTGCTAGATTAGTTTTAAATTACGATTGGGTGTATTTCTTCAAGTGATTTTTTTTCTTTCTCAAATTAATTTATTTACACGGATTACAATCAGACTCATATGGTTATATCAGTCACGTCACTCAACGTGTAGAAAAACATATTCTCCATAGTCTTTGCCTAAATTTAATTATCGAATTGAAAAATGTACACATATGTTTCAAATATTCTTTTTAAAAAAATTGGCTCCTGATTGGTAGAATAGTAGGCAGTGAGGAAATTAACTTCCAAGGCATAATTTTATCCACATTTCCCTTAAGATCACTCCCACCGAGTAAAATTAACCTCTCCTGCCTTTCTCATTCTGCATGGATTGACTTTTAGCGACATACTTGCACAAGTTCTTTCAAACTATGCATCCCATTCTTCCTTTCCCCCGAAATTTCTCAATATCTTTATTCTCCACCGTAATTTACGGCCCTTTCCAAACGGTCGCCACTTAATGAACCCGTTGACACAGTCATTTACTTTCGGCCAACTTGAGACTTAGGGTAGCACACTTGACGCATTGAAATCACGTAAAAGGGACTAAGGTTTTAATTAAAAATGTACTCGCACAAGTTTACTCCCTATCTCACTTGAAGCTTCCCGGACTAAATTGCGAGAAGTAGGAATTATCTCCTCCGCTTAGTCTCCAAAGAGCGATAAGATAGAGAAAGATCGAAAGGGAATAACCGAATCCCTTCATTTCAAGATCTAATGGTTACTCAAAAACTCACGGAAAAGGAATGAGTGCTGGAGGAATAGGTTAATAGTTTTAATTATATTTTCATGTATTTGAACTTCTGCTTAAAATAATGCAATTCTAAATGGCACCTTTTAGCAATAATTGATTCAGACTAAAGTAAAGTTCTCGATTTCTGATTTTTAAAGGACTGAATATTCCCCATATTCACTATGCAAATCGCGCTCCTTAAGGTATTACATTTAATTTAAAACGTGCTGAAATGCAACGGAGGAGTAATAGACGAAGGATAAACTTGTATAAACGTATTTGTGTATCCAAATATGAGTATTGTTCGCCAGTGTGAGTAATTCATCCAAGATTCGTACATTACGCACCACATTTTGACATGTACAAGCAGTAGATATCCTTAAGCTTCGTCTAGCATATTTACGATTGGTTGGTGCATCTTATTTAGCACCTTTAAAGCTATTGTTTGGTTTGTGGCAAAATTAAGTAAAAATGATTTTTTGGCATGTAAGTTGACTTTTCCCTAAAATGTCCTTTAATAAATGCTACACGATAACGAATGCTGTCCGCACCAGTTTATAGCTTTAAGAACAAAATGAAAACAGCAAAAATACTCATGGCACATTATCGTCCTGGAATACTCTCCAAAATCGTTATTCTGTTAAAACCAAAGAAAGGTTTGAAATTCCTTCCAAGTTATCCTATAATGAGAAGAAGAATTATCGCAAGACAAGCAAGAAAGTAAAACAATATCCTCCTTTTGCATGATCAATCAATTGGAGGAAGAAAGAGAAAAGGTTAATAATCAGTGAGAGAAATAATTGTTAAGTTAACAGAAAGGAAACATTTGACAGAGTGTGTGTGAGTTTCAATGTACTGGTATGCGACGATGGTAGTGAGAAAGGTAACTACGATTGTGTTAAGCTACGAATGACAGGAAAACTGATGTACACGAGGGAAAAACGATGCATTTCTAGAGAAACAGGGTTTTTCTAAACGAAAGCAGGATGGTAGTGGAAATGGAGTGAAGAGAGATTAATTAGGGTTGAAAGAAAGGAATACCAAGAGGCAATAGAGACATTCTGAGTAAGAATATGGAAAGAGTAACAACACAATTAAGAATGGGAGATCATCAAAAAAGGGATATCGCAAGCTGAGCGTAATATTATAGAAATATTAAACAGTAAATAGAAACCATGGATTTCAGACGAGATGATTACGATGATGCTCAGCAGAAGAAAGTGAAAGAATTCAAACACAGAGTTAGGTACGAGACGTATTCTTAAAGTAAGTACCGTTTGCTTATATTTAAATATTGGCGCTTCAGCACACAGTTTTGCTCCTGCAGCTTGCTCCTTGCTCCATCTACTGATCTGATTAATTGAGAAGCTATAGCAGAATTTGTTTTGTTTCGGAAGTCGTTTCCTTGTTCGTGCATGCAAACAACTATGTCCGCGACAATCGTTGATCCCGCCAGCTGTGAAGTGCGTTCTGTCATACGATTCTTGCATGCAAAAGGATTGTCGGCTGCTGAAATTCATCGGGAATTATGCCTAGTTTATAAACCTACAGTTATGAGTGAAGGAAAGGTTAGACAATGGTGCTGTGATTTTAAAAATGGACGAACAAATGTCCATGACGAAGGGCGAAGTGGTAGACCCAGTATTCTGACCGATGAAATTGTTTCGCAAGTGGAACAAAAACTGCGATGTGATCGTCGATTGACAATTAATGGCCTGGCTGAACAATTTCCTCAAATTGGACGCACTACTCTCTACAATATTGTTACGGAAAACCTCGGATACCACACATTGCGTGCAAGGTGGGTACCGAAAATGCTCACCGACCACCACAAAGAGCAAAGAATGTCCAGTGGAGAAGAGTTTTTGGGTCGTTGGGAACTCTTTAAACCACCCACCGTACAGTCCTGACCTTACACCCAGCGACTACTTCCTCTTCTTGCACTTGAAACAGTGGTTCGGTGGACAACGTTTCGAAACCGAAGAGGAACTCAAGAATGGCGTTGTCGATTGGTTCAACACTCAGGCGGCGAGTTTCTATGCAGAGGGTTTAAAGAAGCTGGTACAGCGGTACGAAAAATGCTTAGAAGTGAACGGCGATTATGTAGATAAGTGAAGTAGGTTTGTAGGTAACTAAAAGTGCCAATAAAATGAGTTTCACATGAGTATATTTTTTCCTGTGACCAAACGGGCCTTCCTTTATGAACACGCCTCGTTATCAGAATCCGAATCATTCTGACCATCGTGAAAATTTTCCATTATCAAATAAAATAATGGGTGAAGCAAGGCTTGGAAACGTAAAGGATTTAACGTTCTTTAAATTTGTCAGAACTCCAGACAGTACTCCAATATTGCACTTAAAACACATAGTTAAATGAACTAATCCGCCTTACTCACTGCAATGATACCCTAGTGGGCACAGGTTTTGGATACTGATCGCAGGGTCTCAGGTAATATCTTTGCCCAACCCCACCTAAACTTCAAGCTGCGGAAATTTCTAGTGACTGGAACTTCGTAAGAAACCGAATGGTATCACAGGAAAAGGAAATCACTGCTCCCGTGATCGAGTGAATTTCACACGCATTGCGGCTTGGTTTGAGGCAAGCTACAATCAGATCAAATCCAGCATTCATTACTACGACAATGATGATTAAGGTCTAAATTGATACAGATTTCGTGATAATTTAGTGGCATCATAAATTTTACAGTCATGCTTTCTTGCGTATGTTTTCCCCAACGAACGCCAACGCTACAATTAAGAAGAACAGCATCTAACTGTTATGAGTAACTTAGATTGTTGAACCCTCACTCTTTTCATTCGAGATCTCTATGCATTTTATATGCTAGCGTAATCTTGTGAAGAACAGACACAAGGTAATTTTAAAAAAGATGATTGGTGCAAATTAAAAGCTTTTAAAGTATATCTTTCTGGAAAGTTTGGAAAGCGAGAAAGGACAGGAATGAAACACGAGTAGGTGCTAGTCATGGTGAAGTGGGAGAGAGGTTTGTGGGCATAAATTCAAAGGTAGATGCAGAGCGCGTTGATTGGTGATTGGATATTGGAGACTATGACAGAGGGGAGAACACAGCATGCGGAACTGAAGAACGTTTTAATGCTGTGTCGGACATCAGGCAATATTTCCGGGCAATCTGTTTACGCAATCCGAATGCATCTCTAATACTACAGTCCACATCTGTCATCCGTGCAGTGCCTCCATTTTCTTTCTCTTTTTGCTTTATCCATCATTTGAAATGTATTTTTGGTGGGCAAAGTTAATAAGAATTTTTCGCACTTCATCAAGTATTTTAGATGTCACTAGTATCAATCAAAGCGAGGAATTAACAAGTAATAAACGATCAATATTTAATTGTTGGATGCATAAAATATTTTTATCTCTACTTATTGAAGCCTCAAATCAAACTCATCGAAACGGGAAACAAATGCATGTAAATTCTGAGATGAATGGACGCCCATGCTCATTCGGCCGGGAGACTAAATGGAAATTAAGCTATTATTCCGCAACAAATGACAATCCCCTCGGTCAATATGCCGCGAGCTGCCACGTGCCTCTGCTGCATATTTCCCGGGACTAATTTCAACCGAAAGGGTGTCACCCAGTAAAGGGCTCCGCCATCGAAAGTAAAATCAACCCTTTCTCGAAGTCCGGGAAGAAAACAGGTGGAAATGAGCAGCAAAGGGGACAAAAACGACTCTTGATAAGTAAAACAACTCATTAGACAAAGGAGTCGACGGCAAAAATAGTTCTTAAGTGATATTTGAGCCAAAACAGCTGCTTCGGAAGTTTATAAACCAGTCACATGGTGAGAAAGAAAACTGGAGGGACTCGTGAGATTTGAAAAGTAAGAGACAAATAATGGAAGGAAGCCAGGAGAAAGACAAGGACTGAATACGATTCTGTCTTCATGAGGGACGAAAAGAAAATATTATCCATTTTTCAGAACGAAATTTGACTTTGACATGCGGTCAGCGATCCACGTATGGCCTCAAGAGTTACGCTAACTCACGTATACGATCTCGTATATTTGCATGGTGATTATTTTTAGGACAGAAGTTTTTTCTCGCTTTAAATGCCAATAAACCGAGATGATTGTCAAAATAAGCCATAAAATAGATTATCTCGTACCTTTGCTACTTAGCACATAGAAATTGATAAGAAGCCGTGCATAGATTAGGCAGCTTTTGGTATGTATTGCTTGAAAATCGCTGCATGGATGCATTAACATCGCTAATCTATTGAATATACTTTATTTGCACTCATTTCCATATCCGAAATGATAATACCTGTAAATGTATTTAAAACGATTAGTTTTAAATTAATTACTCATTATGTTAAGAATTAATATTACTATCTTAATTAATAATTATTTTGTTTCAATCAATCAATTTTTACGTTTTGCGAATGATCAAGCTTTAGTCAGCCAGTCAGGAAAGGGATATTAATTGTTTTTTAGCCCATTAAGAATCTATATGACAGGTATGGGATGAGAATCACAGCAAATAAGTTATGAGGTTTTCAGGAAAGAGAACAGCTAATTAAAATGCTAGAACAGGAGGGCAAAAACTGGATTATGTGGAGCAGTTACCAATTTAATTATATTGGCAGTGTTTTAGACCAGCACGGTCAAAATAAAAGGGGTGGAAGATGAAAAGTTTTAGTAGGCAAAGAAGCTTTCGTAAGAAAAAAACGATTGATGACAGGGACTTTGAATTAGGATAGCAAGAAAATATTCGTTAAAACTTTGACTTGGAGCGTGGTTTCGCGCAATGAGGATACATAGTCGTTGAAGCAAAAGAATAAGCGCTTTTAATATATGGGTGTCAAAAGGATTAAAAAGATGAAATGAACAAAAAGTGAGCGAAGGAGGAAGTGATAGCCATGGCAAGAGAATATTAAGCTCCAAAGACAGGAGGAACAACGGGTAAAGAGCATTTTCGTTATTGGCAAGGTTAGTTGTTAAGACTGAGAGGAGAGAACATAGGCAAGCCTGGGAGGGGTAGAAATTGAATGGGCACATCAGCTGACTTCGAGGGGGAGGTAAAATATGAGCGGTTTCGAACTGTTCAATATATCGTCGAATGTCAGGTTGTGGTTTTTAGGAGGGACAAGTTCATTTATCGTTGTCTATTGTGCATGTCCAAAAACTTTTTAAACGATCAGATAATATAAAAAATTAAAAAATTCAGAGAATTAATAATTTTTAAATAAAATTAGGTGATCAAAAGATAATAATCTTCCGATGGAGAAGCACTGGTGTAACAATGGTCTAAGACTAAGCCCAAATCCGAAATCTACACGTAAATAGGATAGAAATAAAAAAAAAACAAGCAGCGTGAGGGATTCTGAACGCTACTACCGGTACTGCAACGAGCCTGCTTTGAAATAGCAATTATATTTATTGAAATTACGATTAAATAAAGGCAATAAAGCATCCGTAACAGCTACTTTTTAACCTGATGATTTTTGATTAAAAGTGGAGATTACTACGAAGTGTACATTAGGTTACGAAGCGAATGACATGACAAAAGAATAAATTTTTCGAGGATTTGGAAAATATTTCCTCAGTCCAAATTTGGCAATTAAACTTAAAATTTCAACCAATCAAACTTTCTGAAAATTAGCGATAAGTTTGATTAAAAGAGAACCTCAAGATAACAGAATGGTCACAAACACAATTGTAATTCGCGGGCCCCTTTTCGAGCTGAGTATTTGGAAATGTGCGCAAGATATGTACGTGTGTTTTGCTGTGAGCACACGTGTGAATATACATCTACTTACAAGCCGTAAGCCTATAATGCCTCGCAAGGCACCGCAAGGGCGTCTGGCGGGGCGTGTTATAGGGCATCACCCGTAATTTAGAAAAAAAACAGCATTTAAAAGTCAAAAATGTATTTAAGCGGATAAAATAATACTTTGTAATTCCACAGATTTATTTCATAAACACACGACCCGGGTTTCGACGTACAACGTCATCTTCAGGTGAGGATGACGTTGTACGTCGAAACCGGGGTCGTGTGTTTGTGAAATAAATCTGTGGAATTACAAAGTATTATTTTATCCGCTTAAGAATGAACCGATTCCATAAAATAACGCCTGAAACCATCGATTATGCCAAAAATGTATACAATCCACAAACCATTAATGTAAAAGCCCTTTCACCCCACAAACATGCAAACACAAAAACTACCAACTAACGTGCACATGCACCTACAAATGTATCTGATATCTTTGCAATGTTTAATATTGTTCCGACTTGTAAATTAAATTTTTTTAATATCTCAAAAATGACTTCGTTTCTTACTATTATGATTTCTGGTTATTCTGGGAAAGAATGAGTATTTGTATCCATCTGTACTGGAATCTATCTCCCTTATTTTATCTTTGTGGTCTGTTCTGCGTAAGTAGTGTGGGGCAATTATAATTCCTTTAGTGTCATCATTAAATTCGTTTGTGCTGAACGTTTCTAAAAGTCTAAATCTCGCTTGTTCTCTTCGTGTTTCAAGTGGCACTCAACCTAAATCCCTTAAGAGATCGCTCATACTTGTGTTTTTATTACAACAATTTTTAACGAATATGAGGGATTTTTCTGAAATTTATCTAACTCTTTGTGTAAAATTTTCTCCCAAGCGGCATTATCCAAATGAGGTCTAACTAGAGCAAAATAACATCTCTCTTTAACTTTCTCATTATATTTCCCCACAACACATTTTAAAAAGCCGAATTTCTTTAAAGCGGGTCCGCACATTGTCCTGATATGTGCTCGCCATAAAAGGCGCAATGTTAGAACTACCCCCAAATACTTTACGTCATACGAAATATTTCCAAATATATAACTATGCGTATACATGTTATACCCTAAGCATTCGCCGAAGTTTGGCGTCAAAAGCCATCTAGAAGTTCCTAGTGAAATACTTCACAAAATGAACTACATTTCCGGTATTCATAGATATTCATACGAGAGAGCCGAGCGCAGAAAGAAAAGGGAATGCTAATATTACCAAGGCGTCAAACGAGCATCGTCAAGCCGCGAGCTACGAATGCTCTACTTTTCACACAACGGAAAAAATGCTTGAGGAAAAAAATAACCGGCTTCGCGACATTCCCAAGGTTCACCGTAACATGCAGAGTACTAACGATTCCTCTGAAAGGAATGCCGAAATTTTTTCCACCCTCAACTCTCCCTCTCTCACACACTACCCGCCTAATTCGACCGCGCAGCCACGAATTGAACCCTTTAACCATCCTCAGGGGCCCTAAATCGTTGGTCCTCCCCTGTGGGAACGGAAGCTTAGCGGTGAGGGAAAAAAAGAGCTCGTCGGAGGAATCTATATTTTTAATTCCCAAAGGGAAATAGGTAGAGAGGAAGGGATGAGGACGAACGTGGTGTTCGGGGATGGCGTGTGATTGGAGTGCCTATGGGGAGGGGGATGGAATTGGAAGGGGGGGAGTGTGACTGAGGAGAGAAAAGGAAGGCCCATTGGAGTGAGAACGCTGGGGAACCCACAAATGCCCGGGAGGAGAGAGAGAGAAAGCGATTCCATTGAGATGAAATGGGAAAAAATTGGCGCTAAGGGCACAATGAGAGGTTCAAAAAAAAGGAGGGGAACAGGGTAGAAGGGTTTTGAAAGGAGAGAAGAAATAGGGGTGGAAATAAGAAAATGACTGACATGGATGGAGGGAGTACGAAGCAGTCGTATAGAGTAGTTGAATTCGTCGTAGGAATATCGCCAACATGCAGGGAGGTGTAGTGAACAGCATTGATGAGGCACCGATGCATCACCGCTCACCAAACATAATTTTGAAAATGTGTAGCTTCTTATCAAATGAATTTGCCATAAAATGCCGTGAACTAAGATTCAAGGACAAGGTACAAGGAAATTCGCATCTTTCTTGAATGTAACAGGATCTACAAAACAATTAAACGACAACACCATATGGCATAGAGTCTCCGGCGGAAATGTGTTTTTACATTTGATTAAAACATTAATCGATCAAATAAATACGCCTCTTATGTTTTCAAGCCACATTTTACTAGTAAGGAAGAGAAATTATTTGGATCTACGAGGGTAACCCCATAAGTAAGGTCTCCATTTTTTATAAATAGAAAAAAAACATTTATTTTCTTTGGTATTTACATAATTTTAAATATTTATCAATTATCTGTTTTTCTACATAATCGCCATTTCGTTCGATGCATTTTTTTGATCGCTGTAACAGTTTTTGTATGCCTGTGTCGTACCAGCTCGCCACCATGTCCTTGAGGAACCGTTTTTTAATGCCAAAGGGCTTGAAATTCATCGCCAATTGATGGAATTGTATGGACAATCGTGCATGGATACCAAAAACGTTCGCAAGTGGTGTAGTAAGTTTACATCCGGTCGTATTGAAAATCACGACGAACAAAGGAGCGGGAGATGGTCAATTCTGACGAGACTGTGGCGAAGGTTGAGGCGCAGTTCATTGTCGTCACACGTTTTTAGAGATGAATCATGGAGAAAGCCATGGGCGTTTTCATTGTTTGGGATTGAAATTTTAGAGAAGGAATAGTAAGCCACGAGGGAAATGGGATATGAGTTTTGTCAGTTATTTTTCAGGAATTATCGTGGCAGCTAGTCCAGGCCTTATGGGGGCTGAACGGTAGCGAAATGGTGAGTGGAGACGATAGTTATTCGCTACTGTTTAAAACTGTGTATTATATTTTCCTAACTCTTTCTGAAATTTGGTCTGAAAGTTTCAGTTTTAATTAATAAATCTGATCCTTTCTCATAAATATTCCTCAAAATGGATACAAACATCTTTTTATTTTGAGGAACTATATGCTTATGAAAACCTTTCGATACGTGGATATCGAGAAAAGTTCAGAAAATAAGTTGGACAGATACCAACACTAATAACGAACTTTTTAATACGGTGAGAGAATGCTACGTAGAATTTCTGAAAATATAGAAATAGTGGGTCGGAAAAGTAGTAATAAGTGATAGGTTTTTTAAGGCCCTAGTTCATAGGGTAAATGTAAGGTAAGCGGGTAAGAAGAAGGAAAGTCAAGGGGAAGGCTCCAAGAAGGTTCCAAGAATAGAGTAAACAAATGGGTCTGGTTGCTTTACTCATTACATAATGACTTTCATGGATCTTAGTTTTGCATTTTGTTATGTATCAGTTAATCCATCCAAAACGAAGAATTTTATAACATGCACGATATTCAAGTATTTCCATTTTATCTTAAAACTTGAAGTTGAAACTACACTTACGACCTAATGACACGTGCGCCCAGGCAGGAATCAAATTTTTGCTTGGAACGCCATCGCCGTGTCAGACGGAGAACTTTTTACCAAACCCTCCGAATGTACACAATAATTATTTGAACCCATTCCGCTTTCATCAAACTTGGAGGTAATCACGATGTTAATTATTTCGCGCGTAACCACAACATGTTCTAACTTATATATTCCTGAACCTCCGGGATTTTTCCATGAAAATCTACTTATTTAATTCTGTTACATTAAATGCCCGTTATGATTACATCTCTTTCGCAGAGCTATATTTTTTTATCCCGAAATTAAATTCTAGGAAATAAAAAATAGTCCTTATCTTTACTACTACCCCTACCGCCTACCTCCACGTTCCAATCGCCCAAAATCAAAGCGATTCCCTCCACGAATAATCGCAATTATGTCCCCTAACTGATTGTACAGTCTTTCTACTTAATACAGGCTATATTTGCGTGTTGGCATGAAGACATGAATACAATTAATGATATCGCCATGATCAAGTTCAAGCTTTTACTAATCAAGTTCTACCATTAGCGTTCCATATTATCGCTACAATTCGTCCAATATGTTTTTTTTCAATTTCATCCCTGCCCCTCTTTCCTCTTTGCGGCTATTATTCTATAACTGCCTCTCCAATAATCCTCGCTCTCTTTCCATTTTACCTAACAAATCCAAAATATCTATACTTCCACTATCCATGTCTCACTTTTTTTTGCAATTATCCTCTGTTCAACATTGTATTGTATTTGTAACACTCCATGTCCCTTTTCCAACTTCTTGTTCTCTTTTTTCTGTCTCCAGTGCATCTGTCATCGATTTCGTTCTGCCATGATTTTTGAGACGTCGCCTGGAGGAACCTTGCATCTCCCGTTGCTAACAACACAGCTGGGAACCTACGCTGCCTAAGGGCTCATATTCAGGTCTATGTCCATCATTATTGTGTGTGAAGATTGATTGGAGTGGTTTCCCATTGCCATCCTAAATAGTATATTTAACGTGACACCAAAACTCAAATTACTGCCCCACTGGGGTCAGACGCCTTTACAGATGCTGAGGATCAGACGCTGCGCTGACTACCTTTGATCTGCCTCCGACCATTAATCGCACGCCAATCTGTAATGAATGACCTTCCAGGAGCAAATATCAATGCTCCCTTCAGTGCAGATCAAGGGTCATTAGAGCCCGCAAGCCCTTCCCCCACGACAATTTTTTAGCCAGTGGGGAAGGACGCATCAAAATAAATGGTGGATAATCATATACTTTCAGGGGTTTGAAATTTCACTCTGGGGAATGGAAGCAATTCATGAATTTAAAGTGTTGGCCAGCTGATTGATGACATGTTCTTCAAATCATGAAACTATCTCATTCATTCCCTTTTTTTAATCTATGTAAATTACTGATTCTTCCAAAAGGAACGTTAATGGTTTTTGGTAGTTAACGCACCCCACATGTCAAACGGCTTAAATTCCCAAGTTTATCTCCATTAATTAAAGACGCATTTTGAACTTTTTCACTAGAAAAGGAATGACCAGCCAAACTCTTTTCTTATAAAATCTTTACTATCTCAGTAAGTATGTAAGCATCAACTTGGAGCACTGTCGAAGGTATTCTAAGGTGTAAAATATTTCAAGGAAGAACTTAGTTAAATATTCTAATAAAGTCTAACATTCGAAGAGAAAATTAATCCTCACGAGTTTCAAACAATCTACTTCAAAAGGTTTTGAAAAGGTGCAATGAAACAAGCGCCAATAGCCATTTATAATGTTGGGTCTATGAAATATCTTTCGGCATACGTTCTTCAAGGCAACCGCGAGTGGTGAAAAAGGAGAAAACTCCGGCGCACTTTGAATGCGTACCCAAGTGTACTGGTCTGTAAGACCCTACAAGGGTGTGGACGGGCGGTTAGAGAAGAGTCTCTTTCCTCTATGTGGTGGCCCCATATGGGTAACCTCGTGCTCCGTGTGGGATTTGAGGCTAACCTTTTCATGAAGCACTTTTGAGGGGTCAAGTTAAACGACGAGTTGTAGGGAGAAGTTCTAGCCTTTGACGTGTCGCACCAGTCGACGGTCCGTTAGGACGAAGAGGTTTTGGAGCTTAACGATCTGTACTCCGAAGGCTGAATTTATTATTCGCTGCTGCACGTATACGATGATGCCCCAAATGGTGTAATTTATTTATTAAATCTCTACTCCCAGCAACATCACGTTGACTCACTTCGATTGACTAAAACTGCAAAGTGAGAATGATTACACCCTAATGTGCATGTATGTTCGTGTAAATATATATAATGTATATTAGCGAGGATGTTAATTAATATTGTTATTCACAATTTTGTACTTTGTGCTGGTAATTACCATAAGTCTAGTTAGAATTTCCTTGTTTCATGTATCCTTATTTGGGGCATTTATTATTTTTCCTCCAATTTTTCCCTTACTTTTTTCTCTGTATGGAGTATTCATGTGTGCGTAATTTTATCAATTTAATCCTTAAAAATTAATTATTCCCCTTAAAAAAGCCAAGTTAATATTAGGATGTAATAACGCGCCAGCAAAGATGTTGACGTTTATATTTAATATTTTTTTTGCACTTTCAGCTAAACGAAAATTAATTTTTTTATTAAATTAAAATTATGTAAATACAAGGATGTAAATAAATAGTAATGAGTAAAATTATACCTCGTTGTAGCAGTTATGGGAAGGCCTTAGCTCTACACACTATTCTGAGAACGTGGTACAAAATATTACAGAAGCCCACACTTCATCCTGCCACAACTCATTCTTTACCTCTGCATATTTTATAATCTCCATTATTTCCATCCAAAAATCCAGAACCATTTCTTCCTCTCATTTTCTACCATTCTGTCCTCATTTCCCCTCTCTGGCTTCCAATTGCCTTGAAGTACCTCTCTCCTTCATGCACACATTTCTTCACTTGATCCTTAACTATCCAATCCTACAGTTTAACAATATCTCACAATGGCCATCATTTTCCTCTCACCTTTCCAAGAAATTCATCGCTTATTCTCTTTGATGTCCTTTGTATTTTTTTCTATGCTTCTCTCCGCGCACATCCCACCGCCAAACAAGACCAATCCCTTGCCTCAACAACCAAGTTTCTGAGCTATACAAACTTACGTTTCGCATCGCTACTCCCTACATAAGGGTTATGCCAACAATTCCGGCATCTTTCTAAACGCTTCTTTCCTAAGGATATTTTTCCTAACGACTCTGGCAATCGGCCAAACTTCCTCTAGAAGACTTTCTTCATTGGTACACTGTTACATTTCTCCTAGACTTCACGCCTCAACTTTAATTTTTATCTTAGCCTTCCTTTTTCATGAGAGCATCGTTGCCTTAATTTTCTTATGTTTCCTTTTTTATCCATTACTAACATATTCCCAACCAAGAATTTACTATTTATTTACCTTTGTCTGACTCGCTACCAAACACCCAATTACCTACAAAGCTAACTGATTTGAAGAGTTTCAAACCGACTTTCACCCTAGCCGGTCATTCCAATTCTAGATTCTCTATCTACATCTATGCAGTCTGAAACATAAATAGTATCCAAATAAGTAGTACATATCTCTACCCTACTACCACCATTTGTAAAACATTCAATTATTGTGCTCAGTTCATTCTTCCGTATGTCCTCTCCAAATCCACAAGACAAACAAACACATCCTTTTCGCATTCATTTTTCTTATCTGTGACCATATTGTTGCTATTGCGATATGTGCACTCATCAACTTTCTAAACCAAAACTAATCATCTCCAAATTACTTATTATTCTTCTTCTTTACTCGTTGATAATTCTAAGAAAAAAATTATATGTATGCATATGCGAATTATTATATGTAAATGTGTATATGTAAAAGCAAATGTATATTATTTGCATGTTAATATACATGTGAATTTAATATATATATATGTATATGAATATATATATTATTATTAGGTAATCTACCGGTTAAGGTAGGTTTTTGGATGGACACAACTATCAAATAAACATTTTGTGACTCCCCACCTAGCAAGCTAATCTATATCAGGTCCCTCTTCATCTCGGTGTACTTCTTTCCTCCCTTCATCCCGTCCAACATCCCTATCCTGTTCCTACCCTTACCTCGCTTGCCCAACATTCTCCCCTCTATTACCCTCTTCAACATTCCACTACCGCTCAATACGCCTTTCATGCATTTTTCCTGCCTCCATAGGATTTCTCTCAACAAACCCCTCTCCTCCCCCACCATTTCCAGTGCTTCCTCATTTGTTTTCCTTTCGGTCCATTTCACCTTCTCCATTTTTCTCCACACCCACATTTCAAAAGCCTCCAATCTACGTCTATCATCCTGCTTCAGCGACCACGTTTCCGCGCCGTACATAGCTACGCTCCATATCAGAGTTTTTACGAGTCTTATCTTAACATCCCTACTCAACGTCCCCGTCATCAACTCCCTCCTCCTTGAGAAAGCCTCCTTGCCTAGCGCAATTCTTCTCCTTACGTCCCTACCACTTTGACCATGTTGGTCCAAAGCACTTCCGAGATATGTAAACTGTTCTACCTGCTCTATTTTTTCCCCGCCTATTTTAATATTTAGCTTAGCCTTTTTCTTTCTGGAAAATCGCATAACCTTTGTTTTACTAATATTAATTCTCATCCCATATTTATCGCACTGAACCTCCAACTCACTCAACAATGCTTGCAACCCCTTGGCTGACTGAGCAACTAATGCTTGGTCATCAGCAAACCGAACCGATTTTACGAATTCCCCTCCGGCTTTCATTCCTACCTCCAGTTCTTCCCATGCATCTTTAATCATTTCCTCAACATACACGTTGAACAGTACCGGTGACAATGGGCAACCCTGCCTTACACCTCTTCCTAACACTGCCCATTCGGACTCTCCGTTCCCCACTCGCACCTGAGCAGTCTGAGACATGTACAGGTTGCGGATCAGTCTCCTGTCCCTCCAATCCATTCCTATTTTCTGCAATACACGCATTAATTTTTCCCAATTCACTCTATCAAACGCTTTTTCGAAATCTACAAAACAGGCAAAAACGTCCTGGTTGTATTCTATATTCCTCTCAATTAGTGATCTCATTACAGCAATGGCATCACGCGTACCTCTTCCTTTCCTAAACCCAAACTGATCATCCCCTAAGTAATCATTTGCCTTACTCTCTATCCTTTTGTTGATGATCCTGAGAATAACTTTAGCTGCGTGGGATATCAAACTTATTGTTCTGTAATCCTCACATGACGAAGCCTTTCCCTTTTTTGGAATAGGAACTAACACTGATCTCACAAAATCTTCCGGCCAGATTCCTTCCTCATAGATACTACGAATCAGTCCATATATGGCCTTCTTCCCACCTTTCCCTAACCATTTCAACATTTCTACAGGAATATTGTCCAGCCCCACAGCCTTATTTGCTTTCATCTCCTTTAATGCCCTTTCTATTTCATCGTCGAGTATGCCTGGACCTAAGCTATCTTCTTCTACGTCATGTTCCTTTTCTATGTCTAACCTTGTCGGCCTAAGTTCTTTACCATACAGTGTTTCTATATATTCCTTCCATCTCTCTTGGATTTTTCCTGGTTCAACTATTATCTTACCCCATTTATCTTTAACTGTTAGCACAGATCTTGCCTTCTTACTTCCCGATAATAACTTAACCTTGCTGTATAGAGCACCAATTTCACCCTTCTTCTGTAAACTTTCCATATCCTCGCATTGCGTTTTCCACCATTCTTCTTTTGCTTTATTTGTGGCCCTTCTCAATTTATTGTTTAACTCTTTGTACTTCATTTTGCCTAACTCTGTGTTTACATTTTTCCATCTTCTTCTCTCATCCATCTTTGCAATCATCTCATCCGTTACCCATGGTTTCCTTATCCTTTTCCCGTTAACGGTTCCTATAGTGTCTTTAGCGGCTTCCAATATCCCTTTCTTGATACATTCCCATTTTTCTTCGATAGTACTCAGTTCTTTACCGTCATCCATCATTTTCTCTACAGCCTCCTGATACTCCTTCCTCGTTAATTCATTTACTGCTTCTAAATTCCATTTTTTAGCCCGCCGCCCTTGCCTTATCTTCTTGAAACGAACATTACATTTCATAACAACTAAATTGTGGTCAGAGTCCGCATCCGCTCCTGGGAAACTTTGCGAATTTATCACACTGTTCCTAAACCTGTGCCTAACCATAATATAATCTAACTGATACCTTTCTGAGTCACCTGGCATTTTCCATGTATACCTACGCCTTTTGTGGTGTCTAAACCATGTGGTAGTGATGACTAACCCCTGTCTCCTGCAGGATTCAATTGCTTTCTCCCCGCGTTCATTCCTCGTGCCTAACCCATAGTCCCCCACCTCACCACCATCTCTTCCTTCGCCTACCGTCGCATTCCAATCCCCCATCACTATCAAATGTTTCCCTGCAGGAACACTCGCGATGATATCCTCTAACTCATCATACATCCTATCGACTTCTTCCTCATTGTGGTTGCTCGGTGGCATGTATACCTGAACAATGACCAAGTTCGTCGGCTCTGCTTTAATCTCTACGAGTAAAATTCTATCTGCCGCTTGCTCTATGTTGACTACGCTTCTTCCTACCCCTTTATTTAAAATTACGGCCACCCCTCGTTGGCTCTCGTCCCCGCCACTCTATATCACTCTATTATTGTCACTCCAGTAATCCCCGCTATCTTTCCATCTCACCTCGCAGAGACCTAAAACATCTATATTACCTCTTTCCATCTCTCGCTTAATATTTTCTAATTTGCCTCTCCTCAACATTGTCCTGACGTTCCAGGTTCCTATTCTAACTACTTTCGCCTTCTTCTGAGTCTTCTGTCCTGCTGCAGTTATTTCTTCCTTGCAAGGGTTTCGTGGGATGACGACCGCGGAAGCCTTGCCTCCCCGCTGCCGGGCACGACACACGGCCTTTTGGGCCGAATCCCGTAGTTGCCAGGACTCATATTATCTATAGTGCCCATCATTATATTCTTGGGAATCATAATTGAGGTGGTTTCCCGTTGCCTTCCTCAATAGTGTTTTTAACGTGACACCATCACTTAATGGCCGCCCCACTGGGGTCAGACGCCATTGCAGCCGCCTCACTGAGGAACAGACGCTGCGTGGACTACCTTTCGTCTGGCTCCTAACCTTCGACCTATTTGGCATGGGTGACCCTTCCAGGAGTAATTATTATTACTCCCGCCAGCACAGCTCTAAGTGTCATCGGAACACACAAGCCCTAATACTGGCAACTGGTAGTTGCCAGTATTCATGCTCATAATCTTAATCAAATATTTTGGAATTATAATTTAAGTAGTTTCCTGTTAAAATATTTGCTAAAGCTTTCGTGTGGCGTGGCAGTAAATATGTAGAAGCCAAATGCAAAAAATGTATTCAAATGCAAGAATTGAATGAAATGTTTGTGAATAAAATGATATAGTACATTCCTAACATAAAAAGAAGTAAAAAAATGTGCACGTAAAAGTGAGTATGCCAAAATAATAGGTTACTTGCGTGATTCAGAGGATAAATTTACAGCAATACAGGAATATATCAGACTTGAGATTTAAAAGTACTTGAAAATGAAATGTGGGAAGGGATTAAAGAAAATAATAAGGGTTACGTTTTACCTAAATTTAGATAGTCCACTCCAAATAAAGTCGCGTTCTTGAAACTCTTGGCACAAAGTGTAAAAGAATAGATGACAATCGGACTTAACACGAAATACCAGATCAAGCGACAAAAATCTCTTCTTCCCATCTTCATACGACGTTTTATTTTATGGAGATTCATATTTTTACTTCACTTTTATCAAATTCCCTATAAGCTCCATTCATTTTGACTTGTTTAAGGTAAGAGTTGAAGGCGATTCGGGTAGTTTTACCGTAAAACTTCCTCTTCCCGAATAAAATTTACTCGGCGAAGATTTTTTAGCCTCATAGGGATGGTAGTAGAAGCAGACAAAAATCTTATCACCAGAACTCCATCGTACACACTCCTCTTCTATGCTTCATGACCGCTCAAGCAGCTTACCGTAAATTCTATTAAACCCTAATATCTTATCATCTTCATTTAATTTTTCTGCGCTATAATATTTCCGCATTCAATTTATTAGCTAAACATCACTGACATTCGGACCTGAACCCATCGCGTGGAAACTCAAAATATAGCACGGCATGACTCCCTTCACTTAAAATAAAAGTTAAAATAGTGTCACCGTAGGCTAAAATTCAAGCTCTCGGAGTGGACGGTGAACATTTGTGCTAGTGACACAGTAAAACGAACGACCGCTGCATTCGTCGCTTCGTTGAATAGGCAATTCACAGCGTGCATTGTTGAACTATCAGCTAAAAATGGGATTACACTTTATTTTTTGATGGACCTTACACTTGAAGAACATAATTATCTCCGATACAGACCCTATTGACATGAATTCACTCAATGGTGTTCCATCGTTGCACCAATGAATGCTACTTTGTACGAGGATCTTCATTAAGCGTTTCTGTGGAATTATTTGCATAAATAAAGTAAATGCTTCCTCTGAAACAGTTGCTCCGCGAGAATAATTCACACAAGAACTTCAGACACAGTGAATAGAGCTGCAGTAATTCATTAATGCAAATTGCTAACTCATATGAATGCCTTATTCTCATTGAATAAATATTTAAAATAACAACGCATACTTCCCTCAAAATATGTTCGGAAATTTTAAGGTTGTCTGAAAAAAACAGAAACATGTTATTTAATTTCAAAATATTAAATTTCTTAGTCAATATACAAAGCACTTTTCGAGAAACGCATGACCCTTGATTTGAGTTTAGAAGAATTGTTCTCATCCATTAAAAAAATCACGAAGTACTATTTCATAGCGTTTGAGACATTCTAGAAATGTAAAAAAGAAACCTTATTATCTATTTGTAATCTTAATACGAAAAATTACAACACCCTACTTGATTATTGCATGAATAATAATATTAGAGTGTATGAGCGAGGTTTTAATATATAATTAGCAGCTGTATTATTTCTATTTAGGGGGATAAAATTTTTAAAAAAATTTAAAGCGTACTAAGTGTATTTTATCATTATAAAATAAGAATTTCCCTAATTAATCCATGAAATTAGTTTTCATATGCCATTTGCATAGTTTATGACATCCACTGCGTAAATTCGATGAATGCTAAGTTTGTTAGCATGAAACTTCAGATAGCCTTTGATCTGCGTTGGTTTTTTTCTGATATCGGAAACTTTTCCAACGGGGATCCAAGAAAACAAATATCAAATGGGCCAAGGTGATCCAAGATTAAATCGAATCAAGTGGTCGAATCAAACAGATCAGGCATGTTAAAAGGACGCTAGGATGTTCAAGGGGTACGTCCATTTCAGGAAAGTGCTAACACACCACGAATGACCTATTTTTATATTCTCAAAACCGTTTTATTAGAAGGGCGACAGTATCATTTGAATAACTGGAATGAGGGGAGCCAACCGTAGTGTCCTGAGAAGTTCCGTAGCTTTTGGTTACGGTAATTTTCAGGACAATAGAGTTTACAGCTGGTTTTAATTGAATCTCACACTACCTCTCTGGATCACACTATTTAAACACAATCAAAGAAATGTTTTCAAGTACAGAAAGATTTAAAGCCTTGTTTCATCTTCGAAAATTTCACAGAGTTTAACCAAAGTACATAAAGCGTTCAGACAGCTGTACTAGAAAAACTACAGTGATCTATTCGCCATATATATATATATGTATATAATTTTAAAGGATCACTTTTCAAAACAAGAACATAATTTCCGGTGCTCCAATAACTCCCTCGGAAAATATACGAGACCGGTTTTGGGAGAGGAGAACACCATCTTAGACCCTCTGAATTTGGAAAAGATAGATTCAATAAATCAGCATAAACGAACGAGAAATGGATTTTAATGCACACATGGGAGGAAGCTGTGAGCGAATATGTGTATTGAGCGAGAATATGCACGTGGCAACGAATGAGATGACTGTACTGAGGATGATTTAGAGATTATATTTGTAATTTTGGATAATAAATCTCCTCATTGCAGTGAAAATACCAACAAGCAAACTATACGAAAAACTATTTTTTGGATCATAGATCTGAAGAACTTTGGAATTATTAATTAAACCCTAAAATTAGGAAGTGGGCAGCTATACAGGAGCTAATCTCATCAATCAAAGTGTTATATTGAAAACATAAACCATTTACAAGAATATTAGGCTTTATTTCTGAGATGACCACAACAAGAAATGGAGCCCTAGAGCCAGGACCATAGGATAGAGATTAGAGTTGGACTCACGGAGCAAAATAAACAGATTCAAGTTGGAAACAATTTGGTTAACGCAAGAGTCGATTTGATTAACTTCGGATGATCAATGGAGAGTTGTGCATACAATAAGCTTACAGTGTTTTGGCCACTCTAAAGATGCTACTATTTCACAATCATATTTGGTTTTTCCATCGCATGCAGGATCTAGTTTACTCTGGTAAATTGCATTCCAATTACGGGAAGATGAAGATTTTAGTCGTTGAAACTTGTTGGTGAAGATTTGAAGGTAATAGAGGAATGAAAATAGGGGAATTGACGTCACCTTTCGTGAAGTATTTCGATACAAACTTTAAATAAATTTTGAAACTATGCCTAATCATTATTAATGATTTTGTCTTATTCTATCGCATTATGTTTTACAGCAACATTTTGCTTTACTGAAGAAATATAACTCGCTAACATTACTGGAGACAAATAAAATTACTTTTCCTTTCTCTTCCATATAAAATTAGTGCCTTATTGTGGTATCATGGTTTCTTTCCATCCTTGCTACAGTATATATTTTATAATGATAGGTCGGTGGACTCAGGACAATAGTAGTTTAATTTGGATGCTTCACGTAAAGTAATCACACGAAATATCCACTTAATCAATGTTTGATTTAACTCTACGCATTCTTTTTATGTGCCCTCGCAATGGCAAAATTAATGCAATTATTTCTTGGCGTCGCCTGTACCCTGCTAATCGATGACTGTCTCTCCCGTCCAGCCTGCATATTTTCAAATCCTTACCCATTTACCTTATCAAATATGTATTTTTGCAATTGGTGCGTTCACATTACCAGCCAAAATCTGAGCTAAGGAGGACCAATCTCTTGACGCCAAGAAAATTAGGGATATACTTCCTTGAAGAGCAAGGTAAATGGTACAAAGAAACAAGCTACGTATTAATGTGAGCAAGGTAAAACCAGGTCGAGCAATAAATCCATCTGATAACTTAGTTCTAGCATCGGCCTTCTCTCGATTTCCTCATCATTCCCTCAAATGATCCACAGTCGACTGAAGGAACGTGAGTTTAGGAGAGACAATATTACCTTGAAGAGGAGAATTTTTCAACGTTCGCTTATAAAATTCAAAAATATATCGATGGTGAGTATCTATTTAAAAATTATCGAAAAACCTATTTTCGGAGATTCGAATTTTGATTGAGAAGGGTTTGAAATTAAATGCGTAGCTATTTCATAAATATTTTAATATCTTATACCTCGACACACTACTGCAAACTTTCAACCTATTTTCTCTTAACTGTCATAACAGATTCAAATCCCTCTTGGGTACAAAAACATGTTACGACAGGATTTATGAGGCTCATTTATTTTTATCCGCATCGTTTATTGCGCAAAAAGTAATTTAATGTAAAATTTAGAGCTTCTTGCATAGTAAATATAGTGCACCAGTTTTATTGAATTTAATTCAGTACCACGTTATCCGTTGAAATCTGAAAGAATAAGAATATTAGAATGAATAAGGGTAAAGCAAAACTTCAAGGAATAGAAGCCGGAGATTTTTGTAATCTGAGGAGATCGATTTTGCCAATGAATCTTCACCCAAAATTACTAGAAAAATTAGCGGAAAAAATAATCTGAGGGAATGACGAAGAAAGGATGGCTGAAGAGAGATCTTACTTAAATGATAACCCTGTATCTATTTGCTATTTTGTCCAGAGATTTGGCATGGGACCTCCTCTACTAAATCACGTGATTGTTTCAATGCCAAGGTACGCCAGAAATGCAGAGAGATCACCTATGAAGAGAAGATTACTATCATCAGAAGGTTGGATACTTTTTCGGGTTAAAAGTCACCTGCTCCCAAAAGGAATTCAGCTATGCCCTTTTAAAACCGTCACCCATTGGCTCATACAAATAGTTTGAATCTAAGAGAGAACATTTTCTGACAGGCAATACTATTAAAATAAAGGGTTAATAAAGAGTTTAACAACTTTAAGAAAATATTCACAAAACAAATACTTGAAAAAGGAGATTCGCTACAATTTACCACAGCCAGAGATAATCCGGAAAACAGGTATCCAACATTGATTTACTGGAATACCGAATATCATGGTCCTGTGTGTGATAACTGAATTCTCCATTAAAAAAGATATTGACAACGGATCCGAGATTGATGAGAATAATATCTTGAGTAAAAAAAAAGACTTCATTTTGAAAACGAAATTTAGGCGTAACGGACAGATTCGAAGGTGAAGGTTCAACAGGAATGTGAAAGATCTATTCATTCCTTCTCAATGATGTTCAAGCCTCATAAGCGGAATATATGCATAAAAATGAATCCCTGGGCACTCCTAATTTTTGATTTGCTCCCAGTGAAAGATATCAATATCCTGATCAGAAATTTATTGGATGCCAATCACTTGAAAGCAAAACAGCATTTTATGGCCGCATTCCTAATTTCCCCAAAACCGGTAAATGATGAAATATTTTTATTTATTAAATAGTTTTATTTATTCCAGCTTTGTTTATTTATATATTTGTCTGTTCAAAGTTGAATTACGTTCCAAATCATCTCAGTTTCTTTCGATTTGTAGAATCCGTTCCTCAAATTTTACTTTTCGACCGAGGAAGAGTGAAATATATACTCGTACACTTAAGAGAACAACTTTGTTCTAAATTTCTGTACCATTGTCTTATTCATTTTGATACTTCTCTTTCACGAAACTAGGTAAATCTTATTTATCAAACATTCTGGAAAAACATTTCATTTTATTATGGAGTCTACTTTGTACTCTCATCAGCAGGGGACGGGATGACACAAAGAGTACTATAGACCACTGCAAAGCATTACCATAGATCATTAGACGAACAATATGAGCAATGTCTTCCCATATGTGCAATTAAGCATTGATCAAAAGCTATCGTGATACTGTCATTTGATAAATGTTAAATGTTTGATAAAGTTCTTCTATGGCCATGTTCAGTAAGGCAGGTTGAATTATAGCTTTTATAATCACCATACCGAAATTACAGGATAAATAAGCGAATAGTTATTTTCCTCGACTATCTTTATTCAACCATCTAAAGAACCAACAATACTGTAACCCTTCTATATTAAGGCAGCATTCGTCAAAACTACACTTAGAAGGTAGGACAACACAAGGTTACCTCAGGACTAAGACAAGTATTTTAGATACAATAGCTACTTTTCATATTGCTAGTCATACGTGCGTCAGATTTCTAATTGCACAGACCTCATGCAAGCACAAAGGAATGGTATAAAAGACTTGAATGGTTAAAAAATAGCAGTTTGAATGGCTTATTAAGTTCAACTTTAAAAAAATGTATGCCTTTCTATATTAAAATATTGGCTACGAATAAAATCCATACATAGTTTCCTGTAGCAAACTTCACTGCCGAGTAGCCACAAGTTATCTCCATAGGTACTTTATTACAGAAAAGATGTAATTTTTGTGGAAGGTAAGATTATTAATAAAAACAGTACGTAGTCAAATAGAAATATCTGCAAAGCACTGTACTGGATGATGACGTTTCACGTAGGATACGTAGCTGTGCTTGATCTCGGTCGAAATAACCACTATATTTTCCTTGAATTCTCAATAAATTGATGAAACTGGGTTACATCTGATGACTTACAAATAGCTTTCGAAGAATTTCAAATAGTATCTGGCCTTCGTTGGCCAATTAAAATATGAGTAAACGTTCAAGTCGCAAAATGGGGTGATAAATAAATAGAGCAAACGAAGCGTGAAAGGAAGACGCTGTGGAATGATATGGAACGTGTACAAGGATAAAATTGCTAAAAGTACTTCCAGGTGAAATCCGTGAAAACAATCGAACGTAACGTAATCAGGAAAATTATATATAGAATCTGCACCGAATGGGAGATGGAAATAATATATAGCGGACTATAGCTAAGATAATCAGCCAACAATTTCAAGCATAGAAAGAAAATATGAGGTAAATGGCAATCACTAAATTCCAGTCGTCATTGCGAGAGAGAAAAGGCATTAAAGGAATTTCGCAAGAAAACATATTACCGTGAGCATCTTTGGTTCATTTGAATTTTGCAGGATTTAAGGTTTGACTTAAAGTGTTTTTAGCTTGTGGTAAGGCAAAGAATTAAATAATTTGGCCAAATAAGTCGTCCAGATCATCTTTGCAGAAGTGTGTGTTGTTATTTTATGCTATAGCTTACAACTTTAAAAAATCATGACACTCATGATCCCTAATGGTAAAATGGGGATTATTCATGATTACTGGTAAAAAAAGCTGTTATTTTCATATATAAATTAAATATGCAGGTAGAAATTTGAAATAAAAGATTCTCCTCCTAAAATTTTCAATCAGAGAAAGGATGGTATCTTCCTCAGAAAAATATATTGAGTTCATTGCTCATTTCTAGATGTCTATATCTCGTGAAAATTCTGCGTCTGTTGGGTGAACGGGAAGTCGAAAACTTCTGTTAGTCATGAGGGCAGCACGATACTTAAGAATATGAATCCCTCTGTGGCACTATCACTGTCGGCCGCTTGCTCTGGTAGGTATTTCTGAGGAGACTGACGGATTTTTCTGCACAACAGTCTCAAAAACGTCGTCACATCCATACCGTTGGTCGTTAATGATGCCTTGGGAAAGCCCAAGTGACCCTAATATCGAAAGAAATAAATTAGGTGGAAGGATAAAGAACAGCAGTTCATCCGGAAGGGACAGTTTAAACAGAAATAATATCGATTGCTCTCAGAAAGACAAATATATTTTGTTCAGAATATTTACCAGCTACCTTGAAACCTCATGTTTGCTTGAAAAAATTGAGAGGATCGTTACGGTTGTGATTCGATGAGCGAGGAAATACAACAGCGAAGAGGAATAAATCTGGGTTCCAGACTCGCATACGATCTTTTGATAACGTAAAGTAAAGGAATACTTTAGGAAATGTGAGTACAATAATAAATAATTAGTCGAGAAATTAAAATTGAAGACATCCTGTGAGAGAACTAATTGGTATTTAGGATGAACAAAGACGACGGATAAAATTATCTGCTAAAGAACTCAGAAAAAAATACCTTAAGTCCTCTAGTCGTTTTACGTACTATTCATGGAGGTGAAGAATACAGGGAAACTTTAGGAAGGGGTTTCTATAAAAACTATCAATCTACAATGTTCAAATTATCTTTTGAAGAATCCAAGTGAAAAATTAAGACAAGACACTAAAAGGCAAATGAAATGGCTCATTCTTTAGAAATCTGTCTCCTGCGGATGGTTTACTCGTAGCCAGGCGCGAGGTAAATGCGAATCCACGGCATTTAGGTCGCCGCGAGAATATCCGAACGGACTTATTCACGCTTAACAATCTCGTAACCCCATTTTGGAGGGTTTTGAAAATTCTGAATCTGAAATTTCAAATTCATCTTATGCGGAGCTCGAGGATTCTCTCCGACGCCTATAACAATGGAAGTTTTGGAATCACATCGACGGAATACACACCATTCCTACCCATTTTAAGGTAGGAGAAACAACGGAAAATTATTCGTCCAATTTGAATGAGATCCTTATTGAAGAAAAAAGATCATACTGAAGAATAGATGGCATGCTAATTAAGCTAGGAAAAGTATTCTTCCTCGACAATGAGTCAAAAAATGCATCCGCACTAAATCTATAACCTACTTAAAATTACCCTATAATTTGCCTTAAAAAGTTCTATTTGACGCAGGAATTTCGACTGTAGGCGCCTGAATACGTAGGGCAGGTATGGCAACGGTAATGGGACTCCTGGAGTTCGATTTCCGCCCGCGGGCGTTAGAACGACGGGCGCGATTGAGCCCTGCTCCCTCAGCCCTCCGATCCACACCCTCTCCACATGCCTCCCTTCATTCGCTCGCGGGCATTCCAAGATTCCTGGAACAATTGCCATCGGTTCTCAGTGAGCTTAATGAGAAATGGGAGTGTGGTGGGGCAGGGACATACAGAGGGAGAGAGAACGGACAGAATTCAGTCAATTATTGAAATCGAGCAAAAAGCCTGAGAGCGGAGGAATATGGGCAATAGAGAGAGGAGGTATTCGGAGCCAAAACGTCATGAATTCAATGCAAATGAGTCGAAATGACAGTGAAAAAAGCGCTAATCCGATTAGAATTAACGCCACTTGACCCATGGTGAAATATCACATTCTGGATGGGATGACCTCATCATCGGCAAACGTGAGCGATTATATCGATAAAATTTTAACATCGAACTACTTTAAAACGAAAATTACCGAATCTACTATAAAGGTTTATTTTCAAACAAGTGAAGATAAAAATACATAAAAAAAGAAATAGTGGACTGATATCAATTTCTAAGGATGGAGCAGTGATTTCCAACAACGACAGAAGATCTCTAATGGTGCAGTCATCTGCTTAATCCTTGTATTTGAAATTACGACTTTCAACTTGAATGACGTATGTCAAAAAACATTTAGTTTAATGCATTCACTTTTTTATATAAATCGCCAGTACCGAAATTCAAAAGGAAATATGCGACTTGGCACCATTAACATATGATTCTTTTTTTCCTTTATTCAAAAAACATTGGTACATTTTTTAAATACTTGTTTAATATAAAGGATATCCTTTAATAATCATCGAAATGTCCTTTGTCGTTATCAAATCGACACTTTTGTACCACAAGACGAAATTATTGTTTGGAATGCAGCACTCAGTTTACATCACGTTCTTTGTTTATTCAGTGTTTTCTTTTACGCCTTTAAAAAAAAGATTAGAAGAACATACACAAACATAAGAACACTCACATTGTAGATTATTTGAGCTTTCGGCCTACTCCGAGGCCTTCTTCAGACTCAAGAGTCTGACCTGAGTGTTCTATTACGTGTTATCTGCTTTATTCTGTGTTCTATTGTGCCGTCCAAAAGTTATATTGCTCTCGTGAGTTCTTCCGCATTATCTTTTTTTATATACTCTAACCCCTATATATATATATATATATATATATATATATATATATATATATATATATATATATATATATATATATATATAACTTTCACTCTAAATCACCTACAGTGTGAGTGCACTTTTACGTGTTATCTGTTTTATTCTGTGTTCTATTGTGCCGGCCAAAAGTTATATTGCTCTCGTGAGTACTTCCGCGTCATCGATATATATATAAATATATATATATATATATATATATACATATACATATATATAAAGGAGTTCTATATATATATATATATACATACATATATATAAAGGAGTTCTATATATATATATATATACAAACTTGAAAATCCCGCCATACGGCGAACAAATATTGTTTTCGCACATATAAATAGACATATAAGGAAAGGGGATAGGAAAACACATAAAAGACCAACACAGGAAAGGTCGGGAAGGCGGTTTTGAGCAGATCACAAATGTAACAAAATTTAATAGCTTTCCTTTATTCAGAGGGTTTTACTTTCAAACTGATATGACTAAATCAAGTGTGGTAACGTTTTTTAAGGAAGTAAAAAGGAAGTTAAGTTTTTAAGTTAAGGAAGTATACTCTGGGCACCTGCAGCTCCACCCAAGCTATGAGATTTTTCGGGTACCAGATCTTCCTGGGAAACCATAACCGGCACAGGGAAAGGAACCGGGCCCGCTACCCTGATGTGCGAATATTCATAGGGCTTAGTACTGGGGAAACTCAACCATCACTCACCAAACCGATCTTCGGGTTGATTCCTGTGTTTATGGTTATGGTTTTATGTATAAAATATATTTTATATTATAAAAAGTTTGACAATCGGACTATCCAAGCTCGCGAAATGAAAAAATTTCCGTTAATTTTTTCCCTAATAATTTAAATGGCATCAACTTTCGCTTCGCATCCCCTAATCACAATAGCTACAATACTAGAAAAGCAACGTTTTTACTTCCTTAAAAAACGTTACCACACTTGATTTAGTCATATCAGTTTGAAATTAAAACCCTCTGAATAAAGGAAAGCTATTAAATTTTGATCTGCGGAGGAGCAGTGTATTACCAGTATTCTACTGCTTAATGTAGGTTTGGGATGGACACAGGCTGCACAACGGAAAATTAATCGATACATTCCCGTGCCTCTCCTAACAAAACAAAACCTGAATTCTGAATATGTGTGTAAACGTATAAATCAATCGATGAAGCTGCAGGCGTTTCAACTAATGACCCCGTCGATAGATTTATTTTTCGCATCTTTAGGCTTTCAGTAAGTATATATTCTGATACCCTCCGGGAATGTTGTGCAATAACATTAACACATTTGCTGGATTTATTGGGCGCTACTGCGTAGATATGCTGATTCCCTAATGGTCTATCCTATGTAGGATAATTATTCACAACAATACGGTCACCATTACTTTTTCACTGAAAATTATTTTTTCATCTGACGATAGCGAATGGGGAATCGTAATTAAGCCCTCAGATGCATGCCTAAGTTTGTGTGGACTTATAAATTTACAAAAAAAATTCGATTATAATTAGACGAAAGAAATATTTTACTTTTAGCAGCAGAGGGATAAAAAGAATGAAAGCAAGCCAAATGGTAATTCCCTATAAGGCGTAGTAATATTACAAGAAGCATTTTTATGGGCTTTCCTATAACACCACTATGGCTGTTAGAGATAAAACAGCAATAGTTAAAAAGATAGAGGGTGTCGTGCTACGTCATTAAGAGAATTGTGGCAATTACCAGCTCAAGAACCATTCTAAATCTCCCTACTCGTTTCAGGGTCCATTTTGGGGGCTTTAAAGCGAAGCCTCTGCATAATTCAGAATCTGTAATGGCGTCTCTTTCAGTTTCGTGGAACCGTTAAAAAGGCATAGAAAACTACAATTAGGTCACGAAATTCCAAGGAAATGCCGTAAAGTGTACCATCACACTCAAACGAAAGTTTCGGCTTTGTAAAAAGTAAGGGAATCTAAAGTACTAATGGATAAAACAAAATTCAATCACAGTAAAGAGTAATAAATGTCTTCATGAAACCATTATAAACAAGCAACTAACAAAATTGAAGGCGATTAGGAAACTTTGGGAAGCATAAATAAATACTCCCTTTGCCTCTGTTTCTTTAATGCTAATTTAAAAACAGCGACTTCATTAAGAACCGAGCATAGTGTGAGCTACGTCCAAAGAATCGTGATTGGTTGCATTTAAAAATGGATTTTCTTAAAAGTTTAATAAACATAAATGCACTTCTAAGAAAAAAGGTCGCAAAAGACTTTATTTCAAGTAGGAAAGAAATCAGGTTCAAGAAACTTTTTCTGTTCAAATGAAAATTCACAAGCATCCCATAAAGCAACTATCCTCAATAAATTTAGCTAAATCATCCTTCAACTGATATTAAATTTACAAGTACTGGCTTAATTTGCTAATTCTATGTCTTAAAACAATACCCGTGTTCTGATGGGTGCATATCTTTCTCCCCAATTACTATATGTGTGAGTTACGATTGGATAAACAATTATTTTTTATATACGAGCTGTAAAATTTAATGATTTAGATTCAGCATTGGAGATTTAATATGGTAGATATATTGTTTGACATGGCTAAATGTATCACTGACACATAATGATTAATTAATTTTAGCGCTTTATGGATTTTATCCGTTCAGAGTACATTCATTTTCTTAAATATGAACAAAAATTGATAAAGTGATTACAAGTGGAATTATGTACAACAGGTACTTAGGCTCACTCAATGTTTGAATTTAATGTTTCAACTTTTCAAAGAGTTGAAAATCAAACAATTTAATGTGACAATGTTTCTGCTTTAATATTTTATAAAATCATACCATTTATCGTCATGTATTGAGCATGTTGCATTCTGATGGCTAATGTGCCGCCGGTAGATATCCTTCCTCGTACCGGAGATGTTCCACCGTGATGGGTTGGAATACTAAGAAGTTCGAGTACTCTAGAGCTGCACTTTGAGGGAAAATAAAGATGATTATATCTAGAAGGATCAAAAATGCCAGATAGATCGAAGTTCGTAGATCGAAGGGTATTACAGGTAACATACGTTCCCACATATACGAGGGGTATTCTTAAAGTAAGTACCGTTTGCTTATATTTAAATATTGGCGCTTCAGAACACAGTTTTCCTCCTGCAGCGCCAACTACTGATTTATTGAGAAGCTATAGCAGCATTTGCTTTGTTTCAGAAGTCGTTTGCTTGTCCGTGCATGCAAACTACTATGTCCGCGACAATCGTTGATCCCGCCAGCTGTGAAGTGCGTTCTGTCATACGATTCTTGTATGCAAAAGGATTGTCGGCTGCTGAAATTCATCGGGAATTATGCCTACTTTATGTGGAACTACAGTTATGAGTGAAGGAAAGGTTAGACAATGGTGCTGTGATTTTAAAAATGGACGAACAAATGTCCATGACGAAGAGCGAAGTGGTAAGCCCAGTATTCTGACCGATGGAATTGTTTCGCAAGTGGAACAAAAACTGCGATGTGATCGTCGATTGACAATTAATGGCCTGGCTGAACAATTTCCTCAACTTGGACGCACTACTGTCTACAATATTGTTACGGAAAACCTCAGATACCACACATTGCGTGCAAGGTGGGTACCGAAAATGCTCACCGACCACCACAAAGAGCAAAGAATGTCCAGTGGACGAGAGTTTTTGGGTCGTTGGGAAATCTTTAAACCACCCACCGTACAGTCCTGACCTTACACCCAGCGACTACTTCCTCTTCTTGCACTTGAAACAGTGGTTCGGTGGACAACGTTTCGAAACCGAAGAGGAACTCAAGAATGGCGTTGTCGATTGGTTCAACCCTCAGGCGGCGAGTTTCAATGCAGAGGGGTTAAAGAAGCTGGTGCAGCGGTACGAAAAATGCTTAGAAGTGAACGGCGATTATGTAGATAAGTGAAGTAGGTTTGTAGCTAACTAAAAGTGCCAATAAAATTTGTTTCATATGAGCATATTTTTTCCTGCGACCAAACGGGCCTTAATTTATGAACACGCCTCGTAGATACCCAATAATACGACATTTATCCAATGTCTCGAGAGTTTATGAAATTTAAGAAGGAAGACAAGCCTGAATTGAACGCGAGCGAAGCGTTTTTAAGGCACTTTGATCAGAACATATCTTTAAATCATTAGTAATATTCATTTAAACATGGGGCCACTCGATAAGTTACACGGGACCAATAATTTAATCTCTTGTATAATTTCAATAAAGAAGAGAATAAAGGAGAATTCTGTATAACCCAGGCAAAGGCAATCAATTAATAGAATATTTTAAGAGCACGGAAGGCGTTAAACAAATATCGATCAGGAAAATGATAAGTCTAAAGCAAGAGGTTGATATAGTATTATCATAACGTCGAGCAGTTCTTGTAAACACTATTCCGCTCTAGTACCGCATAATTCTTTAATAGTCTTTCAAGTAAAATATGAAACCTATCCCAGATTAATATACTTCTAAGATAAAAATGGAAAAAATACACAAGTTGTACTGTGAAAAGTCAGGTCTTTCGTTCGTATATCCGTTAGCGGGAATTGTGTACATAATGGACCCAAAGAGGCCAAGGTCTAACTAAATAATTGAAACTCTTCCCGTCAGCTGCCGCCATTCCCTACGTGTAACCTATGCTATGGTGCCCATTCTACGAGCAATGAACGTGCCTACTTCGCGGTGTCAAGAATAGATTACCCTGCTGCCGAGTAGTTGTTCCCTCAGGCATTCAGACCATTTTCGTTGGAGTATTTTCGGCATCTTAAGTATTGATACTGCTAAACCACTGAGCTACAGAGCCCTGTCTTCGGTTACCGTAGAAGATTGATTTAAAACACTTTCGGAAAATACTTATCGTTTGACAATCTTCGTCCTTTAACACGATTTAATATAATTTAATAGTAATCGATACCTTATTTCTATATACCATCCTAATCGGTCCAATGCTTTGAGGATAGTCATTATTTCATGCTATTGATGTGCAATCAAAAACACCGACCCTCAATTTCATGAAAAATAGAAAATAAATTAAGCTCGGTTCTTTGAAATGTCAGGTGCATCATAAATAGGTAATTATTGCTAAGTAATTCTTTCAAATGTAGTTGAACAAAATGTCCGTTGATGTAGTTGAAACAATGAAATCCTGGTAATGTTTGAATTATTTACGGTTATTTGTAAAAGTTATCATGCAATGCAAATTAGATAATATACGCAAAATTTATATTGAAAAATTATTTCCTTGAGGAATAGAATTCTAAGGGAGAAATAATTACGTATTAATAATATTCTACCGGTTAAGATAGCTTTTGGTTGGGCAAAGACTACACTATTCCATGACACTGCCATCAATTTCTTTGAATCTCCTGGGAGCTGATATTCGGCAGTAAGTTGAGACCGAATTCGATTCCGCATGCTTACTTAGTCCATTCTGCCCGAAATGCCTATTCTACTCCTACTCCTTCCACATTTGCCAATTCTTCCCTTTATTATGGATTTCAAATTTCAATGCCGATCAAAACGCTCTGCATCTATCTTTCCTATATTCTTTGGATTCTCTCAGTAATCCCCCTTCTCCCTCATGATGCCTAAGACTTTGTTTTCCTTTCTGTCCACCCCATCCTCTCCTTCCTTCTCCACTTCCACATTTCAAAAGCCTCCAATCTACGCCCATCGCCTCGTGTCAACGATATTCGAGCCGCACAAAGCCACGCCCCATATCCAAGTTTTAACGTGCCATATCTAAAATCCTTACTCAGCGTCCCCAGCATTAATTCTCTTCTCTCGTGGAACCTTCTTTGCCCCGCGCAATTCTTCTTCTTCTGCAACTACTTGGCCGTTTGGTCCAAAACACTTCCAAAATGGATCAACTCTTCCATCAGATCTTGGATGAACTCTTATTTGAATGTTTAATATTTTTTCCTTTTCTGAAAAACTGCATAATTTTAGTTTTTCTACATTGACTCTATAACTATTATTACACTGACTTTCCAGTTCTCTTAGCAATGCATATAATCTCTTTACTGACTGGTCATCAAAAGCTTGATTATCCGGAAACCTAACTCATTTTATGAATTTTCTGACAACTGTCACTCCTACATTTAATATTTCCCATGCCTAATTAACCATTTCTTCTACATATAAGTTGAAAAATAATAGTAACAATGGGCTCTTCGGTCTCACCCATCTCCTTAAGACAGACCAGCCCGATTCTACCTCCGCCAGTAGCAGTCCACCACATGTAGAGGCTGCGGATAAGTCTCCTATCTTTCTCTCCATCAACTTAGTCTGGTTCCAAAGCTTTTCTTCATATACTTCATGCACTTAAGTTGTCTAATTTGCTGATATAATCGCTTTATGGTATAAATTCTCTACATATGTATATCATCAGTTTCTTTTAAAGCTGTCATATGTCAGTTAGCAATATTCTTGACTTTAAACGCTACGGTGTTCAACTTTGACAAATTTTAAGAAGCTGCAAGATATATCGTGACAGTAACTGCTAACGGAGTCATCTCCGTCAGTGAATTTTTCAAAGGTAAAACATCTTAGTTTTAAAGTTGGCCTTAACCTCATGGACTGTGGTGCATCGCTCACGACTACAAATACCTGTGACGTTGTATGTACGGTATTTCGTCACAACATCTTCTTCCTTTAAAAGCCCAAAAATTTCAGAGTTGAAGAGGACGCCTAGATAGTTTTACTGGATTAAGCACTCGACTGGATATCGAAGGATCCGAGTTTGAATTTCAGTCAAGGGAAATGATTTTTACACTTTGAAATTGTTGCATTTTAATTCAAATTTAGTGAATGACTCGGTTAAAGTTAACGTTGCGGTATCTGCCGCAGTTTCTTTGAGTATGCCTGAAGTATCTTTTACAGTATTAACGAATTTTCTATTCCTGATTTCGCATGACCTTTTTAAAAAGCACACCCTCTTCAACAGTCCTCTGTAAACTCTCTATCTGTTCACACTTTGTCCTCTACCACGCCTTTTTCACTTTATTACTTTTCAGCTTCAGTAAATCATCTCCTTGTGCTCATATAATAAAGGTGCGTATCGCGCTTTTCTTTTAACCCACAGGTCGAAGACTCGCGTCCTGCCGCGGTAATGTAAGTTGCATTAATCTGATTGTTATACTCCTGGGAAACCTGTTGACAAAACAAAAGTTTATCGGGATAATAAAAGGGTGCCCGGATCAGCAGAGGTGCTGGCAGAGGAAAAGAAAAAGTTAAATTTTCTATTTTCGTTTACCTCTAACTTACTAATTATCACGAGTATTAATTATGGTTCCTCGATCGTCTTCCTGTTTACGATCCCCATAGCTTTGCCCGAGCCTCTCCATGCGTCATTTTTAGATTCAAGATCTGTAAATAAAGTAATGAGACTGATTTTCTCATTCGAATAGAATTACAATTATATGTTGTCACCCTCAAAATAACTTCTTTCTGAAGTCACACGGCGTTGGAGACGGTTCTATCACTCTTTATAGCAGTGCTGGGACTCCGATACTGAAATGGCCTTCAGCTGGCCGGTTACAGCCGTTTGAATGTTTTCGACACTCCCAAAATGATTTCCCTTGAGGTGATTTTTCTACTTCGTATTCCGAGCTTCTTTCTACTGCGCTCATGCTCCTGTCACCACTTATAATTTTTTCCAATGCCTCCTAATAGTTTTTCTTATTCGCCCGCTTCTACTTTTAATTTCTTCATTCTTCAATCCTGTCTTAGCCTTTTGAATCCGAAGTCAAAATTTATTTGCGCTAAATTATGATCAGAAAACATATCTATTTACGGGAAACTATGAATCAATAATGCTGCTTCTACACCTGTGCCTAATAGCAACCCATTTTAACTTATGTCTCACCGAATCTCCCAGAATTATCTACATTTTACGTCTATTGTGGTGTTTAAACCAAGTTTTCCCTATGAATGAACCCTGACGCGGAGAGAAAAAGACACAGATGTGTCTTTTTCTCTCCGCGTCCATTCCTTGTTTCTAAACCGCAGTGCCCTACCTCGCTGATATTTCTCCCTCTACCCACCGCCACGTTCCAATTCAACATTGATATTAAATCCCTTCTAGGGAGACTCACAAGCACTTTCTCTAAATCGTCATATACCGTATGTACTTATTCATCCCTATGAATTCCAAGAAACTGCGGGAGATACCGCAGCAGTAACTTTTAACGGAGTCTTCCGCTAATATGTTTTTCAGTGCAACATTTTCAGAGTTTAAGCTCATTTACCTAGACTTTTCGCCGAAGGATTCGGTCCCGGATCCCTCGATCTCTGGCCGAATGCTTTGGCCAGTTCAGCTATCGAGGCGCCCTCTGAAACACTGAAATTTTGGACTCCTTATAAATGGTTGGTGGGTGTGTCCATGTACAAATACCACATTCGTTTGCTTAGCTTGTGCCTACACCAATAATATTATTTAATATATTATAAATTAATATGAAAATAAAATAATCACTCTTCTGATCTGTTATTATCCCTTCCTACTTTTTTGCCAAAATTACTGCCAACCTTTTTTGGTTTCTTTTCATGTGTTATTAATTACTCGATATCACTCCAGCTATCTCCTTTATCCTTTTTCCTCATCTCCCACAGCCCTTCAATATCTGCATTCCTTCTCTCCATCTCAAGCTTTATATTTTATTTCTCAACATCTTTCTACCATTCAAATCCGCTACTCCAGTTCTTTCGGTCCACTTCCTTCCCATATTTAGCGCTGCTTTCATGAGATGACTGCCGCGGAAGCTCCACGCCTCCTAATACAGGGCACGACATATGACCCAGGGGGTCGAGTCCCATAGTTGTCACGACTTGTACTCAAATATGTGTCCATAATTTACTCGTGGGAAAACTGATTGAGGTCACTGTTGCTCTTCTCAAAAGTGTTTTTTTACAATACACCTCTACTCAAATTCCTGCCATACTGGGGGCAGACCCTTTTGCAGCCAACTTAATGACGAACAGAAGCTACACGGACAACCTATCGTCTGGCTCTTGTCCTACGACCTATTTGACAAGGGTTATCCTACGAGGACCAATTATCATTATCTCAGGTAGCACAGCTCAAGGGATCATTATAATCCTTTCACCATTTCGAAATTTTAGTCATTGGAGAGTCTTTGAGTAATATGGCTATGAAATATAAAATGTTGATTGTTTAGAAATCACAATTTCTCTGCGCCAATTTCTCGACTATCGTTTAAAGTAGAAAGTCATCCAAACAACCACGTTATTCTGGCCCAATAAATGAGAGTTAGTTGTAAACATTTAACTGACAACCAATCCAGCGTTGTAAGATTTGATCGTGGAAAAGAGGAATGAAACGGATCATCAGGTCTGATGATGACGTTCAACGCCGAAACCTGGGTCGTGTTTTTTAAATAAATTGTGGGAAACTACAAAGTTAAGTATTTCATTACATTATGTCATGCAAATTCTACAAATTTACGTCTGAGACAAATTTTATGATGGTAATCGTTAGAGTACCAACGTTTCAGTTTATTTAAAGTGAATGCATAACTTCAATTACGCAAGGAAATTTACATTTAAGTTTTGTCAGCAATATGTTGAATACTAGATTAGTTGACTTCAAGAGCCCTCATCCTCAAAGCGAGAAAATTCAAAGCTGAATTGTATATCCCATCAAAAATAATTATCAACCGAATATCTTTCTCGATATTTTCGGTTTAAATGATCATTTATTAACTCAAATATGGTGCATCACTGGACAATATATTCTTGTCAGTTATCTTTGAAGAAATTCGTCACGCAGTCTCGTTCTTAGATCATCATTTTTAACTCTCATTTCTAGGAACCTTTAATTTGTTACAAACCTCGGAATTATATCTGGAAAATTCTTAACTATCTCCCTAAAAACCAAAGTTATAAATCTCAAAAAGGAATGGGTTGGAATTTGAAATCATAATCACTATTCTTTTACAACATAAATAGCATTTGAAGCATAACCCTCTTATAGCAAGCTCAACGTCTGTCATTCAGTTTTATTTTTTTATAATTGACCTTCACTCTTAAGAATCAACGCTTGGTTCATATTTCCATTAATACTTTCCGAAATTTCACGAGAGACTCGCCATTGAGAAGCACACTCCTTATCTGTGCCGGGCAGGAGACTGAGAACACCGGTCAAACCTCGTTCCCTCATATTTTCCTTTCCCCATCTCCCTCACACACTCATCAAATATAATTCCTAACGTCACCTCCGCTGACCTCACGAGGGTCAAAACCAATCGGATGTGTGACCTAAGGCGACGGAGCGCGACAAAGCCTATCTCGTGGGCTCGTTCATGGCGGTGCTAACGGGAAGGGAGTGGAGCACGATGGGGGGCCCAGGCAGAGGATGGGGTGAGGGATGATGGTCTTGATGTCCAGACAGAAAGCTCATTTCAAGCGCTTATTGATCGCCATCTCATGGAAGGCGTTTTGGCTTTCACTCAAACGCTTTGACATTGCTGAAATAACAGTTTCTGATTGATAATTCTTTCTTTTCTGCTCACTCTGGACCGTCAGAAAATATAGATTTAGTTTATTTCTTGCGTGCTCTGCACTAATAGTTATTTTAGCGTTAAGAAAGAATCCACTTTCCCACACAATGGGTTCACATTCCGTATACCTTGAGTTCCGCGTTGGTGTTTCATTAGACTGACACCAAATTTCACATACACAGATTTAGATATGTCCTCCATTCAAGATATCTGGGAAAAGATAAATAGGCACGAAGTAATGGAACACGATTTTAGTCTTTGTAAATCTCTAATTGCAAATAACTTTTACCTGGAAGGTTTTTAAATGAATTTGATAATACTTAAATAAAACACGGGAGGGAAATTATTCATGAAATAGCAATGAAGAGGGATGCTCACAACACTCGGCCAAATAAGTTTCATATTAACTCATGTTACAATGCGTGTGGCATCGCGATAAAATTCCTGTAGATTTTTTTTTAAATACTCGTCTCCCCTCTTAACTGGGAGACTCAAGAGCAAGCAATTAGAAAAGTAAATGTTACCCTTAACATGCTACGTACAACGCAACTCGAATTTCTAAATTTATGCAAGAATTATTCATTTTTATCCTTCTCGAATTCTTAATCGTTCAATGGCAATTATTTTTAAACAATTAAACATTGTCGAATATTACCTCCTGCTTATTGGTGGCCGTAAAATTTTCTTTAGAATTGAATTTCTTTTTCTTTAAATATTTATTGAACTTTAAACATAGTAAGCGTAAGAGTATTTTATTAAAACATTAATATAATTATTGCTTCCATCAAAAAGTGGAAGTAGTCTAAAAGGATATATTTACATGTACTAATAAGATACAGATAGGCTTTATATGTAAACCAAAGAGGAAGGGTTACCATTAAATTATGACGTGAGGTTGTCGCTAAATACTCATTGATTTTAACACATAGTATATTCGTCGATATTGGATATTTGTCAACACTGGCCACTTTCCAATCAAACTGCGCAGATGTGGACATACTGTAGCGAATGAAATCACATGATTGCACATTTGTGGTGACAGTAAGAACGATATGCCGTGAATCGTGTCAATGTGGAGAGGATGCAAATGGATATGGTTGGTTGAATCTACATTGGAGCATTTCATGTGATAAAGGACGGGTAAAGTTTCATAACTCAAATTAATACATTTCTTCTATTTTATATATGTAAATTATTATGGCTAATATTTCATTTAATGTCGGAGAAAATCACTTATATCCATAATCATTTTAGAAATGAAGTACATTTTGCTACTTTGTAGTAACTTTAGTATTCTGCTCATTCTAATGATTTTAAATTTGAAATAATTAAAACAGTAAAGGTTGCTAAGGTTCACGTTTTCATTTAGCTTAGGCCTCAAAACAGCTGACACCAAACTGTTACCAAGTAGATAAGTGAGCACTAAAAAAATAAGGTCAATGGTGCTTTGAAGTAGTGTACCACCTCCGCTGTAAAAAGTGCATGTAGCGCATAGACTTATAGAGATTCCTACGCCAGCTAACGCATCTGCAATCCTGTAAAGTAACTAAAATTTGTAGTAAGTGATGGAATTATCCAACGCTGAATCGGAGTGATTTAAAAGTGTATTGTGTGTGTCAAACCCCATGGAATTTGAAGAAATTTTTGAAAAACCTTACTTTGTATCTAATACACTTTGAGGTTTATTAATATGGAAAGTATAAAAGGAAATTGAACCTTGGAAAATTTTTTCTGAACCTCATTTGTAGCATTTTTAATTAATCTTTCAGTGAAACAATCAGCGATCAAACGCAAAAATGCAAATAAATATTATAAAATCCCTACTGTTATGAAACTAATAATGGCATGTTTAAAGATATTTATTCCTCATTTTTTTGAGAAAGCATGTTAGAAAGTTAAATACTAGAAGTTATCATGAAAATCAAAGACGGTGAAATAGAATCACTTAGTCATAACAGCATAAAGATGAGAGAAAACTTTGCACAAAGATAAAGTTTTTAAGGAAAGAATAAAGACCCTACTGTTGATTCCAACTGGGGCATGTTTGTCAAAAAATCATTGGAAAAACCTGATCTAAGTACGGTAGCATTGAATAACTTAAGATTTCTTTGTATATTCCGAAAAAATTCATAAAAAGAGTGCCTCATTACCAGAATGTTTTCGAATAAAAAATACAGAATTAATAACGGGTCACCAAAATTGGGACTTTTGGCATTGAAAAAAATATTAACGCAACAGATCATTCGTAGAGATATTTTATTATGAAGTACTGCGGATAACAAATTTCCAAAGATATAAATGCAACAATAAAAGGGTTCTTAATGTAAATTTATTGATATAAATTGATTTGAAAGGTAAGAGATTCCAGCATTCATCGAAATAATATAAAAGATACATGCCTTAAAATAAATTGGAATTAACTACGATAGTACAAAGTTGATACATAACCTGTATGGAGAATAGGTGCAGCAGTAATCGTGTATATATATATATATATATATATATATATATATATATATATATATATATATATATATATATATATATATATAATTCAAAGCATTAGTTGCTCAGTCAGCCAAGGGGTTGCAAGCATTGTTGAGTGAATTGGAGGTTCAGTGCGATAAATATGGGATGAGAATCAATATTAATAAAACAAAGGTTATGCGATTTTCTAGAAAGAAAAAGGCTAAGCTAAATATTAAAATAGGCGGGGAAAGAATAGAGCAGGTAGAGCAGTTTACATATCTCGGAAGTGTTTTGGACCAACACGGTCAAAGTGGTAGGGACGTAAGGAGAAGAATTGCGCTAGGCAAGGAGGCTTTCTCAAGGAGGAGGGAGTTGATGACGGGGACGTTGAGTAGGGATGTTAAGACAAGACTCGTAAAAACTCTGATATGGAGCGTAGCTATGTACGGCGCGGAAACGTGGTCGCTGAAGCAGGAGGATAGACGTAGATTGGAGGCTTTTGAAATGTGGGTATGGAGAAGAATGGAGAAGGTGAAATGGACCGAAAGGAAAACAAATGAGGAAGTACTAGAAATGGTGGGTGAGGAGAGGGGTTTGTTGAGAGAAATCCTATGGAGGCAGGAAAAATGGATGAAAGGCGTATTGAGCGGTAGTGGAATGTTGAAGAGGGTAATAGAGGGGAGAATGTTGGGCAAGCGTGGTAAGGGTAGGAACAGGATAGGGATGTTGGACGGGATGAAGGGAGGAAGGAAGTACACCGAGATGAAGAGGGACCTGATATAGATTAGTTTGCTAGGTGGGGAGTTACAAAATGTTTATTTGATAGTTGTGTCCATCCAAAAACCTACCTTAACCGGTAGATTACCTAATAATAATATAAATTCACTGATAAGTCATAACAAACACAGAAACCAAAACACAAAAGAGGAAAAACTCACTGGTTCTCGAATTTTCGGTGGTCCCACCACCTTTCTCAAGAGGAATTAGGAACAGAACTCAGTTCTGTTCCTAATTCCTCTTGAGAAAGGTGGTGGGACCACCGAAAATTCGAGAACCAGTGAGTTTTTCCTCTTTTGTGTTTTGGTTTCTGTGTTTGTTATGACTTCTCCGTGAATTTACATTACACGTTTGTGGGTTTTCCAAAAAAGTGTATATATATATATATATATATATATGTATATATATATATATGTATATATATGTATATATATATATATATATATATATATATATATATATATATATTAATACCTTGCAAGCCACCGATAGGGAGTGTGGCAGGGGGTGAATACACACCAGTTTAATTTTGACCCGAATATGATCCCTACCGCGATCGGAGAATGTTATTCTGTTCCCTTATTGTTCGTAATTAGCTGGTGGAAAAAGATTCTTATCACGTAAAATTTTCTTGGTACTCAGAGATTTTTTTGCATTATCAATTATGCTAAGTATTCAAGAAAACATATGTCTTGTTGTCCAAGGTAAGCCGATGGAGGCTTACTGGAGCCGATGGGGGCCTGTTGGCCAAGCGAATTACTTTTCCCCGAAATGTTTCTTGAGGCAAAAAGCTTCGAACTACTTCTGGAATAGCAGAATACTTTATGCTCTAATTAGTTTAATAGTCCATCCAAATCATTTTAGAAAATTACTCGGAACTAAGCAAAAGAAAACATTTAAACCCTTTTTGAGCATAAGAGAGTATTGTAAGAAATACTTTTTGCAAGCGCCATTAAATTTTCTCTTATTAATACGGGGTTTCTTTTCATGGAAGATTTCTTCTCCTCCAGACTAATAGCATAGTCATGTTTCATTAATTCTTTAAAAAATACATAAAATTGACAATGCAGCGATTTCGGAGCGTAAAATTCATTCGCCTTGACCGGGATTCGAAATCAGATCCCTCAATGTCTGACATTCAGAAACTGTAACATTGTAATGCATATTTAGCGAATGAATCCATTAAAAGTTACTGTCCCAGCATCTCCCGATGTTTCTTGAAATACATTTGACAGTTAAAGGCTAGCGATAATACAAAATAGTTAGCACACATTTTTACAGGATGTTTAACATTTTAAGATCCAGAAACCTAATAATCGAGAGAAGAGGAAGGGCGTATACAAGGCCTGTATGAGAGACATTTGAAATCTGGTAGGGGAGGAACAGGTAATATAAGGGCAGTGAAGGGAGCAAAGGATGAATTATATCCTATGTTGGAAGATGAGAGGAAAATGATGGATGGAATTAGAAAAAAGAGAAAGTGAATCAAGCAGACGTTAAAAGGCAGTGGAAGTTAATATATCCAATAAAATGGAAAATGATTAAGGGGAAATAATGCACATTAAAATAAGTTTATTATTACAAATATGAAATTGATAAAGCTGTTATGATTTTGAAAGAGGAATAATCCCTTGAATAATCGCATAACTAAAGATTTCGCTTCGGGAAATCAAACAAGATGACGGTCTAACTTCGTTTCTGACTTTCTAATGTAACTCATACTATTTTTTTCCAGTAATTAAAGATACTCTGGTAATAATTAGCAATGTTATATTTTATCTCAACTCACAGCTTCTGCATTAATGAAAATCCGATAAAAGTAAAGCTTCAGGATATTATTTTAATTTACTTGCACCTGGGGCAGTGTTGTCATTTATAAGTTAGATATTTTTCTATTATTTTGAAAAATTTATCTCAAACTACATCCATGATACATAAAAAGAATTCGATGAGATTTGACCAACTATGAAAACGGGTAAAAAAATTCAACTATCTGGCATGTGTTATCCATTTGGCTATGAAATCCAAGACCAGCAATATCCCTGTTATATAATCTACCAGCATGCATTTGCCTTTATATCAAAAAAGAGAACCAAGTTCAGACAGTTAAACATGCGACAACAAGGATAATACGACGTTGGTATCGTCCAGTTGGTTCTGAAGTCAATTTGATAACCTTATTAAGTAAATCAACCTGCTTATAAACAGTTCTACTTTTTTTCAAAAAGCATAAAGATTTTTTTATTGACAGTTATGTACTGCCATAGCAATTTTAACAGAGTACGTAACTTTTCCGTGAATTTTAAAACATCTCATTTAAGTATTTGTCATTTTACCCGTTAATCAACAAATTCACTAGAAAATATCTTCGGAAAGGATGAATACGTCAAACGTAATCACAATTTTCTCCATAAAGGCCAAAGAGCATATGACACTAATTATAAGTCAACGTGGCATGGTTTATCTGGGTTCCTCCATACGATTGTGAATTAGAGAAATAAGTTCCATCAGAAATAAGAATCTGAGTTTATGATAAATGATATATAGTATCTCACCCTATCTCACCCTCATGATATATCCCTAAACATAATTGTAAATCTTAAATTAATATTAGAGATTTTATTTCGCACGTTATCATTTTAACTAATCGTTAATATTGGAATGAAAATTCGGTATATCACGTCCTTCCAGCAGCATCTGCTTCCTATATAAAATGTCTAAGCGTGGAAATAAGGCAAATACGTCTCGTGGTATTGATCTAAAAACATGGAAATAGGGATGCTAAGACTCTTGACCGACCGCTCTTTTTGTAAATCTTATTGTACTAACCCCTTCCCTGACTGAATGCCTTCCAAGCACAACATCTCGCTGCCCCGTTCCCCCGTCCTTTTCCCTCCCCTCTACCCTCGCTCTTTCCAAATTCAGGTCCCGCGAGAATTCCCTCCCTGCCCTTTTCCCTCTTCCATTATCTTATTTTTAATCAACCTCCACTCTCCCATTCCCTCCCCGAAACGTCCCCCCTGTTCTCCCCACAATTTCCTCCTCCATTCCACCACCCTGCAGCCGTCCATCCAGTTCCCCCTCGCACAGCCGATCTCTGATTCATTTCCCTCTCCCATCCCTTCCACGCTGCCATCCCGAGGACCTCACCAAAACCCACCCCTCTCAATGCCCACCGCACCCACACCGCCAGCTCCACTCCACCCCTCCCCCTGTTCTTTCCGCGTTCCTACGTAACTGGTGGTTGGTCTCCAGAGCGCTCTCGCCCCATCCCACCGTTTACCACACCACTTACCTTCACATCCATCAATTACAACATCCCACTCCACCCACTGCGTCCACCTCCTCTGCCCTGCCAAACCCTTCACCCAGTCCCAGAGGTTTCCCACCGCTGCCGCCTCTTACTCTATCCCCCGTCTTCCTCCTCGCCCCTACTCCTTATCTCCGACCTCCATTTTGCCCGTGAGGGCTTTAGGCGGCGAGAGGAATAGGGCATAGATAGGCATCCCTTCCCCTTTAGCCTGCCCTCCTCCGCCAGCTCACACCATCCCTCACCGTCGGCAACAACCCCAAGAATATTCCCCGCTAACCCCGTGGCTCCACCCTTTGCACTCTTCACCTCACAAGGGGGGCCCTTTCCCGCACCAGTCTCCAATTTCTCCCTCATCACCCTCCGCTCCCTCCCGTCCCATTTCGCCCTTAAGACTTCAATATCAAAAACCTCCCCCACGCCACCCCACCGCTCCCCGCCTCCTTTCTTTAGCTCCCTCTCTGAAAACGTCGGTAAACTAATTGTCCCAACCCAATTGCATCACGACTCATTCAATCTTCTTCACGGGCCGATTCCTCAACGTCTCACATTGACTTCCTCTATAATGGCTTTCAAAGCGTTCCGAGAGCACCGCCACCAGACCTCCCTTACCACTCTTCCCTTCCTCCCCCACGCTTTCTCCTCTCCGACTCCCCCTCGTACAACCCCCGCTTGCCTTTACCACATTACGCAACGACCGCCCTTCCTTCCCGGCCCTGCCGCCTCTGGTAGAGCGTTTTGCGAAAGGAGTCTTAGGGTATCGTAACCCATCCAGCGGCAGTTGTGTCGTGCGGCCGGTAGATGGCAAACGCGACCCTTCCACGTGCCTAGCCCGGGATTCTTTTCCCCACGCAGGGTCTCCGTGGTCTCTTAAGAGCAGGCACATTCGATGGAATACGTCTTCATTATAGGTCGAGGGATGGAAGGGAGGGGGCGACGTTGCGAAGGGAGGGGGAGATTAAAAAGGGAAAACGGAGAAGTTTCGGGACGAGAGAGAAGGAAAAGATCACCTCATCAATCCTTCTCTTAATCCCATCGGCACGGGATGTCCGACTTCATGCACGGATTGCTGGAATAAGACGGGGTGCGACCCTTTCGATTATAAGTTGGAAATTAAGGTAAAAAAAAGTTCAGGCCCTTGAATCTTTCATTTACTCCATTTATCCCGCGGGCAAAAGTTCAGGAGATGGGTAAAATTGAGCCGATTGGATGTTTTTGAGCAAATGCGTATTCTGTTCGAGGCACCACGAAGTATCGGATTTGACAAATGGAAAGGAATTCATGTAATATGTTTCCATCAAGGAGAAAAATAAAATTAGTTAGGAAGTGTAGATCCTTGGATCAATATGAGCAAAGTATTACCATGATGTAGAAAGATGTATTATTCCACCTCCACCTATGAAGGAAACTGTACACTTTCACCCATCACTATAAAATCTTTATCGGGTGTAAAATCTTCATGAACTCAAATGCATCACGTATACGCTTTGAAATGTAAATAGATGGAGAGCAAACGTAAATCGATGAAAAATATGCTAAGTCATGACATATCAGTCCCAAAAACATACATTTTTGAAATTTTTATTTTGAATGATAGAAGGGTGAAATTATGTTGAAATAGTTATTTTTATACAATATACAGGGCATTATTATGGCTTCTATTGATAATTATTTTGGCAAGTAGTGTAAATGACGTAATAAGTTTGGAAAATAGGAAAGTAATTTTAATCACCGAAGATAAATTTCGCCTAAAGTCAGCGCCTACAACTGATTACAATAATGAATACTTTTTACATGATACAAGTAACAAGAAGACTTAATGTCCACAATTTCTTTACTGAGGCAATACAACAGAAAAATCAACCATATTATCCCCACGGGTTAGGTACTGATCATTTCTCAAACAGAACATTTTCGATTCTCATCTGGGGAATGTTTGTCTTCTTTTATATTCACAGTATTTAAAAAAAATAGGTTTCTGTGGATTACCAATTCAGCCCGACAAAAGACTTCAACAGTTAAATAGCTACTATCACCAAGGACATCAAATTCCGAAGCGGACGATAGGGAATTCCACTTAAATTCATTTCGGCTCATTCGGCCGACAAAACCGACTTCAAAGCGTAGCTAAACTTGCGCTAATGCAAGAATACGCCGCCATCCCGGACGCCGTTAAAGACTGCTCGATATCTCCAGCCATTGCCATCGCTGGAGCATCATTCAAAGATGTACACTGCCAAATTAGGTTTATTTCTCAGCCGGTTAATTGAACCTTACCCAGTTCCCTCTCCTGTCTTTTAGTCCCCATCTTCCTCCTCTTCCAGGCCAATCTTCGTTACCTTTCGTTAATTGTGGAACATCTATATTTACAGAATTGGTTAAAAAATATACTAAACTCACACAAAAATATTATATGTCATCAATATTTTCATTAATTGGTGATACAAGTATTACTATTGGGACATTTTAAACTGAAATCCATCATGATAGCGTGTGTTGGTGATAGTGTACTTCAAAGGTGATATTAACCATGAGTAGTAAATATACTGCAATAGGGGATGACTAAAAATGATGCTATTTTATTTGTGAGTGGTTGAAATTTATGTGTGCGAATTTATGCACTGTTATGGATACCAACTACCCAAAATCTTTTAGATATATTATGCTCAGCATTCAATTTCCTTTAATTTCTGTTTCGCTCTCTACCATAAATATTTTTCAGGGCTTGAAATATTTCCTCTTTGTAAGCATTAAACTCATACTATTATTATTTATCTAGATGTTTAAGTTTTGCACGTTTCTCTCCCAACCCAGAGTTATCAATAATTATTTGGGAATCGCTCTGTTCACATAACAATTATTCACGAAACGCGACAGTTTTCTACGCATGTTTTTCAATTGATGAATTAAGGTTTTTAGAAACAGGGACCCACAGTCATACGAAATTTAAATTAACAAAATTTACATTTAGCATGGAAAATTATAATGACTGTTCATATTTTCCATGTCTTTGTGCGGAACTGCAAACCTTCCTTTGCTCAAGGCAGAACTTGAATTGTGGAAGTGAGGTTGCGGTCACATGAGTCACGATTTCGCAAACTGTATTTTGCCTTGAAAATTAAATGAGACATAATTCAAAATTCTGAGAAGTTTAATTTACTTTTTAAGTGGGAAGAGTTCAACTCGCGAGCTATGGTTTAGCTCATTTTAACTCACCGGCACGACTACTTGCATACTTAGTACCCAATATTACTTTCTTCATGTGACCTAGGTACTTAGGGTTCACTAAACATATTTATATTCGATGACAAGAAGTTAATATTTTCAAAATGATTTCATTTCTCAAAACTCCGGTACTCTTATCAAGTGAATTTATACCTACAATCATGCAGTAAAATGCGTTACTCCGTCTTCTCTCATCTAAAAAGGTTTATAATTATCCCTTCGCTACGCCAATACTTTGCGGTAAGCCCTCCATTTACTTATCTCTCACTTCTTTACATAACCTTCCTGTCCTTAATCTTTTACTATACTTCTTCTACATATATTCACCTCGAATAAAACTAGAAAATATAATCGCTCATCCATGCAAAACACACAAATTTAATATGTGACAAAGTAATATAATTTAATAAAGATATCATTCACCTTTATATGGTATATTATTCACCTTTAATAATTTATGACCATGGATCAATTCATCACCTCTTCTTACGTTAATACGATAACTCTTTTTCAGATGACTGTAACGGAAAAAGAAATTGTTACTTTAACACTGATATAGCTACATTATATGTTTGAAAAATCCATCACAATCTTCAGCTTTTGATATTTCGCAAATCCAGCCAAAACAGATACAAGCTTAAATTCCAAATCCCAGGCCTATACGAAGCCTATATCATACGCCGATAGACAGGAAGAAAAAGTACCCCGAAAGCATAAGGAAATAGTTCAATACATATTTAAAGTCGACTTAATGACATATACACTTATAAAGATTCAAAGCACTGTTAGGAAAAGAACGTGGGTTGCGGAAGTATTTGGAATAGATTGAAACAGAGATGAAGACTCGCTTTATTCAGTGATGATAGAGGCATGGGTGCTGAATGAATTCACTCCTTTCCTCCTCTGTATAACATCCTAAAATCAGTAAACGGGCCTGCAAATCTTTGGCTCCGTCTCCTTTCGAGATGGGAAAATTTAACAAGTAGTCTGATTATGGTTTTGATGGAAAACTAAACTCTTACGGCTAATTTCTTACAAACTACTACATTCTTGAATATTTTCTCTGAACTTCTGTCGTACTCCAACCAACTCTTCCGCCTGTAAGCCTCCTAATATCTCTAGTTTAGTGATTCACATTTAGCGATGAATTTCTCGTTCGATCATATCCTCTTAAACCGCTTACTCTTTTCCGATATACCTGATTTATGGCTAAAATTTCAACCAGGCTCATTATCATAATCAACTTTCCTTACTTGCTTATTAATGGTTCCTTCATTGCTTTATCTGCGTCTTCTGCTAGGTGGGTCCATTTTGCTCCGCCACGGTTCTCTATCTCCCTTCTCACTAGGTATATCGACATAGCAATTCCCCTTCACAACGCCCACAAACTTAGGTCTTTTCCTTTCTCTCCTCACAGCTCCCTTGGCCGTTCCTTGCAAAACATCCCTCATCAAGCTGTCCCTTCTCAGTGTATCCCCAAGTTGGTTCTTCTTGCCCTTTATGATGGCGTCGCTTAAGGTTCCCTCTTCTCTCATTCTCCTCAGCAACTCTTCGTCCCTTACCCTGTCCAACCTTATGATTTTCAACATCTATGTACATTTCAAATACTTCTATTCTCCTCTATTTATATCTATCAATTAATAGTCGTCTGAGAACTCCACTCTTTTACTCAACTGGGATGAGTAAACGCTTATTCACGACCAGTCTTTCGGATATAAAAAACATATTTTTTTATGAAATCGTATACCACTAACAAGTTTGATATCCCACGCAGCTAAAGTTATTCTCAGGATCATCAACAAAAGGATAGAGAGTAAGTTAAATGATTACTTAGGGGATGATCAGTTTGGGTTTAGGAAAGGAAGAGGTACGCGTGATGCCATTGCAGTAATGAGATCACTAATCGAGAGGAATATAGAATACAACCAGGACGTTTTTGCCTGTTTTGTAGATTTCGAAAAAGCGTTTGATAGAGTGAATTGGGAAAAATTAATGCGTGTATTGCAGAAAAAAGGAATGGATTGGAGGGACAGAAGACTGATCCGCAACCTGTACATGTCTCAGACTGCTCAGGTGCGAGTGGGGAACGGAGAGTCCGGATGGGCAGTGTTAGGAAGATGGGTAAGGCAGGGTTGCCCATTGTCACCGGTGCTGTTCAACGTATATGTGGAGGAAATGATTAAAGAGGCATGAGAAGAACTGGAGGTAGGAATGAAAGTCGGAGGGGAATTCGTAAAATCGGTTAGGTTTGCTAATGACCAAGCATTAGTTGCTCAGTCAGCCAAGGGGTTGCAAGCATTGCTGAGTGAATTGGAGGTTCAGTGCGATAAATATGGGATGAGAATCAATATTAATAAAACAAAGGTTATGCAATTTTCCAGAAAAAAAAGTCTAAGCTAAAAATTAAAATAGACGGGGAAAAAATAGAGCAGGTAGAGCAGTTTACATATCTCGGAAGTGTTTTGGACCAATACGGTCAAAGTGGTAGGGACGTAAGGAGAAGAATTGCGCTAGGCAAGGAGGCTTTCTCAAGGAGGAGGGAGTTGATGACGGGAACGTTGAGTAGGGATGTTAAGACAAGACTCGTAAAAACTCTGATATGGAGCGTAGATATGTACGGCGCAGAAACGTGGTCACTGAAGCAGGAGGATAGACGTAGATTGGAGGCTTTTGAAATGTGGGTGTGTAGAAGAATGGAGAAGGTGAAATGGACCGAAAAGAAAGCAAATGAGGAAGTGCTGGAGATGGTGGGTGAGGAGAGGGGTTTGTTGAGAGAAATCCTATGGAGGCAGGAAAAATGGATGAAAGGCGTATTGAGCGGCAGTGGAATGTTGAAGAGGGTAATAGAGGGGAGAATGTTGGGCAAGCGAGGTAAGGGCAGGAACAGGATAGGGATGTTGGACGGGATGAAGGGAGGAAAGAAGTACACAGAGATGAAGAAGGACCTGATTTAGATTAGTTTGATAGGTGGGGAGTCACAAAATGTTTATTTGATAGTTGTGTCCATCCAAAAACCTACCTTAAACGGTAGATTACCTAATAAATAAATACCACTAACAATATAAGTCCTGGAATTCGAATAAATGTTAAAATCGCAAACTTCCTTCCTCAAACATGAGTACAACCCATAGATAATTTATCCTTTGTGTGATTATTTAGCGATGTATTGTGAATACGTACACCCTGCTTACTCTCATTAACAAACACAGATCCTTTAGTGTAAATAACAAGACCCAAGATATACAAAGATTTTCTCGCTAAAATATGTATTGCTCGGCATATGCCCAAATAAATTTGGTCTGGAAAGGTCATGGCATTACCTATTAAAAATATTTTCCAGAGATCGTGAAATGATATGGCCTGAAAATATCCGGTTGTTCGTAATTGAGACAGAGTTAGAAGTTATTGGAGACGGAGGTAGTTTCAGGAGATACCCCTCTGTAAAAGATTAGACTAGATTATCAAGTAAAGTGAGACGGATGCAAATCATTAAAATATTTGGCACACTCTTTCAGGGCTTGATGGGATTATTTACTTTTATTTTTACAACCTGCTTTACAATTCCTTGCTCATACTGTTCATCAAGTGTTTTATTCGTTTTTTGTAGCAGTATTTTCAGAGCGAGGTTTCTGGAAGCATTGCTGGAGAATGTCAACCTTTTCATCACTGATAATGACAAATATTTTCTCTATAATGTTTTTTCTAAATCATTTTGGCTTCCCCTATAAATATTTGTGCATATCGATATTTTTCATTTCTTGCAATCCCGCGAGCTCGTCTATAAGGATCAACATGGCTATTCTTAATTGATTTGTGCACTATTTTTCAGTTTAGAATGCTGTGTTTGCTTTCGCTGCGAAATATTATACTTTATACTCTGTACCATTTAGACATTAACTATCACATTAAATTTTGCAACTAATCTGACATCCGAGATACAATGTCTGTCCCTGAAGTATTCAGACTGAGTCCATAAAAAATATTAGTTGCCAAAATTGATACATTCACTCAAAAGTGTTCGAAGTGGCAACCTTGCACGTTCACACACCGCTGCCAGCGGGTTTTCCACGTCTCGTGCGCCTTCTGCAGGTGGCGTCGGGAATATCGCTAAGCTACCTCGTCACGGACTGCTGTAACGCTTCCACCGAGCCAAGGTGACGTCCTTACAGCACTGATTTGAGGGGGAGCAAGTGACAGAAGATTGGCGGGGAAAAATTCGGATCCTTACTCACATGAATGAGAAGCTCTAGGAAGATCTTTGTGCGAGTTTTCTTTTGAAAGTCCGAGAGCACTTGCGGCACCAACCTCCCACACACACTTTTCATGCTCATGTTTTCGGTCACAAGTCGATGTACATCACTTTTGGGGATGCAAAGTTTATCAAAAACGAAGTGTACATTTAATCTGCCAACTCTGTCCAACAAAACCATCACTCTTGAAAGATTTTCGTCACTTTTTGAGATCGAAGGGCGTCCTGGAGGTTCGACGTTTCAACATCTTCTCTACCCTTCCGAAACAGATGGTACCACTCATTAACACTCGATCTAGCCATAGTGTAATTACCATAAGCTACCTTGAACCTTTCATGAGTCTATTTTCCGGATTTTCGGTTTCACGTAAACACCGATAGGGTGGCGCTCTTCAAATAATTGGTTCGTGACTGAGAGTAACGAGGTGACATATAAAGGTTTGGCTAACGGACGATCCGCTCTCCACAAAGGCTGGGAGGCAACTGCCACCGGCCTCCAGCCTTTGCTGAGACCATTCTAATCAAGCAAACCCAGCTAATGAAACCGCCGGCCGTCACTCCGCGAAAAAATAAATGCTACTACTTTTGGGATGGACCTTGTGCATCGAAGCAAGTGCATTTAGTAATAAATATATAATGAAAAAATGTCTTGCATACAAACCGAATGTCAATCGACTTTTCTACGGTCTCCATATATAGCATATTCAACATGGATTTTAATCAATGTATTTCATAAGAGAGCACACCTACAATTTTTTCAATGACTGACTTCGTCAGTCTTCTCAATGTTGGCCTTCAGCTATTCTACCCTTGCTTTGGTCACCTGTTCATTTGCTGCGTGTTATTTAAGCATCTCCTCTTTTAAAACCTCCACTTCAAAATGTCGGTAATGCTAATCAGCAAAAATGTTATAAAAGACTCCAAAAAATACCATCTTTTTCAACCCAATTTATTTTTTTAATCTAGCCTTTTTAAAATCTCTATTTTTTTCGTTTGAAAGATTTAGCTTTTGAATGGATTGATGAAAGCATCGCCCAAGAAATCCTTCTTGCATTTATGAACGTCATATTAAGTAAAAATTTTTAACAATTACATTGTCCATCAGCAAACTTACTCCTTCTCCACCACCAACCACAGGAAAAGTAAGACGATGGAGCTAGAATAAAAATATGTTATAACCTTTGTGACTGTAATAACCTTTCCCGAAATCATGTTAGGACGACATGTTTATTGAGATAAACACCGACCAAACAGGTACTTTGTCACTAGCCACCTTCCTTCAAAAATGTTTGAAATTTGGGCGACGCTTTTAAGGACACGAAAGCGAAAAGGAATAATCCGGACAAAATACTGATGGAAGCATTTATTGCGTGATTTTTTCCTAATCGATTCACTTTTCCTGATTCTGATGACATCGTTTGCCAGACTAGTGCAAGAACTTTGGCTGGTTTCAGTAAAGGAAACAAAAAATCACCTTGACCACATTCTTATTTTTTCATCACAACACACACTTTTCACTCTCCCTTCCTACTTTCTACTTTCAATTCCAGGCCCCTCTCCAAGTTCTCAATCCTTTCTCTCTCTCTTCAACGGCCGTTTTTCGCCCTGGATTGGCAGACAACTTGTTTTTCGCTCTCCATATGTCTCGAGTGGTACTTGCATTGCTGGTGGGGAGGCATAGTTGGTGAAAGGAGCGAGGAGGAATGTCCAAAGAATGAAAGGAAAATGAGAATCCGTTACGACCGACAATGAGCTGAGTCGACAATCGATTACAATCGATTAGATTTCGCGCGAATGTTTTAATTTATGAAAATTGTGATCTGATATCAATAGATAGGATAGTATGGTTCATTTAAACTGACTCATACCAGTGAATGAAATGTTATTCGCAAAACGCAAAAGTAGATCCATTAAAAATATCTTAAATATATAGCACTGCTTAAAGAGTGAAAAAATATCTCAAGTAAGTTCAGTTTTGCAAAAAACTATCATAGTAAAAGATGGGAAACTCAAAATTAATGGTAACATTATTTGGATCGGTCTCTTCAATTTATAAAATTACACTTGGATCCTGTTTTTTTATCCAAATGCGTCACGACGTAAATAATAGCCAGATGAACGATGAGAGCAACTGCTCAGGTCCCTGAATAAATGTTCTTTCCATTCTTGAAATATACCTCATAAATAAAGGGCCATTATCTTGAAATGAGTAATACAGGAGAAAATTATCTCAGCCATCGAGTTATTTATACCTATTTATCCAAAACTATGCCAAATCATGACATTCAATTAATTTTACCAGAATTATTTAAGGGTCGTGAGATTCCAGCAATGTACTAGAATGCGGTAATTACTATAATATAGCCGTTATATTTATGGAGGTAGAAGCCAAATTAAAATGTCACCTTGAAAATACCTTTTCGCTGTATTTTTCAAGTTTGCTTGCAATAGACTCGACCTTTTCATACAGAAATAGTCAAAAAACCTACAGGCCATATCTTAGAAAAAGCAACACTTCATCATTTTGCATTTCACAAATTACTTTGATTCTTCCAAAAATGTAATAAATACATATCAGTTTTTGCCACCACCCATTTCATTTTTCCGCACATATTTGCGGTCATCGTTTTCATTTTCCAGGATTTAAGATAATATTTGCTATTTATTGGACAGCGAAATTAAATACTACATACACGTGAAAAATTATAAAAATGAAGTGATTGATGCTGAAATTACATAGTGAGCTGGTTAACGATGGCGATACTGTCTCAAAGAAGATAGTTAAATATTTTTTTATATAAATATTTAGCCCAAATGGTCAACACAACATATCGTAGCAGCCTAAAAATTGGAGAGAAAAACAAAAGTGAAATTAGTTCCGGACAACTAATCCTTTCCTTTCAGCGGATTTTCAAAAAATAGAGTGAAGGGATGAGAACATAGTCGTAATATTTATTGCGAGGTGACAGATAAAACATTTTTACATTCAGACTTGTTTTAAACAAGAGATTATAGCGAGAGCATTTTACTTGGGTAATCGACCGTTATTAGATTTCATTGAAATTTCAGGACAGTCCGTGATTTTGGACGTGCTGGACCAAGCGTAGCATTATTTGGTGTTTTCTTTAATTATCCATAGTTAATAATAGGTTTTTTAATGATCGCTTTCGCTGCTGTTCTGTGCAAAGTCAATCACGACTCTTATGAGTTTCGTTCCATCTGACAATGTCTCTATGGGGATATTTTAATGAACAAAAATAATGGGAAAGTGAGTACCACCGTTAATGAGTTTTTTGAAAAAAACACGCTGAGAAGAAAATGACATGACAAGGACATCAGCATGTATGAGGAACTGGATGAAAAATTTAATCATAAGACAAACAGGAATTTAAAATGAAAGTACTTCAGTCTAAGTAAGGATGTACGTAGATTGGAAATGGAACAAGCGATTGAATATATCTATTTACTCACTTTGAATACTCTATTTGATTACTATTTACACAAAGAAGGAATAATCAGTACTGCGTAAGGAGAACACATAAATACATCAGGTGAAGAAACTACGACATATAGTAAGGAGCTAAATATAATTGATTCACAAAAACTTAAACGCATGTACGGAGTTCTATTCATTAAAGACAATGGAGACAACCACTGAAGACATTAAGGAAATACCAAAGAGTAATTCCAAGAAGCAGACCATCAATATTAATGCAAGGAACTTTATTTCGAGAAATCGCTATATAGTATGTTTCGTCTCCAACTTCGCATGAATACTCATAAAAGTCAAACTCAATGAAAACTGAAGTAAAAGGTTTACGCACTCGTTTTTAGCAGTAATTTCCAAATAAAATGTATTTTACAGCTAAACTAAATTATAGAAACACTAAATGTGAACGAAATTTTTACGAGGTTGTTTTTTAAGTACCACTGCAACTCTTTCCCATGCTGGGATTACCCTGACACTTTTAATTTCGCCGAACTAACCCCAAAAGCAGGCACATTTCCACCCCTGCATATGAATCGCATCCAAGAGTCTCTCAAAGAGCCTTCCTCCCTTTTGCCACCCGTTCCTTTTTGCTGCAGAATTCCTTTGTCACTCCACTCTGTAGAGGAGAGACCACCATTTCAGGAGGTCGGGTCATTCAAGACGCTCGGCAACGTTCTCAATCATGAGCTTGCTCAGTGACGCACACACAAAGACGGGACGAACACACTCAAAACGTTATATCTGATCCTCTCACAACACACATCCCCCCACGGTCGAAGTCCAAAAGAGTACGTCCCATCTTCTCTCTCAGGGGAGAGAGGGAACTAACTTCTCCACCGCGACAATGACTTCAAACAATGCCTTCTACGCAAGTATTTCTGCAAAGGGGGAGACGACACGATTGTCCCCTAGACAAGTCTCTTCCATAACTCCAAACTCCATTATCACCTCAAAAAGTGGACGAAGCCAAGGAGGTTGGTGAGACGGAGATGAGGTTCGAGGAAGTGTATCCTGTCATAATTGATACGCGGAAAAGCCCGTATTAAGGTTCCGGGAATGCCCCATCCAAAACCCTCAGGACCTACGACTGGTTTCCTTGGGATTGCCCACTTCAGGCCATTCAACCCCCTTCCCTCAAAGACTCTTAAGTCTTCCCCCATCCGATCTCAGGGTACCCCTCGCTCTTGGACAGAACCCTTCTTCTCCCTCTATTACGGCACTTCTCAGGAGCCCTGACATCCATCCACCCCACGGTCCTTGCAACTTACTTCGCCATCGTCGCTCTCTGATGTGGGAACGGGAGTCCACGGCTGAATGCTCTCTGCGGAGAGGGGTGGGTGCTGATAAAAGACTCGCTCTCACATGAAGGCGCACCCAAGGGTTACAAACACGAACACGCATGCACAAACACTCGCTCGCGGTGATCTGGCACCTAACCATATCGCATACACATATTCACACAGACACGTACAGCGCACATGGCCCTCTCATCCTCCTCCACCGCCAGCAACTATCGAAAAGGGACATTCCCCTTTTGAGTCCCTAAATGGAAATGCAGCAAGGAAATCTTTGATCGCTCATAGGAGATTTTGCGACACAGATGCCTTCATCTTCCAGAGGACAAAGAGGCAAATGCGGAGAAGGCTCTTCGCTACGTACGTACTCATTTATATCTTTGTCCTAAAAATTCCAATGCGTCTCTATCTTCATAAGACGCAGTTCTTTTCATTTTATTTTCTCTTTGGACATCCCCGTTAGGAATGCGAGTGCTTTGCGTTTATTTGACGTTCGTGGCTATATCCCCAAAACTCAAAGTACACTTTCCTTTTGATGAAGATACTATTGCTCTTCCTCTTCTCGCTAGGGCCACAGGACCCACTGAATGAAGCCTCATCTTCCTAGTTTGGTTGTGTCTAGCCTCATTCATGTAATTGAGAGCAGCCAAAATTTTAATTAACCAAAAATATCATCGCCTGTAAAAATATTTTAACTTCTTATTCTTACGAGTCACAATTCGTTCAATCAAAAGTCGGAAACAATATAACTGGTAATGGTAATACTATTAATCATCACAGAATCCATGTTTAAGGTTTAAGAGACTTTTTAAAAGGGAAAATATATTTTGCAGGATTACGATTGATGAATATATTTGTTAAATTAAAGGTAAATAGCAACCGATAGTCTACGTGAACCTTCTAAATAATGGTATCCTGAGTTATGTACATAAGATACGAATCATATTTTCGAAAAAGAACAGCAAAAAGTTGAAAAATTAGGGATCTGCCACAAATTTATCTGGCTCAAATGCTTAGCTCGGCAGTTTTATATTATTATAAAAGCAATTATTTCAGCTCAAAACTTACTATAAAAACAAGAAAATAAGACTTTACCCGTTTCTATGAAAATACAATCAGACCTATTCTTTATTATATGTTTAAATTTTCGAACCTATACTTGATTTAGGTTTAATAATATTTCATGGTAAATATCACTGACTTGCTAAGTGCTTCACGTTCAGGGAAACGGAAACACTGGCATTTATTATCAATCCAAAATATCATACATGCATCTAACAGCATAAATAAGCGTATGAAAAATCTACCTTAAAAGTCATGACAGAAATCCTGAAAAAATATTTTTCAAGAAAAGAACAGAAAAATTGAGAAGGATATTTACACAAATTCTTCGTTTTTGTAAATAATATGGCAAACGTAGATAAGTTTGATATTGGAACGATATACCATCCTTCAAAGTTGTATATCTTCCGACTCTAGCAATGCTAATCAAACTCTAAAAAATTAAGATATTACGTATTTGTTCATTCTTTAATTTTGATTAATCATTACTGCAATTCGTTAAAACAGATGTGATGAATCAATAGTTCGAACTCATTTACTGTAAATAATCTGGAGTTCAAAAGAACACAAGATAAGTGTCACAGAGTTAAATATATAATAATATTATATTAATCTCTACTATTTAAATATATAATTAAATTTTTTTATAGTACTATATTAATTTGATATATTTCTTCGTACAAGAGAATATTCTTATGAAGATGTCAGCAAGTAAATTTTACAACTCTGATTGAATTAAAATGTTAATTGATAAGGTAAAAACTGAATTTCAAATCAAGTTTTTGGAAGCCATATTTATTGTGAAATAAAACCGATGTCTGAAATATTTCAGGAACATATTATATACTTGGACGTCAATCTCGATCGTCCACAGAAAGGTTTTCCCCGTGCGATAATAAAAATAATGTTTCCGGCACGGGTGACCCTTTTGAATTCCGCGATGAGACCACCAACGATTGACAACGGAAAGATTATTCTGGCTCCAAACTCCTCAGAATACCAGGATCGGACACAGGACCGGAAATTATAGCAAAACAATTGAAGACTCAGCGTACCTTACGGCCGATTGGCAACCATACCGAGAGTAAGTTTACATACAAATCAAACGAAAATAATTCAACGGGACATTTCTGGAAAACATCGCTTTGGTTTCTATCTCATTCAATTTGCCTTGGGATGGTCATAAAAAGCGACGCATAAATTAATGCAGTCAAACAACTAAATTTTCAACCAAAAACATAGTCTTCCTCCATTGAAATGTTATGTTTTCTAAGGGATTAAGCGGCAACTTTTTTCATTTAATTTGTACGGCATATCTTCAACTTTTTAATGCGATACGATTAATCATATAATCTAATGGATAATTCCTGTTATTGGTATGAAAGAGATATGAAGTATGAAATTAAAGCGTCCTTATCTCCCGTATTTTATTCTTTCATGCAATAAATACATTTGTAAACAATCTCTTACAGCATTTTGCATAGTGAAATTGTAAAAGTCTCTCTCAGGTAATCTCGAAAGGAGAATTGCCCTCTAAGAAGTTAGCTTGTCATGACGATACCGCCGTAGATGATACATCTACGGCAGCTGCGTGTATGTAGGGTTATCCTCCGGAAATTCTAATGTTTGAGTAACTGCAAGAATATAATAACTTAAAAATATGCCGCAATACCATCGAACACAGCAATTATCTGTTTACTAGGAGAAATTGTATTGCTTTTTGTAAACGTATCAGTAACAATTGAATGCAATACGATTAATATACATGGTAAAACAGTTAATCTCTTGATGCTAAATTTGTAGACTTTAAAAGCTAAACATAGTCATTTTTCGCCATTCTAATGCGTTTATTGTACGAAGTGGTCGAGTCATCACATCTATCATTTAATTCTCATCTTTTAAGACAGAAAACCTTTATTTTTTTCTTTCGAGGACCACTTTTGATTAGCTCAGCCTTATTAGAAAGTCCTTATGAATATTTTTTTCATAAAAATATCTTATCCTATTCGTTACCGTGGATTTTTCTTAGACATTTAAGTTACTAGATTTAAAGAGAAGACGATACGCGATTCTGGGCGCGACATTTCCTGGTTATCCTTGATTTATGACTGCCTACCATAATATACGGAGGAATCAATGGTATTCCGTTAATTGCACTACTTTTGGACAATCCAGAACACTCTGGGGGCTCTTCGTTTCATAAGATGAATCGAGTGCCTATCATGAGCTTTTTCCTAGACTCCCAAGTATTATTGTATTTTATTTATAAATTTATAGTGCTGAAACTGCAAGATGCCATGATAACTTACATTTTTTAACTTATCGTTAGATCAACTAAATTTTTTACAAGATTAAAAAAAATCTATTTTTTTCTTCGTTGATTATACATTACGGAAAGAAAATTGCAACTTCATTAATTCCACTTAAAATTTATATCTGACCGCGGGGGGTTTTGCATATGTCAAATTATGACACACAATATGGTATTTACTTCCTGACTTGAAGGTAACAGTGCTGAGGACATGATTGGAGGAACATTGGCAAAACTGGAGATCGGAATGAAAGTAGGTGGCGTGCGAGGTCAGGCCAATAAAGACCCGAATTAATGCAATCTGGCGCGGACTATAGCCCCGTCCACTCGCGGAGTTAGTAGCTTGACCCAATGAGTCGTCTGTGCGAGACGGATCGTTTATCTGAGCGTATGGTGCCAGCTATGTTAGTTTCTGTTAACCTTGTTTTTACTGTTTTTCGTAAATGTAAATTGACTAAATCACGGAGCAAACGAATCAATATCAAGTTTTTGGTGAAGTGAGGTAAAAGTTCCTAATAAATTACTGAAATGTTGACAGCTGTTTACGGTGATAATTCTCTGTGGAAAATATCCATTTTCAAGTGGATTAAGCGTTTTAAATATGGCCAAAAAGACGCAATGAATAATGCAAGGCCGGGACGACCTTCAATTACCTGTGTTGACGACAACATTGATCGTGTGCGATCCCTAGTCCTTACCGGTCGTCGAATAACTGTCCGAATGAAAGCTGATGAACTGAAATTAGGAATATCAACAGTACACAGTATTTTAACTGAACATGATGCATGGATCCTTCACCATTAAAGTACACCTGCACATTCAGCATGGCCTGCTCGCCAGTCTCTGGCAAAAAATTCAATCACCATCCTTGATCATCCTTCTTACTCGCCAGATCTCGCCTCTTGCGACTTTTTCCTATTCCCAAAACGCAAAAATGTGATGAGGGGATATCGCTGGGTAGATGTAGGCACGATAAAGCAAGAAACGACGAAACTAATAGGCCTAACTGCCGAGGATTTCCAAGAGTGCTTAAAACAATGAAAAAGAAGAAGGGCTAAGTACATAGAAAAGAAAGGAGAGTACTTTGAAGGGGAATAAATCGAAATAGACTGAATTTTGCAAAATAAAGTTTGTATGGCCTTAGTTCGCGTATTTATTGGACAGATCTGGTACTCATTTAATCGATTAGATTTGTGGGTTATCAAGCTTGGGTTTATCAGCCAGCCAGTGAGTTATAATTATATCTAAGAGTTTTAGATAGCCAGTGGGAGCAAAATATATTCATAATACACTTATTTACGCCTTAAATTTCGAGAAAAATAGATGATATGTCTACAGCTTGTACACATCCCAGACTACTCAAGTTGGAGTGGTGGATGGTGAGTCGGGTTAGGAGCAGCGTTATTAAGAGAGGTAAGACATGTATTTTCTTTACAACCCGTGTTTTTAACGTACGAAGGAAATGGTTAACGAGACATGGCAAGAACTAGCGATATGAATGAATGAAATGAATTCGCTAGACCATTTATAGATTATAAAATCATTATTGGCTTGAGGATGATCAAGTATTAATTTACCCGTTTTCCAAAAGTTTGCAATCATTGCTGAGTGCATTTTCAGTCAGTGTATTAGGTATGAAATGAGGACCAATGTGAACAAAACAAATATGATACGGTTTTCGAGAATGAAGAAACTTACATTCACTAACCAACCAACTTTGGATGTGTTTTTGGTCAATATAGCCAACGTAATACAGGCATGAAAAAAACATTTGCGCTAAGCGAAGATGCTTTCGTAAGAAGGAGGAATACGTTGACAGGGTCACTGATCGCGGATGTAAAGAAAAGTCTTGTCGAAAAAGTTATTTGGAGTGTGGTTTTATACATTTGTATGGAAACAGTAACAACTAAAAGTTAGAAGATAAGTTAATATTGGAGAATTTATAGATGGTGTTGTAGAGAAGGATGGAAATGATGAAACCATGCGAAAGGAAAACAAGCGAGAAAGGGCTAGAATTGGTGAGGAATGAGAGGAGATTTTGGAAGGAATACAAAGGAGACAGGGAAGATGGTTCCAACAGCATTTTGATTAGCAATAGGATGTTGAAGGCTGTGAAAGAGGAGAGAATGTTATACAAGGGGCAATATAAACATCCATGCTAGTCTTAAATACGTAGAATGCACAAGATATTAATTAACGTATTTATTATAAATAAAAATGAAACACATATAATATATAAAATTAGAAAATTAATGAGTTGATTTCATTTTTTCCAATGAATAACGTTCAACCATTTACTTGGTATTTTAGTCACAAGGGTAAAGAAAACATGATAAATACCGAACATGTTCTTAAAACTCAGATAAAAATCAATAAAAGGACATTAACTCACAATATAAGGGTGACAAAATGACTATATCATGAATTGGAACTATTTAAAGGAAAATGATGCCACAAAAATAGATCCAGCCAGCACGAATGATCATGATAGTGCTATTCTCTGAGGAGAATCGGTCAACATTATAACAAAGGAGAGATGAGAAATATGGAATAATATCTCATAGAAAAGGAGGACATTTTTTGACCTGACAGTCTATAAATAAATCCGCTTACCGAACTGAAATTCTAACTCCTGACTACAGCTCGTACTCGCCTCTCATGTGGCGGTCACTGAATTTCCCACCATGGAATGAATAAATCACTTCCTTGAATCAAAATTGTTGTAGAGAAAAAAGTTAAGCCATCAAAATGGCAGGGTCATTTTAGCGATCCCACATGTCGTTGAATACATCCCAAGGAATACAGCTATCTCCCCTGGTACATAGGTGAAATTTTCAGATGCTTTGAATACACCTTTAGTGTTAGAAGTACAAAACGTTCAGTCTACAGGCATTCTACAAGCCAATTTCTTACTCTTCCACCTCCCTGCTTCAAATAAGTTAGCCTGGTCATGTGCCCTATTTGGTAAGAATATTATCTCTCTATTATGTCGAGATTGAGAGTGGAATATAAATAAGTTTTCCACACCACCACTAAGGGAGCAGCTACAGATTACATTACCTGTAGTTTGCCAATGCTTTATACGCATGATCTTCAATTTTGGCTTAGGAACTCACAAGAGTTATATGTGTTCGTAAGTTAAGTGCAGCTGATACGCTTGTTGCATTGCTTATCATTAAATTAGTAATATTTTGCCTTTACGAATGGACAGTTCAATCATAACCCGACTATATTGTTAACCGGACGGATCAGTCTAACATGCCCGAGTATGACTTGTCCGTCTTGGAAGAGGAAGCCGATGGAACCAGAGTTCAGGCGCCTAGATGAACCTCACATAGGGGATTAACTTTGTGAATACATTCCAGAAAGGAAAGAAAGAAGACTTTTAAATCCACTGATTATTATAATCTCAGAATCTAAGATTTCAAATTTTGTTGTCATTTACTGCTGAAACCAAGGTCATGAGAATTTAAATATTTACTGAAATTATAAATATTACCTTTCTTTCCCTCACTAAGTCTATGGGAAGTCCAGGGTAGCCTTTAATAGAAGTGGTGGGAGCATTGAGCCAATTCAAGGACTTTGAGATGACCTACGTATGACTTTAAAGGATCCGAATTCCTTAAATTAGTAAATTAGGATGTAATCTTAACTATTGCATGCATAACTATACGGTACTGAAATTAATGAACTTTTTATCGATTTTTAATGAGAAGGCTTCACTCGTTTGGGAAGTACGCAAAGCTATTTACAATATGAGGATGTTAAGTTGTGTGTATACGGTCTCAATATCTGATCAATCATCTTACTCTCCTTGAAGGTATAAATAATTTAATTATTTATTTTATCTATGGACTTTTTTGGCGTCAGATTAAGGTTTGACAACCCCTTCTTCCACCTAACCCCTAAATGCAAGTATTTCATTAAAAAAATTACTAACACTTCAGTCATAAGTGAAGAAAAATCCACCAGGGATCCATCGAACCGAACGTTACCCCGCCGCCACCGGGGCCGGCTGTAAATAATGGTATTTATTTTAACAGATGTCAAATCCTTATGCTGAACTCCCAAAGTGTTAAATAATCCATCTTCGTGACGTACGTTGAATGAACATAATAAAGTATATTCGTTTACAGAAATATTTGCAAGAGACAGAAAAGGAACAAATATATCATGAACAAGGCTACTGGATAATTTGTGTTAGTTGCCAAGGTTCTAAGCTACCACGAACGGCGTGCTGGGGCTTCTTTTGAATATAGTTGCGCATTCAAATGGTGTAATACCCGATTTACAGATATTTACGATAACTGACTAGATTTAATTATGTATTCTATGGAGGATAGATTAACGAATCTTTTGGAATCAATTTAGGCAAACAACACTACGTACATGATGTTTAACCACGAATGAAAGCTCTGTTGTTAATTTATGCATATCAAGATGCAAAGAATGGCGTGATTTCATATGGTGATATAATTTTTCTCTGACATATCTTGTGCATAAAAAATGATAAAAATAAAAAAATGTGTCAGCTAATGTTCATGAAATAAGGAACAAAATGTATTCCTCCACTGGACTTATTGAGATACTCAATATTTTCATCCGATGAATGCATTTTAATTTTAATTTATTGATGACTTTATGTATATGATCAATTACAATGACGATAACAAATGGGAGAAAATGGGCAACACGAATGCTGCGGAAATAATATTAGATCTAACACAATGTTTTCAGCATATTACTTAACGAAAGTTTCAATGTTTTTCCCAAATCCCCCTTTATCATGATAGTAGGACAGTTTAGCTTATCATTATGCATATTTTTTATACCGGCTGTTTTTTACGGAAAACGGATTCTGTTGGACTGGGAAGGCACTTGTGCGATTCCAGAATAGGGTACGCAGACTTTAACAGAGCATGCGGATAAGTTTCAACTCGTGCAACGCATTGCAGAGTCTGGGTCGGAGCAAACTGATATTTACATTTTAGTCTTTGTATTCCAGTAGTTCGACGCAGCAATGCGGAACACTTGTTGTCTACGAAGTTATTGAAACAAATGTAGATAATTCACACAAAAAATCTACTAATAAACCGCAGTTTTCAGTCAACTCACATTTTAATTTTTGTCTTTTGACTAAACCAATTCTATATTTTCTTTTGGCATCTAGGGAAATAGATAAGCACCGTTTATCCAAGTCTTTATTACTATTAATTCATAAGAATGAAAAATGCAAAGAAGACACTATCTACTGCACCATCTACTATTTCATTCGCAAAGTCCAGTCAAATATTTGAGCCTTCTGTGCGCAGTCTCATCACTGTAGACTTTAATACCGACTTAAAAATGAAATATTTCTCCACAAATTGTTAGGTCCGTTTTTCATTGCCGTTTTTTTCTGAATTTCAATGTTAAAAAATCGATATTTCTGAAAATAAAAAATGGATTGCTTCTAACTAAATTTGGCTTTACGTCGAATTTGCATTTTTGAGACTCCAGAACCTTATCTTCTCTGAAAATCTTTTTTTTCATTCTTTTAATTTCCCATCCGATCCATACTGACCAAATTTCTCAAAGCTTCGTAACCTAACCACCACTTTGGCTTTAAATTCATTGAAAGAATATGATGTTAGCATAAAAATGGACAAATGAATCGAGACATCAGTAATGCGTTTGATGCTGGGTCAATTTTTGACTACGAAAATTCAGGTTAAAAGGGCGTTAAGCCAAAATATTTTCTTACTCTTAATCTGAAAGTCTAACACCGATTTCAACTCTAATATTACCATCAAAGTAAAATTAATGCACACTCACTCACTCACTCAGTTACTCGAAAGGGCACTTGTGATTTTGGAGTGAAAAAATTTCACTACCTCTGCCCTAGTCTTAGAAAATAATGTAACTGGGATATTCTTGAGAAAGAGTTCTGAAAGAAAAAACTACCGGATGTGGAAGATTTATTTAACGCTAGGTAAAAGTGGCTGAGACAGCCTCTGAAAACACAACAATAAGGCGAATTTGTGCCAAAATCATTTATTCTGGAAGAAGAAGTCCGATATGAATAGGAGAACCGTTGCAACTCGACAAAACAAATGCATTTCTCCCAAAAGAAGACACAAAGCAAGAAATATTCCAATGGGAGGACGAAATGAAATGAAGAAAACGCATTATGAAAATTAGTTCAATGCAAGCAGGCTACGACCAAGTGAGATTTAGCAATGGCAACAAAGGCTGGAATAGTAACTGAATAACGAAATATGACTTTAATAGAGGAAGGATATTCTAAAATATTGGGCACATCTATGAAAAATTGAAAATGAATACACATCTACGGTTTTAATATAACTCGAAGCAGGTATTCAGTAGAATATGGTTCTATGCCTTAAGTTTCTAAATATTACCCAAATCTTCACGTTAAAGGGGTACATCTTACTGCAAAGCGTACTTGGAACCCTAAATAAATTACAAAAATTGTGTTATCAAGTAACACAAAATCACTACACTCAAAGTTTACACGCAACAAGCGAATCATGACCGAGCAAATGTACATAAAATTCATATTATTGCATTCTGAAATACAATAAAAAATACATGATAGTTTCAGGTTTATGTTTGTGGAATTCTTTCATTATGAGAAATATTAAATCTTTATGTGGAAGTGCAACGTTTCTTTTTTTTACCCTCGGTAAAAATACTATTCCAGGCAGATAATTCGCCAAAATTCCTGTCGATTTGACTGTTTGATCACCACGTGGAAATAATTTGACCTTCCACAAAAAGTAACATAATTTAGTTTATTTTTTATTATTAAGTAATCTACCGGTTAACGTAGGTTTTTGGATGGACACAAATATCAAATAAATAATTTAGTTTACTAGCACCAAAACCCTTCAACTGATTTTCGTCAGAAAGTACCAAACTCTTGAAACATTAATTTGACATTTTGTTCTTAATATATAGCCATTAATGAAAAAATATACAATCAACTGCATTAATATTTATACTTAAATAGCCATTACCGCAATTCGCATACGTATTGTATATACGTGTGCATCTCGGTTATTTGGTGTGTTGTTACGTTGGGAAGTCTACTCCGAAAAAAATACATCATTTAAAAACAGCAAACTGCAAGGAGAACAAATGAAGCACAGAGAAACTCGTTTATTTCTATCTAGTTTTTATTAAGTTTAATTCACAGAACAAGTGAAAGTTAAGGCATCTTGGTTGTCCAAAAAAACTAAAAGTTGAATGAGACTAATAAAAAATATAGATGGGTCTGTTGACAAAGATAGAACCGATTTATTGTATATTGTTTTTATGGAATAATTTATGGTACGATACCTTAAAAAATTTGGTTCCACTAAATTTTCAACTGCAGTGATATACCTATCACTTTGGAGCGTGTGGCTTGACACTGCTACGCTGTGTCGCTGTATTCGATTACCTCAGCGTAAAATAAAATACGTTTACGGCTCTTAAAATTGTCTATTTTTCTCCAGGATGGTAGGAATATAATGACTATTTTTGGGATAATAAGCTGATAATGTATAATTATAAATTATGGAGTAGTAAATAATTTTTTCCTGAGACCAGCGTGGAGGAAGACATTTTTTTTATTGCAGACATCAAATGTGGACATTGTTATCGTGGTATTATGATTGCTAGAACAATTAACATCACGTGGTTTTTCAAAGCTATTTGAAAAAATGCCCCGTCGAAACCGCCCTGCTAGTAAAAAAATTAAACAAAAACATGATGGAGCAAAAAATGACAATTTTTGCTCTCACACACTTCAGGGCAGATGTTCTTACAACAAATGTTGTGAGGAAAATACCATTCACGGGCAAAAAAACGGAATTTGATGGCCTATTAGCCACAAAAAGAGGAACATTGTTAAAAATAGGGAAAATGAATCGCAAAGAAATGTCTTTCATTGCTGGGATATTTGCTAACGCTATTTCAGTTCTATTGAAACGGGGGCTAGTTATTCGTAACGGGCTCGCACCACAAGCTCGGTTGCTTCCATTAAAAGTTTCCCTGGACTTTTCGGGTGAATATGACTGGCGAACGTACACACATTCCCTTATTAGGCAAGGAGGACGAGTGCCTTAAACCAGACAGGAGGGGGATGAAAGGTGGAGAAGGGAGAGAAACTAGTGCGGGGAGTGTGCAAGATTTCCGGGTGTCTGGGTGGTTGCGAGGCGGAGGAGAGAGATCACTTGAAGATTTCCGAGCGCTGCCGTTCGCACGCTTAAAAGTGAAGCTCTTTTGGGTTCTCCCAGTTAATCAAAATCCACCAGCTTTTAGTAGTGCATATATCAAATGAGTAATTATAGTTCCTCTAGCGGATATCCAAGGCTAAAAGGTAATTAGATTCAGAAAAGCGGTGCCTAAACGCAGCGAGACAGGCGGCGGGCGTATGATAGCGTGGATAGCTCGCAAGGTTTGCTTCATTAATTGAAACCCTGTTGAGGAGAGATGATCTTTTTTTAAATTAGTTGCACATTGCGATGGATAGCTAAAAATTTTTAGAGCCTGAAATCACATGCAGACTTCATTATTTCTTGATATGGAATAACATTTATCGCAAAGAGTTTTTTCCATAAACTGTGAAAAGCAATTATATAATATAATGATTCATATAACTATGATACTGTAGAGTAATATTCACGTATCTATTCCATAAAATTATCAAAGTTCATATCAATTCGTTGGGCGTTTTCTATTAAGTTACTCGTGCGAAACTTCAATTACCATTATGCTTTCAATTCAAATCAATTTTCAATTCAATAGCAAACTTTCCGATTTACAGCGGGCTAAATTTATTATTTTATGCCGGATTATATATTCATGCACTAGGTTTTAAATAATTAATCATGTTTCGAAAATAAACATGGTGCCACCGATGCCCGAAAAAAGTCATTTTAAAATTCTAGGCAATTAATTATTACGCTATGATTACAGTAGTTATTATGCAAAAATTATACGATGTTTACAAATTTATTTTTTGAATTTCACTAAACCGCTGGTGACACGAATAGCCTACTCATGGGTATAGTATATTTCTCATCTGATAACATTGTTTTTTGGCTAGAAAAACCCTTTGGGGCTGTCTGAAATATAATGTTTCAATACATCTCAGGTTCCAGCCTTAACATTTGTTATTATCTCAACCGAAAAATTCTATATTCCTTAAATATCAACCTCTAAAATTAAAACTCGACTACTCACCTGTGTATCTCATTTGGAGAAATAGGACATTTTACCAAAATGTTAGACTTTTAAATTTCTTCGAGTATTCTACTTCCCTCATCGTATAATTTTTAGACTGATTTTTCATATAACTTAATACTAAATTGCTAAAAGGAAAAAGGAGGGCTATTTCATCGCGAAAAGTGTTACCTACATCTGTTTACTATACTAGGTTCTTATCCTGTGATAATAAATAATCTAATTTCTTATAAATTTGAAAAGATACATTACACATCTCACGAAAATCTCCAAATGAAGAAATTTGCTAATTAAAAGTCTAAAAATGGCTTCCCTGGGCTAAAGAGAGACAACTGGAATGCTACCGCATGATTTTTTTCGCATTTGCATCTCTAATCTTTGGTAAGTGAAATCGCCAGTTAGTTATCCCTCCCACCCCCAGGGAAAATGACACAATTTATTGGAAAATCGCGAACAGCAGTGAGAATGATTTGGCTCATTTTCGGCTGTGAAAGTCCCTACTCCAGCAGAACGTCAAAATTGTGCTCCGTCCTCAAACCAATCGATGGCTATGCAGAGAGAGAGAGAGCATGAATGACCGCTGAGTCAACGGATTCAAGCAATCTGACAGCTGGACAGCGCCCTCTGATAAAAAGGAAGTTAATTACGTGTCGGCCGTTTGACGGCAAAATATTTTTCTTCGAATATCAAAGTTCTCCATGCTCCTATACGCGACGTACTCAAATCTCCTAGCTAATTGATTTTTGGACTTGCTGCTCATACAGAATAAATATTTTGCTGTATCATCTTTGAGCAGCCACTTACTCGTGTCTCCCATCCTACTGCAGTAACTACATCAAATTGTAAAAACATTGGTATTATAACTCTTTTTTCATTTTTATCAAAAGCTAATCTTTGAAAATGACATACGTTAATGTATTTAATAGCTATAACATCACCTTACCTTATCTTACCGTTTTGATTTAACACAGCTTTGTTACGCCGAAAAATAAAGGGTAGTCTTAAAATTGAATTGTCTGATTTAATCTGGTCTATATATTTATTTCTATATTGCATGGGAATCTGTTGATTTAAGTAAATTGACCTTATTAGAGATACATTTTCTTTGTAGAAAGACGAGAGGCTATGGTATGCAAAAAATAGAGCCAGTAGAACAGCTTACCTCTCTTGGTAGTGATTGGGACCAAGATGGTCAAAGTGATAGAGACATTAAACGAGACATTGCGGTATATAAAGAAACCTCTAATGGTAGACGTAATTAATGGCAGGAATATTGGGTAACACTGTTACCCGTGAAAATTTTGATATGATGAGGGGTAGCATAAAAACTTGGTCGTTAAAACAAGAAGATAGGCGTAGAATTGGAGAATCTTCAAATAAGCGTTTAGAGACAAATGTAAATGGTGAAATGAGCAATAGGAAAAATAGCGAGAAAATGGAGGGAGAGAAGATAAATTTGTAGGAAGCTAAAAAAATCCAAAGGAGGCTAAAAATGTGAATGCAGAGTGTTTTTAACAGGGATGGTACGTTGAAGACTGTGATTGAAGGGGAAACGATGGATGGGTGAGGAAGGGGAGGGGAAAGGCTACATGCAATAGGATTGAATGAAGGAAGGAAGTATATGGAACTGAAGAGCCATTTAATTCAATTTGAGGTGTTAGATTGTGTCTTACCAGAGAAAGCTAAGGGGAAAAATGCTTAACGATTATCTATCTATGAATGTGGTGTGTTTGTCCATCCAAAATCACATTAGACTGGACATTATCAACAAAAACAGCTAGGAAGGATCGAGAATGCTATTATAACCAATTATATACTTATGGTCATTGGTATTCAGTCAATTGAAATAGGTTTACAGTGAACAGAGACTATATCGTACCACGGTACAACGATAATTCCTTTGCCTTTCCCACAGATTGACTTGCAAGACACATAAGCCCCTGTTTGATTCAGTGTACTTCCATTCATTCCGTCCATCATACTTATCTATCAATTGCCTAGATAACCCGAATTCCTCCCGTCTGCCCCAGCCTTTAACTGCATTCATCTTTCTCTTTCAGATCTCTGCCAACAATACTCTCACCATGCCGAGTGCTTCGCTTGTTTTCCTTTTTGCACAATTAACGTTTTCCATTGTTCTCCAGGCCCACATTTCAAAAGCATCCAAACAGTGCCTTTCATTTTGCTTCAACGACCATGTTTCCGCGCCATACAAACCCACGCTCCATATCACGGATTTAACGAGTCTATTCTTAGCGCCCTTACTCAATGCCCCCGCCATCAATATCCTCCTCCTTGCAAAAGCTTCTTCACCATACGCCATTTTTCTTCGACCATTTTGGTCCAAAACACTTCTGGAATAGGCAAACTCTTCACAGTGGACTTCTAATGTATCTAGCTACGGTTTTAAACCCTTATATGACTGGCTAACCAACGTTTGATCACCAGCAATCCTAGCTGAACTTAAGAATTTTTCAAACAAATTTCATTTCTATCTCCAATTCTTCCAATTTCTCCTTGATCGTTTCCTTCACATAAGCTGAAATTAACAGGTGATAATGGATACCCCTGTCTTAACCCTCTTCCTAACTATTCATCCGTCGCTCGCCCTCGAGCAGTCTGAGACATGTACAAGTAGCAGATAAGTCGTCAATGCTAATAGTAATTTTTATAATACTGTTATTGACGGCGCTCAATTCACTCTGTCGAACGCTTTCTCGAAATCTACAAAACAAATACATTATGATTTTATCCTATGTTATTTCCGTTCAGTAACTCTGTACTACTGTTTTATCAATGTCTCTCACATTTCTGAACCCCAGTTGATTATTTCCTAAGTAACTATTTGTAATAACGATTAGAACCTAGTGCTAATGCCAAAGCATAGTTCGGTACTGTAGTGAAGGATTTTCTTCTTAGATTTTATAGGTCTTCCAACTAAGTTTTATCGGACACCTCTCGTTTAAGAAGGGTTTGCAGGAGCTGATGTATTACTTTATTACATTTATTCAACTGAAACTGAAATTAAATTTCAAATTATTCCTTTTAAATAATTAAAAATGAACTGCACATCATGAACCTAGCGTCAGCCATATCTACACTTTTCAATTCAATAATTAAATTTAGACAAAGACTATGGAGAAAAATCCTTTTGTAGAATATGTTTTTCTGGACGTTAAGTGACGTGACTGATATAATCATATGAGTCTGATTGTAATCCGTGTAAATAAATTAATTTGAGAAAGAAAAAAATCACTTGAAGAAATACACCCAATCGTAATTTAAAACTAATCTAGCAGAAAATTGTTACCATCTTTACCTTATTGTGTTCCAATTCCATCACATTAACCATGAAACTACTCAATTGGAAAATATTTCGAGAACTGATTAAGGAGGTTGTAAAAACTGGCTGATGAGGATCATTGTAATTCACCACATCACAAGTGTTGAAAATAATTCCCGTTTCATATCCCTGGAAATATACTTTGTCACATAAATTTTTCTTTAAGCCTTGCGCATATCGCGCACAAATATTATAGATAGGTCGAAGGTTAGGAGCCAGACGAAAGGTAGTCCACGCAGCGTCTGTTCCTCAGTGAGGCGGCTGCAATGGCGTCTGACCCCAGTGGGGCGGCCATTAAGTGATGGTGTCACGTTAAAAACACTATTGAGGAAGGCAACGGGAAACCACCTCAATTATGATTCCCAAGAATATAATGATAGACACTACAGAGAATATGAGTCCTGGCAACTACTGATGTAGAGTAGGGTTTTGTTTGGAGGATAGTTGTGTCCATCCAAAAACCTACCTTAACCGGTAGATTACCTAAATATATTTATATATATATATATATATATATATATATATATATATATATCCTTGAAATTGACGCTCTACGGCGACGCACAAACACACAAACACTCGGATAATAAATATTCCACACACAGAAACATAAATGAGTGACACTAACAGTAGATGTAGATGTGGAATATTTATTATCCGAGTGTTTGTGTGTTTATATATATATATATATATATACACACACACACTCTATGGTAAAGAACTTAGGTCTACAAGGTTAGACATAGAAAAGTAACATGACGTAGAGGAAGATAGCTTAGACCCAGGCATACTTGACGACGAGATAGGAAAGACATTAAGGGAGGAGAAACCAAATAGGGCCGTGGGAATAAACAGAATTCCTACGGAACTATTGAAACGTTTAGGAAAATATGGGAGTAAGACTATATAGACTGATTCGTTGTATCTATAAGGCAGGAATCTGGCCGGAAGACTTTGTGAGATGAGTGTTAGTTCCTATTCCAAAAAAGGCAAAGGCTACATCATGTGAGGACTACAGAACAATAAGTTTTATATCTCACGCAGCTAAAATTATTCTCAGGATCATCAACAAAAGAATGTAGAATAGGGCAAATGATTACTTAGGGAATGATCAGCATGGGTTTAGGAAGGGGAGAGGTGCGCGTGATGCCATTGCAGTAATGAAATCCAAAAATCACCAAATGAATGTCTAAGAGGAATTAGTAAAATAAGTTAGGAATGCTGATACCAAGGTTTAGTTTTTCAGTCAGCCAGGGTTGCAAACATTGCTGAATGAATTGGAGGTTCAGTTCGATAGATATGGGATGATAATCAATATTAATAAAACAAAGGTTATGCGACTTTCTAGAAAGAAAATGGCTAAGCTAAATATAATAATAGGAGGGGAAAAAATAGAGCAGGTAGAACAGTGTACGTTTCTCGGAAGTCTCTCGTATATTATCCATTCATAAACTGTTTTTGAACTGCACTCCATTAAGGCTTTAATTATCCCCTATAAAATTTTTAAAAAATCTTTACTTATAAGGCATGAGTGTTTTAAGGATTCAGAAGTAGTAAAAAGATAGGAATCATATGGGTTCTGCAATCATCGTCGAATGGGGTGGGGATAAGTATGATACCTGACAGTGCCAGTCAGGTTATCAGAGTTTTGACGATGAGTAAAGGTACGTTACCTCATATTCCATTGAACAGTTGTACCTGCCGCTCTTAGTATTAATTTATGATTACCATAACTACGAGGAGTATTCTTAAAGTAAGTACCGTTTGCTTATATTTTAATATTGGCGCTTCAGAATACAGTTTTATTCCTGCAGCGCCATCTACCGATTCATTGATAAGCTATTTCAGCATTTGTTTTGTTTCAGAAGTCGTTTGCTTCTCCGTGCATGCAAACAACAATGTCCGCGACAATCGTTGATCCCGCCAGCTGTGAAGTGCGTTCTGTCATACGATTCTTGCATGCAAAAGGATTGTCGGCTGCTGAAATGCATTGGGAATTATGCCTCGTTTATAAACCTACAGTTATGAGTGAAGGAAAGGTTAGACAATGGTGCTGTGATTTTAAAAATGGACGAACAAATGTCCATGACGAAGAGCGAAGTGGTAGGCTCAGTATTCTGACCGATGGAATTGTTTCGCAAGTGGAACAAAAACTGCGATGTGATCGTCGATTGACAATTAATGGCCTGGCTGAACAATTTCCTCAACTTGGACGCACTACTGTCTACAATACTGTCACGGAAAACCTCGGATACCACACATTGCGTGCAAGGTGGGTACCGAAAATGATCACCGACCACCACAAAGAGCAAAGAATGTCCAGTGGACAAGAGTTTTTGGGTCGTTGGGAACTCTTTAAACCACCCACCGTACAGTCCTGACCTTACACCCAGCGAATACTTCCTCTTCTTGCACTTGAAATAGTGGTTCGGTGGACAACGTTTCGAAACCGAAGAGGAACTCAAGAATGGCGTTGTCGATTGGTTCAACCCTCAAGCGGCGAGTTTCTATGCAGGAGGTTAAAGAAGCTGGTGCAGCGGTACGAAAAATGCTTAGAAGTGAACGGCGATTATGTAGATAAGTGAAGTAGGTTTGTAGCTAACTAAAAGTGCCAATAAAATGTGTTTCATATGAGTATATCTTTTCCTGTGACCAAACGGGCCTTCTTTTATGAACACGCCTCGTTATCAGAATCCGAATCATTCTGACCATCGTGAAAATTTTCCATTATCAAATAAAATAATGGGTGAAGCAAGGCTTGGAAACGTAAAGGATTTAACGTTCTTTAAATTTGTCAGAACTCCAGACAGTACTCCAATATTGCACTTAAAACACATAGTTAAATGAACTAATCCGCCTTACTCGCTGCAATGATACCCTAGTGGGCAGAGGTTTTGGATACTGATCGCAGGGTCTCAGGTAATATCTTTGCCCAACCCCACCTAAACTTCAAGCTGCGGAAATTTCTAGTGACTGGAACTTCGTAAGAAACCGAATGGTATCACAGGAAAAGGAAATCACTGCTCCCGTGATCGAGTGAATTTCACACGCATTGCGGCTTGGTTTGAGGCAAGCTACAATCAGATCAAATCCAGCATCCATTACTACGACAATGATGATTAAGGTCTAAATTGATACAGATTTCGGTATTATTTTTGTGGCATCATAAATTTTACAGTCATGCTTTCTTGCGTATGTTTTCCCCAACGAACGCCAACGCTACAATTAAGAAGAACAGCATCTAACTGTTATGAGTAACTGAGATTGTTGAACCCTCATTCTTTTCATTCGAGATCTCTACTCTGTAATTAGATATACAATTGTCTCGTTTTTTCATCATTTTAACATAGATGAATTGCTTTTAATTTGATTCATTTCCTTAAGAACGAAATACATTTCACATACATATTGTATACGAAATACATACCTATTGTATCGAAATTTAACAATAGGGCTTTTTCGGATTAATTGTGAAACTTTACGAGTCCAGGAATTTCACAAAGGTTTCAGTGTCCAATATCATGCACGGAGTTGAGCTTTGAATTAGTGACACCGTATAATAAAAAAAGTACAATTACACGATAAGTAAGAATATTTCGCCGAAATATGAACGTGTGTTTGGTAAACATTCGGCTCTTGTGAGGTCACTTGGACTATGTAGAAAGAAAGGTCATATACCTACGATCGAAAACGTTCGCCAACTGGAGCGTGAGTACCTATAGTTCATTTAAAGCTACATTTTATCACATTTTATTTTTTATATTCATCCCCACCCGTAGCCTGCGGTTAATTTCAAAGCATTCTCGTTTGTGTGCATGCGTGAGTGTGTGAGGCTGGGCGTGCGAAAGCACTTTTGTGCGTGAGTGTGAGATTTCTTTTATATATATGTTTTTTCCATCCTCCTCGAAGTCTTCAACCCTGCTAAACCCTCTCAACCCCTCCTCGTGCTACTCCCAACCAGCCTACTCCATGCTAAACCAGAATTTCCATGGAAATGAATTGGAATCCATCAAATTCCTCATTTTTGGTGAAGCAATTTAGATCCCCCGGTGTACGCCTTCCCTTCCCTCGACTCCTCCCTTTTTTTCCTCTCACAACCTCAGGAAAAACGGGAAAAAAAGCTTGAATGTCGAGTTCCTTTAAGGCCCTCTTCCACCTCCTCCGGCACCTCACACTTACAGTGCCTTAACCATTTTACCCTTCACCTTGCACTGGGTGGGGAGTCACCGAAATGAATTTTGTGGGATTGGTTATTCTCTTAAGTGTTCGCCCAATAAAATTCATGACCAGCCATTATTTCTTACGGAAAATTAAAATAGTTTCTTCTTAGGCTATTGGTGAGAATTTTTGCTAACGGCTAGGCAATTATTTTTAATAAAATTTGCAATATTAAACCATTACTGGCTTTGGAGGAAAACTTTTACCTCTGATCTAATATTTCTATTGCATTAAGAATTGCTAGTCGTTTTAAAAAATCAAAATATCGTGTTACATAAAAAATAAGGGAAAAGATGATCATTTCGGGTATGATACGCCGCAATGAATGAGGAGGAAATGTTTTTCAGTATCCTGAGTGGTGTTTAACGAGGTTTGGCTTCGAGAAAATTTCCCGATTCCATTAATCTCATCATTTTTTCATTAATTAAACCTGCACGAATTCAGGAATAGTGACCAAAAAATCCAAAAATAAGGCAATATAAATTATCTCACATGCTTTTACCCCTTGATATTTCAACAGTACTAGGAAGACAATACATACCATAAATCATTAACATGACAATCAACCCGAAGGTCGGTTTCGTCGGTAATGATAAAATTCATCCAGCACCAAGCCCGACGACGTGCCAAATTCACCTATTAGTGGAGGAGGGCCAGTGTTTTTCTCTGTTTCGGTAACAATTTCCCAGGAAGATCAGGTATTCAAAAAAACAAACCGTGGTGGTAGCTGAGGATGCCAATAGGGGATTTTCCGGGAATTGAACCCAGGTCCCCCGGTCAGTAGTCCAAAGATCTACCCTTGGACTACCGTGATCCATCATAAATACGAGTGTGCATATGTATAAATCATATCAATGCCTTAATTTTTACGAGATAAACTAGGTACCACCACCAGATATTCAATCAGTTTCAGGGTAAGTAGAAATTTCCACTTTTAAAGCATCAGCAGAGATACTAATTGGAATTGTAACATTAACTGCTTGACTGGGATATGCCATCAAAGACGCTAATATCAATTCATGAATTTTCCGGAGTATTTGGCTAGAATAAAATTTTCGGTCGGTAGGTATACTGTCGACTAACTCGGGCTTTTAGGTCCAAATTCAAATCTGCAAGATTGGTAGCGCCAGTGGTCGCTTCAATCCCAGTCCCTCCCGGGGTTTCCAATATCCAAATCGGTGGCCTATTCCGACTCCGTTACCCCCTCCTTCGTCACCTCGCCTCCCTAACACCTCTTTCCAACCAATTTCCCCAACCCGTTATCCTCCCCACTCCACGTCAGACTCTATCGGCCATTCAGAGCCTCTCCCGACTTCCTAGCACCTCCTCCGTCTCGTTCCACTTAAAACGTCGTCAAGCAAACTTTTTATCTCTGCCTCCCCTATGAGCGGTGGTGCGATAGACAGACTAGATAAAAGGGGAATAAATTAGGGAACGGGGCCGCATTGGACTTTGGTCCTTCCCCTCCCGCCTACCTCCCTGCTCCCCCAAATCGGAATTAATGGGTAAACCGGGCCATTATCCCAAGGGTGGTCGCTTGCTTGTTCTTTTTTTTTCTCTAACCTTAAGTTAATTCTTTTGGCGATCAAATACTTTGCCGCATTGAAAAATCTTCAGCTTAAGTCTCGACTCGCGAAAATGTATGCTCCAATGAGAACACGCAATACTATTTTTGCTAATGTCATTATTAAGAGCCATGCCATAAGCCATGAAAAACATACAAATGCTGGACTCCAAATTAAATTCCTTCCTTTATTTGATCGGAAAAGATGTAGCTTGGGACAAAATAAAGTTGTACACATCCAAGTGACTGTATCGTAATGCATTAATCATCAACGAATATCACCAATATAATTTTTACATTGGATTATAGTAAACTGCTTTCAACAAGCCTGTTAGTTGACATGACGCCAACTCAGCGATGCGATTGAGTTGAAAGAAACACCAATCAATAGATAATAAACGTAAAAACCGGATTGCTACTGTCGAAATATTATTCCTTCCGTCATCTTACTTGCCTTTATCGAAATAAATAACCTTTTTATATTTTCTAAATTGATACATTCAAATTTAACCGTCACCCTCCTTATTCAAATTCAATTAAAAATACTAATTACCCTCCCATGGAATACAACCTTAACGTGTTGGAAAGGCTAGTGCATGATGATGCCCCCTACAGCTGTATTGGTGGGACCAAAGATAATTGCTCCTGTTGGTTCACCTATACCAGCCAGAATGACCGAAGGTTAGGTGCCAGGCGAAAGGTAGTCCACGCAGCGTCTGTTCCTCAGTGAGGCGGCTGCAAAGGCGTCTGACCCCAGCAGGGCGGCCATTAAGTGATGGTGCCACGTTAAAAACACTATTAAGGATAGAAACGAGAAACCTTTTCTAGTATTATTCCCAAGACTTTTATGATGAACAGTATAAAGAATATGAGCCCTAGAAACTGTGGGTCTCCTGGCAGTTGGTGTGTGCCCGGCAGCTGGAGAGGCATGGCTTCCGTATTCGTCATCTCAGGAAATCCTTGGAAATCAAAACCGAGAGCAGAAGGATGATGCAGAATATGCAGAGGAAGGAGACCGAATCAGTTAAAAGAGGAACTTGGAATTTTAGGACAATGTTGTGGACAGGAAAATTGGAGAATATTAAGCAAGAGATGGGAAGAGGGAATATAGATATTTCAGGTCTATGTGAGTTAAGGTAGAAGGATATCGGGGAATACTGGAGTGATAATTATAGAGTAATATACAGCGGCGGGGACGCGAACCAACGAGGGTTTTCCATAATATTCAATAAAAGACAACAAGAAGCGTAGTCAATATTAAGCTAGCAACGGGTACAATATTACTAGTAGAGCTATAGCAGAACTTAATAACTTAGTCATTGTTCTGGAATACGTCCCACCAAGCAATCATAAGGAATAAGAAGTCAATAGGGTATACGATCCGTAAGAGGAATTAGTTGCTTGTATTCTTGCAGGAAAACATTTGATGGAGACGGGGTACCTAAACGCGACGATAGGCGAGGAAATAGATGGTGATGAGGAGGGGTCTAATATGTAGGTACGAGGAATGAACTGAGGAAATAGATGGTGCTGAATGCGGTGTGGATCAGTAATCACCAAAACTTGGTTTCTACACCACGAAAGGTGTTGGTGCACATCAAAAATACGAGGTAACTCAGAAAGGTATCAGTTTGATAATAAAGTGGTTAGACACAGATTTTGGAACAGTGTGAGGAGGAGAGGGGATTGTTCAGAGAAATCATATAAAGGCAGGAAAAATGGATGTAGGGCGTATTAATCGGCAGTGTGATGTTGAATACTAATAGAGAGGAGAATTTTAGACAAAGAAGGAAGTGGCTAGGATAAGATAAGGATACTAGATGACTGGGGATAGTAGAGCAGGTAGAACAGTTTACGTATCTTGGAAGTGTTTTGGAACAACACAGTCAAAATAGTAGGGATGTAAGGAGAATTGCGCTAGGAAAAGAGGCTTTCTCAAGGAGGGGGGAGTTGATGACGGGGACGTTGAGTAGGGAGGTTAACACAAGACTCGTAAAAACTTTTATATGGAACGTAGCCATGTACGGCACGGAAACGTGATCATTGAAGCGAGAGTATAGACGTAGATTGGAGGCTTTTGAAGTATGGGCGTGGAGAAGAATGGACAAGGTGAAATGGACCAAAAGGAAAACAAATGAGGAAGTACTTCCCATAAGGGATGGCGGGCGAGGAGAAGAGTTTGTTAGGAGAAATCCTATGGAGGCAGGAAAAATGGATGAGGATCGAATTGAGCGGCAGTGGGATCTTGAAGGCTCTAATAGAGGGGAGAATGTTAGACAAAAGAGGAAGGGGAAGGGATAGGATAGGGATACTGGACGGAATGAAAGGAGGAAGGAAGTATGTGGAGATGAAGAGGGGCTTGTTGTAATGTAGGACACTGGGTTGTGTTTTTAGGAAAAACGATATATTATTATTTGGTAGTTGTGTCCATCAAAAAACCCTCCCCCTACGTAAATGTAAGCATGTTAGTATTTTGAGTGTTTTTCTGATAATTGGTTAGGGATTAACTTTTTCTCCTCATTTCCTTTTATGTAGGTGTAATAATCCTTTACGGCTTAAGGAAATATTATTTAATATTGTCAGTCTAAAGAGAGGTCGTAAGAAGCTTAATTTTTAATTAACCTTTCTATCAATATCATGAGGTTCAAACAGTCCCTATTTCTCACTCAAATTGGCTTGCTGAAAAAACTGCGCTTCGCCCAAGATAAATCTGTAATGTACCTACTCTAATTTATCTAGTCCGTAATACCCACTCATTGGATGTTCCGGCATTAAGTAGATACCAGAAACCAGAGAATACTTAGTAGACTAGCCCAACAGTCGTTTTTAAATAATAAATATTTGTTTTTTTGAATCAAATGAATGGAAATACACGTTTTTTTCCAAGTTTTTTCGAATTCAAAAAATTGCCAACAACTAATGAAATCCATTAAAGTACGTATTCGTCGGATTGTCAGCAATATTTCATGGTTGATTTGGAAATTTTACATACATTAATCATTACACGAATCCACTACCAATTTAAATCTTGAAAAAGGAGCTAAAGAATGCTAGTCCCCTGTTTCCTTAAATCAAATGGCAGTTTCTTTGTATCTAAAATGCAAATATTGCGTTAATCTACTCTTTACACATAAAAAAATACGCGGAATCTGTAATAAATTAAAGAGAAACCAAGATATGTGTTTATTTACCTTGATGTGTCTTCTTTCCTCTTTTCGACAAACTGAGACATTAATTATTCTCTTTCTCCAATTCTCCGGAATCATTATGCTGGCAATTATGAATATTCTTTTTCTCAGAGCAATCGCATCCGGCGCCATAGCCGAGAGATATGGCTATGTCCTCGTTCCCCCTTCCATGGAATCAGCTTTGCCCGCCCTTCTCCCACACCTCACTTTTTCATAATAGTTCCCATTTCACCAGTTGACGTAACGACGCATAAAATCCTGCTTATTTCCACTTGACATTTTCCCCTCGTCAATTTTTTTTTATTTTATGCGTACGCATGCATAAAGACGTCCTTCGAAGACTTAATTTCTGGCGAACTTAATTTTTCTAAAAGGGATTTTTTGGCAGTTCGGGGAATAGGAGGCATTTATTGCCTCCCGCAATTCATATCCGTAACCCAGCTTAATTTCTGCTTTTGAAGTGGCCGCGTGGAGTTGTTTGAGAATATGAAGAATGCATAAAATAAAAAAGTTACCCGATGAGTTTTTCCTTCTCTCTTCTTCCGCCACCCTCCTTTCATTTCTCGGTTCGTGAGTTTGGAGGCGGCATCAAAAAGTGGATCTCGCATTTGAGGGGTCGGAACCCTTGAAAGATATTTAGGATATAAATTACGAGCACTTCCCCGATAATGGGTAAAAGAAAAGAAATATTGAGTTTTTTCTTTGAAGAACCATCCAGCTACCCTCATACCTGTAGCGCAGTGTATAGTTGTTGTAAAATGTCAGGGATATCTGTTAAGGTTCAATTTTATAAAATAGCCCATGGAAATAGCGTCATAGGGAGATATAACTTACCACGATTGCATGAACATTCCGATACTCGATCTTCTTTGAACGAAGACTACTCTTTCCACCCGATATTTTTTTATTTACTTAAATGAATTCCTACTGCCATTCGTACAGGTATATATATATATATATATATATATATATATATATATAGAAATATATAATGTGAATTCAATAAATAGTCATAGCAAACACAGAAACTAAAACATATAAAAGAGGGACTCCCTAGTTCTCGAATTTTCGGTGGTGCAACCACCTTTCTCAAGAGGAATTCGTGTGTTTTCCAAGAAAGTGACTATAGAAATATATATATATATATATATATATATATATATATATATATATGTCGTACAAGCGGAGGCCTTAATATGCATAATGTAACATACCTTAGAAAAATATAAATTTACCACATATTCTTCCACGTTTTAAGAAACCTTTCCCAACTTTCTCCATTTTTCGAGATATCAACTTAACTAGAGTTGGCTGTTTAATGAAGTGGATTGGAGTCAGACGGTTGGAATCCGATGCAATCAAGGAAGAGTTTTCGGGAACTTGATTATCAACTATCTGATAAAAACACATTAAATTTAAGTCGGGGTTATCATAAACCTATTTCGATATGCTATTTCACAATAATGTGCCTATTATAAATAATATCATGTATATAGATCAATATAAATGTTCATTTAGAATACTCAAGAATACGATTTTCACCTGTTCTCGTTACCTTCATAATGGAATACGACAGTGGAACCAGTAAGAGGGCTGATGCGCTAATCAGGGAATTCGCGTTCCACGTCTTCCCCAGAACGTTTTGGGGAACATTTTTATGTGTTTTAACAGAGATCATACCATTCCATTTCAAAAAGATAATATAATTTTTATATGAATTCATATGCCTGTCCACAAAGAATAAAACTGTCTATGTTCTTAAAAATTGTTATATATTCGAGGGGAGAATATGATCATGTTAAGGCTATAAATATAGCGGTGCCTTGGACAAAACCGTCTTAACGCCCAATTTTGATACATTTTTGTGTGCTATTTTCTCAGTATAATCATGAAGAAGTTAGGGGAATTATTTCCCGAAGTATTCATCGAGATATTAACGAGAGAATGCTATCCGTTTCGAAGGTACTTTAGGAATACTTTGATTGGAATACATATATTATTTATACCCAATAACTTTATAGCCATTCGTTTAAACATGGGCCCCTTTTTTATACCACTCTTACCGGCGTTATTCACGGAGTAAATATTCCGTTATTTTCAGGATAAAAAGGAGTTAAATACCAATTGCAAGCCAAAAAATTGGAAGAAATGTCCTTTTCTGTTATCATCAAAAAACCTTTAATTGTAATTCATGCTAAAATATCCACTTTCTTGATAAATTCTTTTGAGAATTTGAAACTCACAAGAACTCAACGTGTGAACCCTTTATTAAGCGAGCATATGGGCACGAAACTCCCAAAATGACCATTATATTTTCTTTTACAATAATTCCGTTTTTCTAGTCAATGTTTTCATCTTAGGTACTACTAAGGCATAAAATTTTCCCATTCCCAGTGTAGAAAGAATAACTCTGGAATTTGTCCATTCCCAGTGTAGAAAGAATAACTCAGGAATGAAGTGACACAATCCCCACAAGTTTCGCTAAAATTTTTTTTCTCCATCCCAATGTACAGGTAGCACACAATCACATTTAAATATTCTTCAAATAATCCTTATGCTCACGTTACCTTGTCTACAATGCATATGAAACCGAAATGTAGCAAACTAAATCCCATTATCCCTCTTGAGTCTCTCCCAATCAAACTTATATTTGCCGATATGAAACATGAGCGATCGACGCGAAAACTTATTACTGTAGGTATCTACATACCAAGAAGTAAACATAGAGAGGAAGAAATAGTTTGGGTGCACGATCCATTTAAGTAAATATCTGAGGATGCCCCTAGGAAGAAATATTAAAGGTTATGGGGAATTGAACTAAGGTCATAAGTGAAGTCAAAGATGAGAGCCAGGTAGGGAACTACGCTTGCAAACTACGGTCTCAATTTAGTTCCCCAGGAGACAGAGATTGATTATTACGAAAGCTTAAATATCACAATAAGCGTTGGTGAAGTAAAGTAGCAAAAATTACAACGAAATAATTAATAAACTGAGGCGGAAAACCAATAGGAAGAAATAAACCTGGTTTAAAATGCAACGTAAAGATATGGAGAGTCGGTTAAACGTTTGATATGTGCATGGCGGATGGAGATTTGGGATGGGCAGTGTTAGGAAAAGGAACTAGACAGTGGTGTCCATCACCGCTCATGTCTTTCAACTTAAATATATAGAGAAAATAGCGTAAGTGGAAAGTTAGATAATCATAAAAGTCGGTGGGGAATTCATAACATCTACAAATGAAAGAGTCTTTAGTCAGTCAGCTAATGGGTATCAATCATTACTAAGCGAATGAGTAATATAAAAAGGAGAATTGCGATAGGTAAAAAAACTTTCACAAAGAAAAGCAATTGATGATAAATAAAATAAGAAAAGATATTAAAAAAAGATAATGGCATATTGATAGAAGGAATGCCTTTTAGGGCTCGAAAACTTGGTCAATGTGTCAACATGGTAGGCGTAGATAGGAGGTATTTTAGATGTATGCATGAAAATGGATAGAAAACAAAATGGACGGATAACAAATCAAACTAAAAGTACCAGGAATCGTGGTGGACCAGACAATGTTTTTGGGAGAAATCCAAAAAGGACAAGAAAAACGGCTACAAAGCATTTTGATCGGTAATGGAAAATTGAAAACTATGATAAAGAGGAGTACATTAGGCAAGTAAGGTTACCCTGAAAATAATGTTTTCAAGTGATTAAAAATCTACGTCACTCCTTGAAAGAAAATGTCATAGTAGTATTCTTTTTATTTGGTGTTGCATATGTTACTTCGAAAAAGAGTAGGAATGAATGTCGGAGGGAAATGCGTAAAATCAGGATTGCTGATGACCAAGCTTTAGTTTGCCTATCAGCCAGGGGTTGCAAGCATTGCTGAGTGAATTGGAAATTCAGTGCGATAGATACAGGTTGAGAATCAATATAAACAAAACAATTATAGTGCAATTTTCCAAAAAGAAAAAGGCTAATTTAAACATTATAACTGGAGGGTAAAGACTAGAGAAGGTGGAACAGTTTACGCATCTCGGAAGTGTTTTAGACCAAAATGGTCAAAGTGGTAGGCTACGTAAGGAGAAGAATTACATTAGGCAAAGAATTTTTCACAAGGAATGGGGAACTGATGAGAGGGACGTTCAGTAAGGATGCCAAGAAAAGACTCGTAAAAACTTTGATATGGAGCGTAGCTATGTATGGTGCGGAAACGTGGTCACTGAAGCAGGAGGATAGACGTAGATTGGAGGCTTTTGAAATGCGGGTGTGGAGAAGAATGGAGAAGATGTCCTGGACTAAGAAGAAAATAATTAAGGAAGTGCAGGGTATGGTATATTGAGGAGAGGGAATAGTAGGAAGAAACCAAATGAAGGCAGGGAAAATGGATGAAAAGTGTATTGATCGGCAGTTGTTAAACCAACTACCTCAACCAATAGAATCCATAGAAAATATTTCAGTGCTAAAGAAACAATTAAGACATTGGTTCCATAAAAAATATAATGAGAATAATGAATGACATGTTTGTGCTTGTAATATCTATGCATGTGTGTATGACGGTATTTTTCTCAAGTATAATGTGCAAAAGTGTATGAATGTGTTGGAAAGAGTAATATTGGAACTGTTGTACACTAATTATTGGTCTTTTGAGTCTTGTTATTTTTGAATATTGTAAACATTGTTCCACGTCGCTAAATTTAAAACCGGCACCTACTGACAAGCCTAAAAGGCTTAGCGGGACCAGATCGGTTTATTCTATAATATTGTCATAACTTCATTGTATAAAAATGTAAAATTTAATTATATGATATCTGTGGAGTAAAGTTTTGGGCAAGAATAATAAACGTATGTAAACGTAAATATTGAAAAGACTTTTCGGGATCCTTAAACAAAGCCTTAAACATAAACAGATAGCGTATATCTAATCTAGCATTTGTTCATTGCGTTCATCCTATAAAAACGGTGAAATGATAGTAAATTTTAATAGAACCGTATTTATGATATACTGAAGATATCGTTCTAGGCAACCTCAGGGTTCGAGCGTAAGATGGATTTGACAAACACGGATGCAGATCACGTCGTATTAAGCTCCACGCTCCAGTAAAATTCTTTTGTGGACTTTGGATTCCCGTGAAAAACTGATGGTTACCCGAGATACCCCACAGCTGGGGTGTATCTGGAAGCAGATTGAAAACAAACGGGAGCCTCCCGGTCGATAGCCAAACGCTCTACCCTCCAAGTATTCCTCATATCGCTAGATTATTTACAGTGTGCTTAAAATGGGGATCTGACTTGCTACTTCTGAGCTTTCGGAGATTACAATTTTTTTCATGCGATCAGGTATTTTACGGATATGAACCAAATTTAACTTATAACAGCCAGGAAATTATTATAAACATAATGAGTACCGTGTTGTTCGAGAAGACTGAATGAAGTAAATCAAATGTTTAAAATGTATTTGTGTGTAGAATGAAAAATATCCCGAGTCCAAATTTTTTTATAGATTTATAAATTTTTATAGAACTGCATATATACTACAAATATATTGAAAAAACTATAGATTTATAAATAAAATAATTGAATAGGTCATGTCACCTTCCCTTTCGTAAAAGAATGATGTCAATCGACGGATCAAGATCATCAATGACAACTTCCTACTCAAACCAAATATCACACCATCTGAGATATATTTGCTAACAAAACTTTAGGGGGACAATTTCGAGATTCAAATTTATGACACCTGATACTCAAGGGAAATATATTGAGATTAAAAACAAATATTTAAAATGCGACTTGCCCTGAGATAGGAGAGAACATGTACACTGAAAATCCTGCATTTCATCTTGCAGATGATGAATATAAAACCTCACCGCTCAAATGAAAACAAATATTTTTCTCTTTTCGAAACTGCCTATTAACCCTTCAATGAAAGGGATATGGTGGCATTACTAAAACGACCGTTTCGGCGTTTTGAGGATTAAGAGGAATATCCATCAATATTAAAGAGATAAAATAAAAACTCAAACTCCCTACAAAATGGAAACTAATGAAACCTAGGGTAAACATCACAGAGATAAATCTTCTGTGCAAAAGGTATGAATCCTGACTATGGGCAAATATGAATTGGGAGATTTCCGTCGGAATTTCTTCATTCACACATTTATATCTTCCTCTCTCTCTCGCATATGTTGTCAATCTGTTCCTCAATCAAGCCATGAGAAAATCCGTTCTTCTAAAAAATCTAGAATACCAACATGATTTATATTTTAAAAAGTTTAAATATTATTGCTTTTGAGGAAATTAAAAACGATATTTGAGCTAAATTAAATGTTTTCTCTTTTGGTATTATACAATCAGCACATCAATGGCCAATTATGTACTCAAGAAATTAGATTTCCCGTCTCAATTAATCGTTTTCAAAAATTCAATGCAAGGTCAGCAAGATGGAAGGGTGAGAGTGAAGGGAGGGAGAACGTGGAGAACTGAAAACTACGGAAGGGATGTCAGAGCAAAGTTCGCCGAGTGCGAAAAGGTTTCAATTCCATTGAAGCAAAATATCATGAGCACTAACTTGTATGTTCTCCTTGGCACTGAAGATGTCCCGAGATGAAGGGTATGTAATTTCCATTCCCGCAGAAAGCCTTTCGCTAGTTGCCAATGCCGCTGGAGAGTCCGATTTCTAATTAGCTGCTCATCGAATCCACTCGTCGCCTTCATGGAACAGAACTCCCAGCATGCAACATGACGACTTCACCCCGTATGGCTGCTGGGATCACAATATAATATTGGAGACTGTTTTGCCTGCAAAGTGTACTGAATATCTGACATTCACATGGACGGAGACACGCATTTGAAATCTCTTGCATAAAGCAAGTGAAACAAGAACTTGAAAAAACTTGATGCAGAGCGGGGAAAAAAATTAATGGCTTGGCGATGCTGTGAACAAAAGCGAGGTTTTTCTTTTGAAAACTACTCAGAAATGGCATTTGACACGTAACGCGATAAAAAAATCCGTAGCACTGGCCCGGCTAAACCATACGAATCGTTTTTACTTCCGGTAATCACATCACCGTTGCCAAACAGGATGGAAGAAAACGATAGAGGAAGGGTGAGAGCGGCTAGGGAAAGGACAAATAAGCATGCCCTTTTTCATCAGATAAAAAAATAGGAGTTGTATATTATTTAAAGTTTCTCAGTCCAGTCTCACTGCGGGTACTATTATTTGGGACGAATATCTCGAGTAGCTCAGGAATAGGAATGGGGTGTAAAAAAATGGGAAGCCGTGCGGGAAGAAAAAATAGCGTCAGAAAATTCGCTGAGCTTTTTGAAATGAAATTTTTCCTCCGCCGTTTCCCATTTCCCGCCCACCCTATTGGTAGAAATAGTAGCGCGAGTGGAGGGGAAGGGAAGGGGAGAGGGGTAAGAAAGGGCGGGGAGCCGGTTTTGAGTGGTGATGTAAGCGATATCCCCACCGTCGACCCATTGATCGACATCGCATATTCGGCAACAGACATGAAATTCCTGGTAAATGTGAAATGGAGTGGACGCGCAGGGCTTTGGAAGAGGGCGAAACTCAGGTGGTTAAAGGGAGGCCGGGGGGGTGGAGGGAGGGGAGAAGTGAGTGGGATGGAATGGCATCGGGGGTAGCGGCTGGAGTCGGACCAGGAGGGGCGAATGGCGGGCGGGTGGCCCTCAAAAGCGAGGGCGTGGAGGGTGGAAGCCTCTTCGAAAGAGAGGGGAGGGATGGGAGGAGAGGGGAACCTCTCGTTATTAGCACCAGTGAAAGGAGCTGCGGCCTTCATAGAGGAGGGGTTTTCGGAATAGGACGTCGACGCGAGCAATTGGAGTGAAAACCATAAGTGGTAGAGCAATGGAGTAAGGTTTGAAGGCGGGGGTCCAGCGGGGATCGGGAGAGTATGAGCTCAGAGCATCGGAGAAAGAGAGAAGCGGGAGGTGTGGAGGGAAAAGTGTCAGAGGGAGGGATGGAGTGGTGGGGATGGTAATTTGAAAGGGCCACCAAGACCTCAGTCCTCTTTACCTCCCCGAAGCCTCCTTACGTGACTACATCGCCGCCCCCACTCGAGACACTTCCACTCTCAGAACAACCCCCCTGACCACTCCTTCACTTCCGTCCGCAAGTTCAACCCCCCCAAACCACTCCCTTCCTTCCCCCAGAACGCGCCCACTCATTGGCTCACTCGAGAGAAAAAACAAACCGCCTTCACGGACTACGGGGCTCCCTTACACCCTCTTGCCCTTGGGGCCCAGTCCCTGCTCCTACCCTCCGCGTAAACCACGGCCACCGATATATTCCGCCAGGGAATCAGCCCACACCTACCGGGACCACATCCCCGTGCCACCCTCCACTGCCCCCTGGCAAACCCTACCAATCGCTACCCTTCCTCCGACCCACAATCCCTTCCCGCCACCCTCCACCCGCAATTTCCCTCCGAGCGACAGGGGTGGCCTGCCCTTCCACCCGCTTTCCACCCCCTCACGAACTACTTCTGAAATTCCACCGCCCAATGACAGGCAATCCGCACGCCCCAGCCTCCGAAGCCCTTCCATCTTCGGACCCTTGGCCCTCGCCGCTCCCTTTAGCATGACCCGAATGTATGCTCTTCACCGACTTAACTCCACTCCTTCCTTCTCCGGGGGTGCGGCGGGCAACGAGAGGAGATGTGCGCGTGAGTAGGGAGCGGGGGCAAAGGTTGGAAGATGGTAAGGGGGATGCCGTCGGTGGATGAAAAGGGCCCCATTCACATCCCTACGTCCCTTCACACACTCCCAAAAGCTCTCACCCTTCCTCCTACTCCCTCACAAATAGAATGAACCTCCGCGCAACTGAAAATAAATGACTGTCCTACCCATCATAAAAGTACGTTAGCCGCTGAAGAGGTTATTTATGCATATATTTCTTGCATTTCGTAAAATAATGTAAGTTTGCATAGTAAAGAAATAAAAAACTCGACGGGTATAGAGGGAAAATAAACGGGTATTTTATATTATCCTTTGGAATAATAGCGGAAATTTGAATACTTATTGAAAGAGGAGTAATTATGAATTTAAAAATAAATTCTAACTTTCCCAAATGACATATTATTGGACCACGAAATGTTACCCGAGTTTTGCCCCTTATTCTGAAAAACTGGCATCCATTTATGTCGCATCTCCCTACCCTGTAATTTTCAAATTTTCTGAAGTATGATTTACTGTTAATGCAGAAAAGAATTTCCTCAATTAAAAGTAAAAACATACAGAGTCATAAACGTTATATCAGTCTGTTAATCTTTTATCCGAATCATAAAGCGTTATTCAATTTACGATAACTCTAAATTTTGTCTCATTACAGGACGACTTGCCAAAAATTCTCTCTTCTAAAATATCTTAAAGCAAACTCCCATTAATTCACAAGATTCACCTCCATTTTAAAACTAATGAAGCGAATGCTATTGCTTAGTTTTGTTTTTTTCCTGCGCAGCTGAATACTCTCTGACCCAAAATTTTCCTTTCCTCTTCCATTCCAGTCTCTGTATTTTCACGGCTAAAAGTCTTTGTTAATTGAGTAGTCTTCGAGGTAAATTTTTGACAGTTGAATTCCAGCAAGAGAGAATAAATGTTTACATAAACCTTTATAATCCATGTGTCCTAACGCAAAGGCTCAACTCCTTCAGAAAGAGAAAATATTATTAGGTTCATCCCTAAATCAGCTAATTAAATACTCTTATGTTGAATTCTAATTGAGATACACTTTATTAAGCATTAAATTCATTATAATTCTAACCCAATTATATTAAAAAACAATGAAGACGTGGCTCCGTTGCACATACGTAAGTTTAACTTATAATCGATAGTAAAATAACTATCAATCGATCCAGGTTCTCCATGAAACACTAAAAATAGCTAACGGTGCGTTAACCCAGCAATAGAGCTTCAACTTACAATTTCCATAGCAGCAGCTGTTATGCTCCAAGTCTTAGAGTTTGCACTTATATATTTAATTTCCCTTCGATGGACAACAACTTTGACGTGGAAGAGCTTGTGTGTTCCGATAAACACTATAGCTGTGCTGGCGGGAGTAATAATAATTGCTTTTGGTAGGGTCACCAATGCCAGATAGGTCGAAGGTTAGGATACAGACGAATGGTAGCCCACGCAGCCGGCTGCAAAGGCGTATGACCCCAGCGGGGCGGTCATTGAGTGATGGTGTCACGTGCAAAGCTTTCTTGAGGAAGGCAGCGGGAAACCATCTTAATCATTATGCCGAAGATTTTATGATGGACACTAGAGAATATCAGTCCTGGAAACTGCGGAACTCGTAACGTGTACCGTGCCCGGCAGCGGAGGAGGAAGGGCTTCCGCTGTCGACATCCCATGAAACCCTTGCAGGGAAAAACCGACATCAGCAGGACATAAGATGCAGAAGAAGAAGATGAAATTAAGTAGAATGGGAACATGGAATGTCAGGGCAATACTGAGGACAAGAAAATTGCAGAATACTAAGCGAGAGACGGAAAGAGGTAGAGGTAGATATTTTTGTCTATTCGGTCATATAGATATTTTAGATCTATTGAGACGGAAGGATAGTTGGGATCACTCGATTGATAATTATAGAATAATATACAGCGGCAGGGACGATAGCCAACGAGGGATAGCCGTAATATGAAATAAAGAGGTAGGAAGAAGCGTAGTCAACATAGAGCAAGCAACGGATAGAATCTTACTCGTAAAGATGAAAGTAGAACCGAAGAATAGATCATTTTTCAGGTATGCATGCCACCGAGTAACCACAAGGAGGAAGAAGTCGATAGGATGTACAATGAGTTAGTGGATATAATCGCGTGTGTTTCCGTAGGGAAACATTTGAGAGTGATGGGGTATCGGAATGCGACGGTAAGTGACGGAAGAGATGGTGATGAGTTGGCGGACTATGGGTTAGGCAGGAAGAATCACCGCGGGGAGAAAGCAATGCAGTTCTGCAGAAGAACGGGGTTATTCATCAACAACATGTGGTTTATAAACTATTGGAGGCGTATGAATATGTGCAAAATATCAGGTGACTCAGAAAGGTATCATATAGATTATATTCTGATTAGGAACAGGTTTAGGAACAGTGTGATAAATTCGCACCACTTCCCGGGAGCGGATGCAGACTCTGACCACAATTTAGTGATTATGAAATATAACGTCCGTTTCAAAAAGATCAGGCAGGGGTGGCGGGTTAGGAAATGGAATGAAGAAGCATTAAATGGATTAACGAGAAAGGAGTATCAGCAGGCTGAAAAGAGCTGAGTACTATCGAAGAAAAATGGGATTGTATCAAGAAAGTAATATCGAAAGCCGCAATACCACTATAGGAACCGTTAACGGGAGAAGGATAAGGAAACTGTGGATCACTGATGAAATGATTACAAAAATGAATGAGAGAAGAAGATGGAAGAATATGAACACAGAGTAAGGCAAAATAAAGAAAAAAAGCTAAACAATAAATTGAGACGGGCCACATTAAAGCCAAAGAAGTATGGCGAAAAACGCAATGCAAGGATATGGAAATTTTACAGATTAAGGGTGAAATTGGTGCTCTATACAGCAAGGCTAATTTATTATCGGGAAGTAAAGAGAGAAGATCGGTACTAACAGTCAAAGATAAGTAGGGTAAGATCATGTTTGACACAGAAAAGATCCAAGACAGATGGAAGGAATTTATAGAAACGCTGTATGGTAAAGAACTTAAACCAACAAGGTTAGAGATAGCCAAGGATCATGACGCAGAGGAAGATAGCTTAGGTCCAGGCATACTCGACGATGAGAGAGAAAGGGCATTAAGGGAGATGAAACCAAATAAGGCCGTGGGAGTAGACAACATTCCCGCAGAAATACTGAAATGTTTAGGTAAATGTGGGATGAAGACTATACATGGACCGATTGGTAGTATCTACGAGGAAAGGATCTGGCAGGAGGACTTTGTAAGATCAGTGTTAGTTCCAATTCCGAAAAAGGTACTGACTACGTCATGTGAGGACTACATAACAATACGTGAATGATTACTTAGGGGATGATTAGTTTGGTTTTAACTTAAGTTTAAGGGTTTGGAAGTGGTGAGGTACGCACGATGCCTTCGCAGTAATGAGATTACTAATCGAGAGGAATATCGAATGCAATCAGAACGTATTTGCCTGTTTCGTAGATTTCGGAAAAGCTTTTGATAGAGTGAATTGGGAAAAATGAATGCATTTTTTGCGGAAAAAGAGAAAAGATTGGAGAGACAGGAGACTAATCCGCTACCTGTGCATATCTCAGACAGCTCAGGTTCGAGGTGAGAACGGAGAGTCCGAATAACCAGTGTTAAGAAGAGGTGTAAGAGAGGGTTTCCCTTTATCACTGGTGCTTTTCAACGTATATGTGGAGGAAATGATTAAGGAGGCATGACAAGAACTGGAAGTAGGAATGAAAGTCGGCGGGAAATTCTTAAAATCAGCTAGGTTCTCTCATTTACATTTTATTTTTAGTGGCACCTGCCCTTCTCAATGGAACACTGCTATTGTAACCCCACTACTATAACCCGGCCGTAAATGTTTTGTTGAAAACTACCGTCCGATCTCCATTTTGCCCGTTCCTTCAATAATCTTCGAGCGGATCATTCATGATCGTCTTCTTCACTTCACCCTCCCATACATATCTCCCTATCAGCACGGCTTTCTCCTAAGTGGATTATGTCTTATCACAAACTCTTTTGAGGTTAACTCACAATTTGATGTTTGCTATATAAACTTCTCGAAAGCATTTGACTCCATTAACCACTCTCTACTGGTCCATAAACTCGAATATCGGTACGACATACACGGCATTTTCCTTTCTTTAATCCGCAGCTTTTTCACCTCTCGCAAACAGCGTGTTCTTATTAATGGCTTTTCCACCACTCTTCTTTCTGTACCGTTCGGGGTACCACAGGACAGTGTCCTTGGTCCTTTCCTCTTTTCATTTTACTTAGACGACATTATTGACAATTTTGTCCGCCTTGGATGCAACATTTTTCTTTACGCGATCGATTGCAAAATTTTCAAGCAGATCGATTGCCCATCTGATGCCGTTTCCCTACAATCTGCTCTTAATTCCGTCACTGCTTGGTACTCCGATTGGCAGTTATGCATTAATCCCTCCAAATCAGCTATTATGACCTGCTCTTTAAAGCGCAAACCACTTTCGCTTTCATGCACTCTTTCAAACAGCCCTATCCAATCAGTCACTCCTTACTGCGATTTAAATGTAATTTTTGACGCGAAGCTCACCTTTCGCAAGCACGTTCAAAGGATTGTCGGGAGAGCGATGGCAATAGTCGGCCTACTTTTCCGCCACACTGACGTTCGTGATCCCCTTGCCCTTAGGACGGTGTTTTTGATTGTGTCCTCCCAATTTTAGAATACTGTTCTCCAATCTGGTCGACCGCCTCCCCAACTACTTTAGAGTTACTCACAGACCTCTTAATTTTTATTGCTATTTCCCGCTATCGCATCCCTTCTCTCAAAAAATACAACCCGGGACTCCACTTTCTCATCCCTTGGTATTTCCCCTCTCCACCGCTGTCAATTACTACGTGATATGAAATCCTTACATAGCATATTTTACGAAACTCTCCGTACCAACAACCTTCTTCCTCTATTCACAATTCGTGTTTTCCCTGGGCCAATACGTAACTTGAGTCTGTTGCAGATTCCAAATTTCCATCTCTCGGTCACTACATGTTCCATATTACATCAATTTCCCGCTACATTTATTTCCCTAAGCATCCAGTATCCTTCCCTGGACCTCTCTTCCTCCCTCAACGCTTTCACCTCCTTCCTTAAACGCCAGATCGCAATACCTTAGCCCTCTCTGCTTGCATGTGTGCTCTCCTGCCATATTATATCTGTTTTTGACATTATTTTTTAACTTTTAATTATTTTTATTGCTTTTACCCGTTCTTTTTGTTAGTGTTTTTTTATGTCAGCTAATGTAAAAGCCTTTGTGCCGTTCGTGACTGCTTTGGTAAATAAATAAATATAGAATAGAAAAGGAATGGAAGAATGTACGAGAACTCGTAAACACAGAGTAAGGTAACAGAAGACACAAAGAGTTCAATATGGGGGAAACTAACGAGGTGAAAGAATCATGATCGAAGAAAATGGTGAGGTTTGGAAAGGTTACAAAAGATGCTAAACCAGGTGTCCAGTATTCAATATGCTTCACCAAATTTACAAATTGAAATAGGAATGAATGGAAGAATAGGAATGGACTAAGAGCGGTAGGCGCACAGCGAGAATAAGGAAAGCTTGCAGAGGAATGGTGAAATTTGTGCTCTACACAGCATAGTTGAACCACTATCGGGAAGTAAGAATGGAAGATCTGTGTTAATAGAAAGGGTTAATCGGGTAAGATAATAGTTGAAACAGGAAAGATCCAAGAGAAATGGAAGGAATATATAAAATAACTGTACGGTAAAGAACTTAGGCCAACAAGGTTAGACATAGAAAGAGAATTTGACTAAGATGACGATAATTTAGGCCCAAGCATACTCGGCAATAAATTAGAATGGGCATTTAGGGAGATGAAACCGAATAAGACCTTGGGGGTAGACAACATCCCGGTGGAACTACTAAAAGGTTTTGGAACATGAGGGAGGAAGAGTCTACATGAACCGATTCGTAGCATCTGCGAGAAACGAATCTGCCCGGAAGACTTCGTGTGATAGTGTGTTAGTTCTTATTCCATAACAGGTAAAGGCTACGTAATGTGAGGACTACCGAACAATAAGTTTGATATTCCACACAGCTAAAATTGTTCTCAGGATCATCAACAAAAGAATAGGGAGTAGGGCAAATGATTACTAATAGGACGATTATTTTGAATTTAGGAAGAAGAGAGGCACAGGTGATGCCATTGCAGTAATGAGATAACTAATCGAGAAGAATATAGAATACAATCGGGACGTATTTTCCTGTTTCGTAGATTTCGAAAAGGCGTTTGATAGAGTGAATTCGGAAAAGTAATGGGCATATTGTAGAAAATAGAAATAGATTGAAGGAAAAAAAGAAAAAGGGTAATCTTGGTTTTTCCAGATATTTAGTTTTCCGATTGTGTCAATAGAGTCATTAGAAAATTCGGAATAAAAACATTCGAAATATTTCAAGGACACACTTAAAAATATGTATTTGCAAACGGCCATGCTTAGTATCTATGTAACTTCACATGAATATATGTGTACAAAACAGTAGCTACTGAAATGTCTTTAGAAAAAGAGAAAAGAGATACAGCATAAATGGAAGCGCCCGAACGCATTTCATCAAATTTTTCAATTGTAGATATTTCTCTCCTTTCTCATAAGACGGTGTCCCATGCCCTTGAGTGCTAAAACCGACCGCCATCATACTCCTTGAAACCCTTCTACCTGGCAATCTTATTTATAATCTTATCTTACATTATTAATTAGAAAACAGAAGTCATTCCACTCTATTTGACAATTGCAATAATAATAATATTATGCCTTCCACTCCCCATAATCAGACCGCTCTAACATAAAGCAATGCAAAATAACAATAATAATTATTATTATTCACAAGAGTACAAACTGAGATTACTTTTTGCATATATAAAATATGACTTGGAAAACACAATTAAAATAGATAACGGAAGGATATTCTGGGAGAGTAATAATTAGTATTACAGGCCACTCGCTCAACTATCGCATGTGTTGCCTATTAAAGAGGTGATATTTAGAACAGAAGTAATAGACCTGAAATTCCTGACTTCGAAAACTGGCATAAATTTTATGCTTATTTCCGTATATTCTCCTTTTAATCATTCATTTGGCTTTCAATAACTGACTTCTCGTGGGGTGAAAATTTTTATTGGGAAAAATTGAGCTGAGGAGGTAGGTACGTATAAACACCGAACAACTTGATAACATTTATTTTCCCACGATTTCAATGTTTGTTCCTCAGAAAAAACTCCATTCCGATTTCTACGCTAACAATTCCCTGCTCACCTCATTTTATTCGCATATTTTAACTTCTACCATTCATACTTTTCCCACAGAAGTTCTCATATTTTATCCCTACGCCGTGCTTCTTTCGCACCTCAGTTCTCTCCTTGCGTCGTTCCCTTCTCATTGCTGTTCGTACCATCTCGGACTCCTTTAATATACCACCTCATTCTCTTACCCCATTTTCCCTCTCTATTTCCATATCCCTTCCGTTCCGTTGTGTGAGGCCCTCCCCCCTTCCTTCTTGCTTCGCCCATCCACTCCACCCTCCCCCGGGCTCTCTTCTCATAACAGAATACCCCGTTTCTCCCGCAAACAAACCCGACCTTCCCAAAATCCCCCACCGCCATGCCATCCCCCAGCCCTACGACCAAAGCGAGCGCTTTCCCACTTGCCGCCGCCCCGCTCGTTGGAGAGTCAGCTCGCGTTTTAAAGTCGTTATCACGTTCGAACAGGCATCGCTTACAAAAAAATAACGATCCGGCCTCACTTCCTTTTTTGCCCCCTTCCGCACTAGTAGAGCCGACTTCTTCCTCCCCCGACCCCCCTTCACCATCTCCGCACCCCGTAAAATGTTCTCCTCCTCCGGCTCTGCCCCGCGATTATTCGCACTGCCACCTGCTCCCTTCCCCTCCCTTCCTCATTTCGCTCCTTTCCCCCTCGCTCTCCACCTCCCAAATCTTTCCCCGATCCCGCCCATCCTCATGCCCCAACGAAAAACCACCACACAACGCTCCTTCCCTAACAACAACTTAGCAGTTTTCCCAAGCGCCTTCTCTCCCCTTGTCTTCTCAAGTTATTCCACCTTCGCCTACCTCTCCATCCTTCCTTCTGAAGTGCCGTCCATCCTCACCAGTCACCCAACCTCCAGTTCCCATCTCCCTCTCACCAAAATGAGCGTTAATTCTGGAGGATAAATTTAAAAGTATAGTATCAACAATCGCAGCCATATGGATGAGCAGTGCGGTTTTGCATGAGTTTTTAATGTTTTGGAAGCAATCAGCGTATCTTTTCTATATTCGAAAAATGAAAACTGAAACAGAGAATAAAAATGGATATTACTGCCCCAAAACCAATTTTTGGGGACCGTATCACTCAAGCGAGACCAACTCCGCTACTGTAATTCTTCCGGTAGCTTAAGATGTTAATTCATAATAATTATTGAATTTGCATAGATTACATTATTGAAGAAGGTAATAGAGGGGAGAATGTTGGGCAAGCGAGGAAAGGGCAGGAACAGGATAGGGATGTTGGATGGGATGAAGGGAGGAAAGAAGTACACAGAGATGAAGAGGGACCTGATGTAGATTAGGTTGCTGGATTGGGTTTTGTTTGGAGTTACAAAATGTTTATTTGATAGTTGTGTCCATCCAAAAACCTACCTTAACCAGTAGATTACCTAATAAATAAATACATTATAAGTATAACTCGATCCATTCACGGCCTAGTTCAAAGATTAATAATTCGTTGGAAAAATATTAAACGTGTTCAGTCTAATCTAATAAACGACTTAAAGCACGACACATGTTGTGAATATATTGATTTGGCTTGAAAACTATATTCCGCTAATTTATAGCTCCCAGCAGTGGAGAAGTGAAAAAAAAATTCGTCCCTCTAAAGTCGTTCGAATAATAGGGTTTCTGAATTAAATTATTTCCCAACCATAAAAACTTATCTAAACGTTCCATATAAATCCATATAATGGCGTCTACGATACAATTTGGGACTCAAACTCTGTTGCAATCCATGGTTTTAATGCACAGATATTTTTAGAATATTTCCGAAAGGGATTCGTAGCAAATACTGAACCAGTGAGCGCAATGAAATGAAATAAATGTCTCCCATAATTTTTAATGGTTTCGTCTTCATTTCGCCGCATTTCAATTTGAAAAAAAATATTCACTCAAAACAATTATGTGAAGGAAACGAGAATAAAAGACCGCTTTAGGTCAATTTTCCCTTGATGAGAAAACTTTAAGATTACACGTCTTCTAAGAGTGCTATGGCAAAGGAGGGACGATTATTTGCTCCGAATGAAATTCACTAAATCCAACTCATTTAAGAGTCGAAGGTACAGATTACTACTATTCTCCGACGGGCTATACAAATATGTATGTAAAAAAAACTATTTCAGGCGTTGATGACTTTGCCACTTCCATGAAAAATAAAGATTCCATCTTATTTCTACTGCAGATGTAGCGGCTTCAGTGAGCTTTCATAGATATTTGAATGATCGATAGATACATGAAATATGATATATATTTTGTCCGATGTAAAGGCCAAAAACTGCTGTTTTCGGACAAAGACGAATAAATACATGATACGCTGTTTCTGTCCGTAATGAAGGAAGTAAATATTGCCTTCATAATAATTCATTTAGAAGGCCGAAAAGTAGTAGCTCTTTTCTGAGCACGTAGGACCTCAGGATTATTAATGTATGAAGGAAGCGAATTGCTACCGTTTTTTTGAAGATGTCGGAAAAAAACCTTTAAAGTGAAATTTGTGGGTTTTTTTAAAGGAGAATAAAGATACTTATGTTAATTTACGAGATCCCAAAGACTACCGCTTAAAGGTATTGTTTAGCCAATGGACGATTAAATTAGTTATATACGCACATAGATTAAAAGGAATTCTGGACATAAACGAAAAGTCTAAAAACATCCCTTCGCTGACTTTTATAAATTTAGGTAAGATATAGGTTATTTAGACAAAAACGAACAATCTAGAATCCACCTTTATATGATATTTTATTTGGTCATTTTTACCCCAGGAAAATAATTTAATTCAATGAAGTTTCTAGCCATTTAAGCATCGTCTGTAGGGACGTCTTTCTTAAAACCACGCTCCTTTTTTTCCCAAAAGATGCAGCGGAGTCTTATTTCTAGTCCTCGTTGGGTGTTATATGCAGACATATTCAATACTACCTATACTACAATAATATACTACCAAACAGATATGGCTCACCGGGAGGAGATCTCATTACCCTTGCTGGCATGATTAACTCCATGGACATCATTTTCACCGTGTAATACGAAGGGAGGGTTAGGTTACTACTAAAACGTCATTGATTCTATGCTGTTATGTAAAAGATTTTCTATATATTTTTTCGTTTTTATTCCTTCCTATAAATTTTAAGTAATAAACCTTAAATTAAAACCTCATGACACATTCAGTAACCCTGTCACCGATTCCTACCGACACGATGCGCTGCATCTCCTTTACGTTATCATCTGAACCACTTCATAGCTTCCGAGTTATAAGCCCACCGATCACGATTCCTGGTAATTTTATCAATATTCACCTATTATACAACATAATAAATTCAGCGTAAGGAATCACAATATCAACTAAAATAATCCAAATGAGGTAATGACATTCCTATTCACTAATTTACAAAATGTATCCTAAGTTAAATGTTATAATTCGAAGATGTGTGGCTGGCATCGGAGTGGTGTAGGGCACCAGAGTTTCAGAAATAAAATGGAGATGTGTTTAAATACGTCAGTCAGTCAGCATTTTTCTGGTGTTGTGGCCGTTAAATGTGCTGTGAAATATCTCTTCTTGGATATATCTTTTGTACAATGCCTTATTTCTTCACTAATACATGGTCATCCCCCGTAGTCCATTACCTGGAATGTTTTTTCGACACCGCAGCTGAAATTGAGCAAAAAATGGCCATAGAAATGAACAAATGAATGCCAAAGAAATTTCTTTGGCATTCATATGTTTAATTGCGATTTAAAAGCAAAGCCTACGTCAATAATTTCCACTCCTAATTTCCATGGTCTTTTATCTTTTTGCAATAATTTCCCAAATACATAATTTGTCTCAGTTAAGCATTATAAATTGCCTTTCAAAGGGCAGCGTAATAATCTTAATCTACCCACGCAGCGTTATAGTTGCACTTCCAACAGGCAATAATAGCGAGATATGTAGACCAAAAATTAATTTCAACGTAATCTCTTTCAAGCTTTGGAGGTTTAACTATACTTACCCTCTTATTTTGAATGTAAACCTTTGAAATAAGTTCACATATTCATTGGTTAAGGCACTCAACCCTTGATTACATTCTATAATCGAAATTTAACGCACATTAGTGACATTTTCATTAATATTCGATAATCTACCGGTTAAGGTAGGTTTATGGATGGACACAACTATCAAATAAATATTTTGTAACTCCAAACCAAACCCAGACCAGCAACCTACTCTACATCAGGTCTCTCTTCATCTCTGTGTACTTCTTTCCTCCCTTCGTCCCGTCCAACATCCCTATCCTGTACCTGCCTTTTCCTCGTTTGACTAAAATTCTCCCCTCTATTACCTTATTCAACATCCCACTGCCGCTCAATACGCCTTTCATCCATTTTTCCTGCCTCCATAGGATTTCTCTCAACAAACCACTCTCCTCACCCACCATCTACAACACTTCCTCATTTGTTTTCCTTTCTGTCCATTTCACCTTCTCTATTCTCCTCCAAACCCACATTCGCAAACCTCCAGTCTACGTCTATCTTCCTGCTTCAGCGACCACGTTTCCGCGCCGTACATAGCTACGCTCCATATCAAAGTGTTTACGAGTCTTGTCTTAACATCTCTACTCAACGTCCCCGTCATCAACTCCCTCCTTCTTGAGAAAGCCTCCTTGCCTAGCGCAATTCTTCTCCTTCCGTCCCTACTACTTTCACTTTATTGGTCCAAAACACTTCCGAGATTGTAAACTTTTCTACCTGCTCTATTTTTCCCCTCCTATTTTAATATTTAGCTCAGCCTTTTTCTTTCTGGAAAATCGCATAACCTTTGTTTCATTTATATTGATTTGATTCATCAGAATTGATCCTTGCTAGTTTAAATCACTCACACTCAGTCAGGACTTACGATAGATTTCTCTCCACGCCAGCGGTCCGACAGTCGCACGAAAAAAATTTAAAAAATTAAAAATATACTTACTAATGAAGGAAAATAATCACGCACTCTCTAGCCTGGATGTGCTATGCAGTATTGATCCTTACTAGTCGCAAGCACTCACACTCAAACAGGACTTACGAGAGGTTTCCCTCTACTCCGGTGGTCCGACAGTAAAATTTCAGTTTCTGGGCACTCCCCCTACCTTTTCCACTGGTGCGAGTAACAGTATTCCACGATAGACCTGTGAGTGTGTGAGTGAGATTTGCAAAAGTTAAGGCGTCTTAGCATACCCAAGCAAGTGAGTGTCTGTCGGACCACTGGCGTAGAGGGAAACCTCTCATAAGTCCTGTTTGTGTGTGAGTGCTTGCGACCAGTAAGGATCAATGCTACATAGTACATCCAAGCCAGAGAATGCGTGATTATTTTCCTTCATTTGCAAGTATGTTTTTAATTTTTTAAATTTTATTTCGTGTGACCGTCGGACCGCTGGCATAGAGAGAAATCTCTCGTAAGTCCTGACTGAGTGTGAGTGATTTAGACTAGCAAGGACCAATTCTGCAAAGTACATCCAAGCTAGAGAGTGCGTAATTAATTTTAATTTATTAGAATAACTTGTAATTTAATCATTAGACACACGGTTGTTTTGACGGTTGGCGGGATCTATGTAATTCATTCATTTTAAGTATCTTTTATAATATTTATTTTATTATTTTCTGCTAATTTATATCTTTTCTAACTCCCCTTACCTATCATTTGCCCATTTATAAGAGTACGACTGGGGTTAACTCTTCCCATTATTTCATACGGCCGTAGTTACCGTTCTCCTTATAGGAACATTACATTTTATAATAACATTTCACGGGACGGAACGGGACATTTTCATATAGTGTCCTAAATAAAACATGCCACCTCTTGCCAATAGACGATTAAATAGCATTCTAATAAACAGTTCTATTTAATCTAATAAAACTATCTAATCTATCTAATCTATATATTCTATCTAATCTATTCTAATAAAACGGCAAAACATGAAACTAACTGTGAATGAATAAGGGCGTTAATCTTACCATATACCGCTGAGTATCAAAATAATAATGACATTTTATACAAAATTGTTATTGTTTTCAATAAAATATTTACTTTTCATATTATTAACTCTGCCACGAATGAAATATTATTACAGGGAGGAATAGTTTGCGTACAAACAATTGTTCCGAGAGAGTATTACTAAATAGTAAAATATAATGGAAAATTATATTTTACTATTTAGTAATACTCTCTCGGAACAATTGTTTGTACGCAAACTATTCCTCCCTGTAATAATATTTCATCCGTGGCAGAGTGAAAAATGCGCGCCCCTCTCTTTGAAACCATCTTACTTCTACTGCCTGTCTATGAAATGTGATGGAAAAATATGTTCATGCTAAATCTTCTTGCGTCGGTTAAGTTAATGCCGAAAAATTACAGGACACAAACGAAGTTAACTTGCAGTTAGGTGAAATAAACCAATAATATAAGTTAAAGGTTATCGAACAGGATAATTTCTCAGGGAACTTTAAAAAAATGGTAACATTAATACCCTATGACGATGAAAATTTCTAATCCATACTATATTTTTAAAAGAATGAACGTTTCCTCAATTCAATTGCAATAAAAGCACCTGCACGTTAATTCTCAGGTATTTTAAGACATCGCATGTGTATTCCAAATTTCAACCCAAATCTCCAGACCGCAGAGAATCGCACGCATCTTTTGCTTGCTATTATAGGGAGCACCTTCAAGAGAGGAAGGTAAGCTACGAAGCTGTAGTGCAACATCTGTTTCAAATATCAGCGGGACTGTTTGGTTAAATTTTGGATTAGTAAAAAATCTTCCACCCTCAGTCACACCTTTCAACGCCTTTCACTCTTACTCCTCCGTCCCCACGCAAGAAAATCTTTTCTTCTCAAAATTCTTTCTCCAAGGAGTCGTGGCGGAGAGGCTTCCGTGCACAATGTGAGCCATTTTCCTCTATATATTCTACTTCGAAAAACGTGGAGATGAAAGCGAAAGCTCCAGGCCACGCGAGGAAAAGCCATGTGTCAACAGGACAGGAGTATTGATGTTACCGAAAAATCGATATTGTGAGCGAAATGTAGTGAGCATGGATTCAGAGATATTGGGGATAAAATTGGTCCAACCTTGATTTCCAATGGACACCATTATTGTGGACTAAGCTAAAGTAACCCAGAAAAATTGATCCTGAGTGCATTATAATGGCCAAGCAATAAACTTGTACACAAATTAATAATATTACTGGCGGAAAATTGAGCATACTACTCTTATTATTACCAATTACTACCCTTAGTTTGGTTTATTTTAACTTCCTATTTTCCCTTATCTAATTACACTAAGGCTCTGACTCCATCTTGTATCCCTCTTTATTTTGGTTTATGCATTACGTGTAATGTACCCAAAATACCCCTTTATAAGTTATGTTCAATTTTTCTCGTCCAAGTTAAACCATGAATTAACTTATTTTATAGCTTACCCATTACATATTCTAGTGGTACCGATGATCTCCAGAATTTGACTTCAGTGCTCAGTTTGGAAGGCAAACGTGAGCTTCTTTCGAGGTACATTAATAGTATCTTTATCATGCTCTCCTCTTTGATTTGGGAGTTAAACTTTGGTTGATATTCGTCGACTTCGTTCACCAAATGTTAGCCTGTCTCTATGCTCGAAGGGTAAAATATATTAGTTTCCATTTCACCCATGTACGTATTGGGCTTATTTTACATTCAAGCTCTCATTTCTATTTTTTAAATTTTTTTATTATTATTCTCAAATCTACTGTTTAAGGGAGGATTTGTGTGGACACGGATTTCATATCGATATAGTTCCCAGCCTATCATAAGAAAACACAACCTGACACCAGATGCTACAATAAATCCATCCTCAATGCTACATACTTTCTTCCTCCTTTCATTCAGTCCAACGGTTATTTTTGAATAATATTAAATTATACGACCGAAGAAATGAATGTATTGCTTTTAAGGATGCCTACAGTTTCTTTTGTGTGCCTGCAAAGCTGGATTTCTTATTTCGTTCCCAAGTCACCTCTTTTCCTACAATTCCTTTCACTGTTATATTTTCAGTAATTTTACCACATCTTTAATTTTACATATTTAATTCATAGAGTAGACATGTTTTCCGTAATTTTAATAAATTGTTCTCAGGCCTTTGGAATACATTCCTGTATTTCCTGTAATATCATCACATAACTTCACTTAGCGTCGTTAAAGACTTTATCTAGGTACATGAATACGTCACACATGGTTCGTTAATGGGCGTCATTGTTCCTCGAGTACGGCTAGGTAGCACATGGCTCATCATTAGACATAAAGAGCGTCTTCATAAAAGCGGCAAGGTACACCGATTACACTTACGCTTTGGATGGTTTCTGAAAGCTATTACATACTTTCGTGAGTACTAAAGCACTTCTGCGGGATATAAGCACCAATTTCCCTAGACAATTTCCTTCTTTAGCTCCTCGTAATTCTTCCCTCTCTATTTTCTTGCCTTCCAAAACGAGTTTTCTTTAGTTTCCTGTTTCGAGCTTCCTAAAACTCTCTTTTGTAGAACAACATTCAACGGGCATATAGCACTCATAATCTCCTCCATTCACAGCTGCCCTCTCCATTTTTTTCTTGAGAACTTTATCTCGCATGTACGCTCAATTTCTTTCCTCTAAATTTACGTTCGTGTATCATACAAGGCTACGCTCGGAGCTGTCTCTTTCACGTCTTCAGCTGAGATCCTGATTGAAAGTTCATTGAAAAACTCCCTGTTACCAGCGTGTTATCTTTGTTATCTCCTCTTTTCACTGCTACCTTCTCGTTACTTCGCCACTTCCTTATTTTGATAAAACACTAGAATCATAGTTTTCTTTTTGCTGCACTAAACTCCATTCGTTAAGAAACCAAAATAGTTTTACTGTTGTCCTTTCTTTAATGTATTCCTGCATTTTTTACGTTTAACATGGTTTTTGGACTTCGCGAGAATTCAGCAATAAGGTTGCAGTATGGATACAAGCCTTTTGTTCACTTCTTTAACAAAATAAAAAAACATTAACGAACACTACGATTCTGTGATAAGTATGCCCATTGTTTAAATAAGTATAACATGGTAAGCTGCCAGCAACTCATTTGGTTTCGAAGATTACCATATTGAAAATTGATTAGCAATTTATTTTCGAAGTAAGAAATGACGTGAATGGAATAAATAAAGTTATTGATAAAGTTGATGTCAATCACGATTTATTTACTTTCATACACAGTGCCGGTAAAAGTTGAATTTCATATCAATAACCTTAGTTACTAGTCCTATTTCTATGAAACGGAGACAAGACTTCCAGAGTGACGGGGGAGAACGTCGGGGATTCAATAACAAATGTAACAATGAACAATGTTTAAAACTTTAAAAAGACAATAAAAAAAGAAACAGTAAGAAAAGGTATTTGCAGATTAGACTAAATACTACCATGACTCCAAAGATGAATCCAAGGACTTATGACACTCTAAGGTAAAAAATATTATAAAACTAGTGGTGGAAAGTGAAACCTAAATTAGAATAGAAAGGCTATTACAAAATACTAGTATAGCCGGCACCATAGAACACAAAAATAAAATAGATAACAGGTAAAGGACACTCACATTTCAGAAAGTTTAAGCTTTCGTTCTTCTTCACGTCAGACACACTTAAATCAAGACACTGACTTGAAGAAAGCCTCAGAGAAGGCCAAAAGCTTAAATTTTCTGAAATAGGAGTGTCCTTTTACGTGTTATCTATTTCATTCTATGTGTTATCAATTTCATTCATTGTTTCATAATATAACGACCAAATATTATGTGCATATTTGTATATTATATTTGTAGGGTATTTGTCCTTTTTATGTGTTCCTATGTATTTTTCTGTCTGCGAATGTCTTGTGAATGAATATTTGTTCGCCATATGGCGGGTTTTTCGTGTTTAAATGTGTGTGTGTGTATATTTATATATTTCTATATACATATATATATATACACACAAATATATAAATCGTACATTTGTAAATATATAATAAAACATGGTATGTATTTTTTTGTTAATCGATTTACCCCCATCTTTTTTTCCATTATTACTATTAACGCACATATAAATCCATTTAGAGTAATGATTTAAATTCAATAGATTAAATAATCCGTAGTCACTGCAAAAGATGGGGCAGAAGTGTTAACATAGGTTAAAACACAAGGCATATATCGGAACAAGTTGTTTACCTGCGAAGTGTGATGCATGGGGAGTTTAATATTATCACATTAACATTTGCTGCGAGCTTAAATATCTTATTCCTATTACTTAAAAAAAAGAGTCATATATGTTTGTTTTTTCCATGAAAGCAGCATAGAAATAGGCTCGAGTATATTTTCATGAGCGCCGTGGCTATTCTGGTGCGCCATATTAATTTAATTCAGTGGCTCGTCCCCAACGTGGAGCGCGCCTCTTTGAAGTGACGTTAGTAGCTAAATGGACAGAATGAGCAGCATTAAATGCCCCAGCTTCCCATTTACCAGCAGCCCGTGGTCAAGCATATGGTGGTACCACACGGCTTTAAAGTGTCCCGATTTAACCCGAGGGCGCTGTCGTGCTTAGGCAAGCGTTGCGTTGGGCATATCACACAGTTAAAATCTCTTACAGGTTGTCTCCTGTAGGTTAGTTACAATTACCCATGGATATTTTTCTTACATTCCCTGCTAAGAAAATTGTACTTAACTTTAGAGCAAAGGATCCTACACCATAACATCAATTTTATCCGATGTACCACATGGTACCGAGATAATCATTTTAATATAAATCTGTTTCCAAAGTTCTCTCGTCTTTAAGGACAACTGAGAAATCTCTTTAAGAAAACTATTTGAGATGTACCTTGTCACTAGACGACATTCATTGATAATTTTTTTAACTTTAAAGTCCTGTTTAAATTTAAAGTGTTGTTAATAGATTGCTCGTTTCCTTTTCAGACCCAAATATCAATGTAGGATAATGCGCAGAATTAACCCAAAAACGTGTCGCGTTGTAATCCACTAATTAATTCTTTCAATTTAGTGGTGGTAGAGCATTTTTTATGGATCAAAATATCCATAATTTTCATCTAATTTATAATAAAATTAGCATTTTAAAAACTTATAATACGGAATTTGCAATAGACTTAAATTTTTGGTTCCATAGCTGTTTTAAAAAACGAACGACGACAAGTCCAAATAAGGAGTGTATTTGCATGGGTGTCCTTCTTAAATATCCCATAACAACTGCCATTTAGGTTGTACATAGATAAATCTAAGTGCACAATAGTCCCTAAGCAATAACTGAATGTAGGTTGGCAGCGTAAACAACTAGTTACCGGTTCGCGACCTGCCTATGTGGTGGGGGTACAATCATCGCCTGGTATTTCGTAGATAGAACGCTCGATTCCCTACTAGATTGATTCTCTTCCATCTAGGCACTAGGACTGTACTTGTCCTTGTATCATTTTTATAATATGGCGTAGATGACCAAGACTTAAATATTTTCTGATTCGTGCTACATAAAAAAAGTATTTGTTTTATTAGCCAGCAGGCCATCTGCGCCACTACATATATCTAAATGACTTAAACTCAAAAACCTGATTTTTTATCCATTGTATTTATAAGATTTCCTTGGTCCATACATAATTTCTGACGTTTATAGTGTTTTTATAGTGCATCAGTTTGCAATACAGACCTATTAAAAACATTTGTACACAGATTATAAACAATTAATTTCATTAAACGGAGTGACGTCATTCGTAAGCATATTAGGCATAACGGGTAAAAAGGGTACAATGCGAATCTATCACTTCACTTGAAATGTAATGATAAAAGAAAAGAAGTACTTTATTATTTTCCGGATTTATTAGAGTATTTTTATAATGTAAACCGAAGAAATCACATTTATTTCTCTGTTTATGAAAAATTTAGACGATACGATTGCTGAGCGGAAACTCCGAAAGAAAAAAAGAATTGAAGCATGCATACTCGTATACTGGCTATAACTGCTCTATTCACTCCACAAAGCTTCTGTGCGGATCTTGTTGAGGAGGCAGCACGAACCTGCGTTTCCGGATTGCGGCCCTTGCAGTGAAAAAATAAATTTAGATTGCGTCAACACTTTCCCTTCCCCCCTAGAAAATACGCAGTTGTAAATGCAACTGTTTCGGATCAAATTTAGCGGCATTCGTAAGCCTCTCTGTAAAATCATCGCTGTAACTGGTCCAGCTATTACCTCAGGAGGCAGCACAGTGTATTTTCACTCCACATTTTACGACGTGATTGCCTTAAAAGAAGACGAGATTTGAAATACATGCTTCTTTGTGATTTTCTCATAAAGTAAGTATGCAATGAAAATTTAAATGGTATTGCTGACGTATTGCCAGTCCTCTGTAGGCAAATAATAGATGCCTATCGTGGCATAAGCCCATAACTACACGATCAAGGTTTAAAAAACTAGGATAAAAAATTTATGAATTTCGGATAGTATATATATTATACGATATATAGCAATCTTTCTTGAACAGAAAACAGACGTTTATCCATTCCTAGCACCTGAAACACATTCAATCGAAAATTCTCCAGGCTTTGATCCGAATATATCAAACTACGAGTACATACAAACATTATTATCAAAATGTTTTGAGAATGTTTGTATACGAGTAATGTACGTATACTCTCAAATTTGTTCCTTTAATTAGCAATGTTAACTCACTTTCCTCTTTGTTTTAATCCGTATAATCGTTCATGACTAACTTTTATGTCATTCCGAAATGAAAATTTCCAGATTCGATTTTTGCTATAATTCCGTAAACTCAGTTTGAGGACTGCAGATTTGGATTCACTATATCACCTTTAGACTACAACAAATATACCTTGCTAACTGAATTAAAGCATGTTTCGACAGGTCGAGTTATATCTGACTTGAATGTTCTCTTCCCTTTGCGAGGTAGGCTCTCAATTGATTAAAGGCATCGCAATAATTACCCAGGAACACAAGTACCAGAGCACGCATAGGGGGATGTATCATCATCAGAAAGGATATGAAAATTTATTGGTTTCAACGCATGATTTCTTTTAAATTAGCTAAACGCATTCAAAATTTTCAAGTGTTATTTGAATAACTAAGAACTTAGAATTTAGTCATCTGCAATTTCATGACTAGTAAAACATAATTAAAAAGCCCTAATTAAAAATTTAACCCCAACGAAATGACATAATGTACTCTTTCGATAAAGGCATTCAGCAAATTATCCGTACGACATCAAAAAGCAATATTAGCACCTTTAGACACATAATAGTAATTAGACTGCTCGATGATAATATTATGTAAATAGTTATAGCTAACAGTATCCAAAGTACCACATTTCCCTGAGCAGTACACAAAGTAAAACCCATGACTATGGCTAAATAGTAAATATTTTTGGTTATATTTTTATTAAAATTAAATGCAGATTACTCATCAATCTTGCCAATTTATTCTTACTAGCGTGAGGCTTTTCATTTTATAGAAAACTCCTATTCAGCCTGGATTCCAGAGTACCAAATTTAGAATTTCCCCGAAGAGGAGCTGAACATCAAGACCATCTGTGCGTCAATGCCCTGTTCTCACTTCTTATTAACAATGATGACCTCGGCCGAGAATAACTTGAAGGGACTCGATCACACACTCTTGGTGCGTGCTACGTCCACCTTTCTCCCTGCCTGTGACCCCCTCCGGTTTTTTCCATATCCTCTTTTCCCAGTCCACACTCATTCCACCGCATTTCCTACCACCCCAATTCTCCACCCCTCCCCCCCCCCTTCGCATTTGATTCGCTCCAGTTTCCCCGTCCTTCCATCCGCTTCTTATTTCCCTTCTGATTCCGAGGATCTACCTCCTTCCATTTCCCATCCCGCGTGCCCTCCTCCACTCCCCCACCCTTCCCAGGACTCCACCCGCGACCCACTCACCCTCTCCCACTCCCTCTACAAAAGACCCCACGCACGCTCGCAACTCTTTCCGCAGGCGGCCGATAGGGGCGCAGCTGCATGCTGGAAACTCTCCAATATCGCTTTGTTGGAGGCATGAGGGTTTTAGAGTGTTGGTTTGGAGGATCTCGAGGGTATTTGGCGGAGAGAATGAAAGGGAAAGGGCAAGGGGGAGGGGACTGCAAGGGCGATAGGAGGGAGAGAGGTGACGAGCAAAAGGTAGAAAGTGGACTCTTTCTCTCCCTCTCTCAAAAGGGGATGGCGAAACGTGATTTTTCACGAAAGGAAAAATACAAGTCCTTGAGGTTTTTCTTTGGGGACAATTTCGAGTATCGTGGCAGAAGGTAAAATAATAATTTCGTCTTCTTATTACAGCTGTATAATCGTGATGCACTCTGAGCCCGCTTTTAAAGTATTCATCGATAAAGCAATCTCGCTTTCCAATGAACATGTAATCCGAAATATAAACAAGAGTACTATTTGGTACATAATTTTAACCTTAAAATGTCATCCATCCATTGTACTTACAAATTTCTATTAGCATGCATAAACCAGTTTGTATAACATTTTTAGCCAAGTAGGAAAAACTAGTGGCATAGTACTTTTAAAATATTTCCATTAAATTTTTAGCCCCCACATGAAAGATTGAAATGTTTCAGGAATGCTTTTAATAATTATCTCATCCCTTTAGGTAATGTTAAAAATAAGCAAAAACTAATGTAATACACTGCTCTGCCTCGTAAAACAATGAAAAATTAATATCTATGGAAGAAAAACTGCACAGTACTCTCTGGTAAACGAAAAGCGACGGATATATTTTGGTCTTACTACCCATTTTCTGATGGACAATTCAAATTTACATATCTAAATCATAATTTTTAATTTATTTAAAATGACTGCGATCATTACCGTAGCATTGATAATTTTTGGCGGTAAACATTATGGAATGAAAAATTTAACCAAGGTAAGAATATAATTAATCAAAGAAGCTCAAATACTTTAAGGAAATTTATTCCTATTTGAATAAGGTTTTCATGCAATAAAACAATGATTTCAGTGAAGATGTAACATACGCATTATGAAATGGCTCGAGATATATGTAGATGTACATAAATTTTACGCTTGCACGGCCATCTGTGCTCCGAACCACTTATTTTCTTGGCACCTTCTGCAGAACTACGCTAAAAATGTATTTTATGTTCATTGAAACGATAAAATGTAACTAAAAAATTACTTCATGAAAAATTTACGCTATATTACAAGCGAATCCTACCCAATACCGCAGAATATTCCTGGGAAAATTTTTTTAATGCGAGTTAACCTAAAGAGAAAAAAGCGTTAGAAAGTATAATAAGAATATTTTCTCGCAAGTTATTTAATCATTTTATAAAATTTCAACCTCTATTGCATCCTTGAATGACAGTCTTTTTCACTGTTAATAGGAAAGCTCACGTGTTATAAAATATTATTTCCATAAGAGAGTTTTAATAGTGAGCATTTATACGTAAAATTCTGGAAATATTAGTCCTAGGTCGAGAAGAAGCCATCTTTAAGTTCTATTTTTTCCTTCTGTTCACAAACAAATTGTCATAAATTCTCAATTTTCAGGCGAGTGTTACCTAAAATTCTCTATAAACGACGGTGATAAATGGATAATAACAATTAATAAAAGCAGCGAAATAGAACCGTGAAATAATTAGCTGTTAAACATTCAAAGGATCGGTTTTTGGTGTTGCGACGCCTTCATACTTGACAACATCGGATATATCTCTCCATTGAAAAAAATGGATTGAATGGGTTCCCAAATATCCACGGAGAGAATTTTCTTTGCGGAAATTATTATGTCATTTTATTATAAAAGGAAAGTGAGTATGGATTTCTACTCAAGACCGTTGCAAATTATTTGTCAGCCCATGACTGCCAGTGCCTCTTCGCCAAAAATATCGACGACAACTTTAAAAAAGACGACGGAGGTTTTCAACGAGATACAGTCATTTCGTTGAGTTGACGGTGAATGGAGTTTCCATTGTTTCCCGTGAGCTACAGACAATTAATATAGTGATAACATTTTCTGCTTTCATTTGATATGGTCTGGTAAAGCCATTTGTAGAGTACAGTTTTAAATTTTAATGTACCAATAATGAATTATATAATGACACACATAACGTACAACTTCGCTAGGTTTCTCTTACGTAGAACAATATTAGGACAAACATAGAGAAAGCAAAATACATAGTTCTAGTCTATTATCTTCTATTTTGAAAGCCATTGAACATTTTTACAAAGTTAGGACAAAGCTGCTATTATCCATTTCTTTTATTAAAATTGTGTGTTGTGCCACGTTCTTCCATTTTTCCAATTATGGTAACCCAAGTCAAGAGCTGAAGAGTTGAAATAAATGCTCGATCATAATGTCGAATAAAAACAAATTTAAAAAGGCATAAAATTTAGAAGATATCGCTTCTTTCAGCAAAAGTAACATTGTGATATTTTTCAGCAACAATATCAACACTAACCAATATTTCTTGCAAATATAAAACAACAGTTCTTACCTTTCCAAATATCATACTTTCATTTATCATCTTTTATGGGGTCTTGGTTAATTTTAAAAAATATTCCAGAATAAAATGGAGTCAGGTTTTCAACTGGCAACATATATAAACCCGAAAAATTCTCTTGAAATTGTAAAGTAACAAATAACTCATTCCAATGAATAAACGTTTATTCTACACGTTGCCTCCCAACGAATACTTTTATAAAAACGAATATACCGCCACACTTTACTCCAACTGAATTGGCGTATGAGAATTCCTTCAAAAAATTTAAAATCATAGCATGAACCTAACTGAACAACTCGGCGCAAGCCACTGCCCCACGGAAGTGTGTCGAGCCTCAGAGAAAAAAAGATAATCACCAGAATGCACAAAATATGATCGCGAAAGACAAATTTAATGGCAGCGCCAAATAAAAACGATGAAGGGACGTGAAAAAGAGAAAAACAATGAAGCAATAAACTGGTATAACAGTTTGCCAAGAAAGGTCATAAAGTTGAGAATGAACGCAGTTTAGCTAGAAGGGAAACCAAAATTGGAAGTTCAATAATGGTGACATTAAATTTATAATGTGTTGTTAAGTTTTCCCTTTCAGCTTACATAAGATCTAAGAGTCTAAATATTGATACAGAATCATTGAAGGTATTATGTATCGAAAAATGAACTATTCTAATTGTGGCTCGTGCTAAAACATAGTGTGTTTTATGGTATTTTAGCAAAAATTAAATAAAAGTTCATACTAGCAACCCTTGTTAGATCCTCGATATTCCAGTGATTTTTTCGACAAGCTTAACTTTAATTACGAACAACCTCGCTCATTTCTACTATAGTATATAATGAATTAAATTGATATATGAGTAGAAAGCTCAATTAAAATACAATTATTACTTTCATGTAATGAATGAAACACATGATAAGTGCTTTTCGAATTGTATTCATTAGTTAGGAGTTTCATGGATAGGATGGTACTTCTTATTGAGATCAAATCACAGAGAAAGGGATCCAAATCTGCAGTGTTAACTTTAGGTAGCTCAGGAAGGTTATGCATTCCAAAATATTCATTTACTTATTCTAATCACCATGCAGCTGGTACTAATGAGATCCCCGCGGCGAGTGATCACTCTAAAACAGAGATCGAACCCTGATAACAATTAAGAGAAGATTGCTATGTTACTTTTCGCAAATTTCAGTTTCAAATTATTCATCACCGGATTCAAATGAGTATTCATGGAAATGAGACTCCTTTAATCATCGCAAACAATCAGTTTTGTATTCGGGTAAGAAGACTGTGAATTGCGGTCAATAGGAGCAATAAGGAATAATAACAAATAACTCCTAATCGACGTTTGATTCCTATAGTTCCTTTAACAAGTTCAACAAAATACGCCTACGTAATATATCTTACGCCACCAACGAAATATAATTAAAGTTATATTCTTCACCAACAAGTGTCAAATATGGCATCGTTTCTAGTGAAAACAAACAATGAAAAGACACAATTATATTATTATATATATAATTAATTAAGAATTTAAATGGCACGACAAGATTTTTTTAAAAGCATGATTTAAAAGATGTTTAAAATTTATTCTATCCATTCATAATCTGAAATTCTCGCAACATTTGGTCATAGAGCAGGAACAAAAGTCTAAGTGGCTGCCCCTAAATTGAATAAGGCTTTTCTGCCATTTAATGACGTTTCCTTGAGCGGGGTTGAGATTTCACGAAGAATCTTACGTAATTGCATGATTAGCATTAATTCGTGTAAACTAAAAAGGAAAGTTAATTACCTTTGACTATCATTGGAGAGATTGCTGAAATTCTAAGCAGTGTAACTGACATTTCATGATTATTTAAGCATGTATGGATAATAAATAATATTTAAGCATGTGTAAGCCTTATAAAATTTATAAATGCTTTTTCGTTTCGCTTCATGAGTCCTAATACCAATAAAAGGAGTAGAATGAAACACTGATTTCATCCATAATCTCTCATTATTTATACAAAAATATATTATTTTGTAGCTTTATCCAGTGACAATTTACGAGGCAATATTTTCACAGTACTTAGGCACCGTACTTCCCAGGAAGACGTCATGACCAGAGTATTTATATCACAGTAAGTGAGATTACCGAAGGTATGCTTTCTTAAATCACTTAGCACGATCAGGTAGACACATCAAGTTTCTGAACCTCTACGAGACTTATGTTACTCTTTAACTTATTGTTTTACCTTAACAAATTTTATAAAATTTAGTTACCGTTTTGAGTGTATTATAAATATAGAAATATGATTCCAACACCCTCATCTCCAGGCACAGGTGATATATATATACAAGATTTTTTTTTAAATGTACAGAATTCATTTTTATCTTGACTTCCATGGATCTCCTTCACCAAATATCTCCCACATTTTCAAGAATTTATTTTCCTTAGGCATGATTGAGTTAAAGTGGATGTGGAGCATGCCCCTTCATTTTCAACATATTCATGACCTTCAGAAGAGAAAGGAGTTTAACATCTCTGAATCTCAATAAGGTCTGTCGTGGTATTGCGTTGAAAGAAGTGAGTAATTCATGCAAAAATTTCAATTCAGCAATGGCGCTGCAATCATTTGACTGATTTAAGTAATTCACGCTTCACTTATTTCGATAGCACAACTGTACATTATCCCTACGTTTGAAATTCACAGTAACACAAAATGTTCCGGAGGCTTGGCACGCTAATATGCATTCTCAATACGCAGAATGAAGGAAAGTATCCTTTTCAGTCAACGCCATAAATCGATTAACTCCAATTTTTGACAGCCTACCTGACAATATTTGACAAAAATGAGCAGAGTTATTTCATAGCTGACCCGTTTAACTTTCATATTTGTTTACATGCACCCACCTCATGATCTTACTGTGCAATTCCACGTCTTGGTACTTGAAAAAATTCGGAGGAAGGAGTACGAAAGGGAGGAGAAAGGAGTCCGAAAGACATTCACATTCTCCTCTTTTCCATCCCCACTAAGACCCTTCCACCCCATAATCTAATTTGCATGACAATGTGGCAACGTTTGGAATGACTAAGCGACGGAGAGAGAGCTTGAATAAAAAATGAAAAATTAAGATAAACGCCCGCTATCAACTACGGTGGTTTCACAAGAAAGTGAGCGAGAGAAGACGGTTAGGATATTGGGGCTAGTGGAATCGAGTCGGATCGGCCATATCGCACGCTGAGTACGAGTTAGGATTTCCTTCGAACGGATTATGAGGTGTAGGACGTGGCTCAGGGAAGAGAAATGCAGAGTTGAGAAGGTCAAAGAGGTGGGGTAAATTTCAAGACTCTGCGTCAGATGCCGCAACATGGATGGGGTAAATATTTGAGAGTGGTTTCAATGAAAGACAAGATCAGACTTGATTTACCAACGAAAAAAGAGGAAATGGTGGGAAAGGTTACTCTTTCAATCCTTCGATAGTAAGAGTAACCGGACTATGCTCAATGTGTCAGTTAAACAATACAAGAGAGTGATGTAACCTCCGCGTGGTATGGAAAGAGGAAGCGCCGGGGGAAACGATAATTCTCCTTATACCGGTTAGTTGAACATTCAGTCGATCAATACAATAATTATTAACCAAAATCTAAAAACAGGTATGTTATTATTATGATTCAATATAATGTTTCGATTAACCAGGCGCGAATTTAAATTCACAAATATTCCTAAGGAAAAATTAAGTATGAATACATTCCACCTTTTAAACTACGACGCGTCAATTTTGGGATATTTTATCGTTGAATAAAAACAGCTTCTTCAAATATAATTTCAGTTTATGGTCTATAATTTCATTAAAAATAATCACTTATTCATGCAATCGCTTCTCGATTTGCAGGATAGGTTTTTAGGCAGGATAGGGATATATTCCAAAATTTCCCCGTAACATTTTAATTTATTTTTTCTTTTAATCAAAGTACATGGAAAAATATAAAAATACGCCTGAAGAAATTAATTATGGCTACTTAATACTAACTCACTCCCTATAACATGAAAGTGGCAATAGCTTGGAAACGAGAAAGGCAGAATAGTACTTGTAGTTTTAGTGGGGGTGACCGACAGCTAAGGTCGATTGCGCAATTAGAGATGAATGGGAAAGGAAATATAGGATACCCGGCGTCGGCATTAGCCTACTTTAGTTGAAAAGCGCCAAGGGGCCAGTTTAACGTCCCATCCGACGTCGCACTCATTCGAAAGGCCCTCCAGAAAGCACCTTGAGTACGGATCGGGATACCTCTGAAAAATATCTGTCGTCTCCAGGATTCGAATCTGGATCCTCACGGTGGGAAGCCAGTATATTAGCCACCGCTTTATCCCGATCCCTTGTCTGAATAGTCCTTGGAACAGGAGGCAGATAATAAATCCAATCATACAAGGTAAAAGCAATGTTATCACGCACCTTTGGGGATTCGAAAAATATTCACGCAATTTCAACACTAGCCACTCGCTCTCCAGGGAAAAATATCATACTTTGTAAAATTAGTGCTTATGGAACTAGAAAAAAGAAAAGTAGGGAAATGAATGGGGAAATATTTCAACGGAACCGCCGAGTGAATAATGCCATAAAGTAGCTGTATGAATCAGGAGTTCATTTAAGAATAATATTAAAAGAATTTAAACTTTTTCTATGCATATAGCTAGGGCCATTAGGCAATATTACCTCTTCAAAGGCTAATGGCTGTGGGTTAGTGGGTAGCATCCTTGAAAACATAGGTTGAAGTATTCAAAATAAGTAACCATTTGATTTTTCCATCGCTCCTTAGCGGATGTGAACTTCGTGAAAATACACTGCAATGAATCCTTTCAATGCCGAATCTCGCTAATACTGAAAGGATTTACATTCAAGAGACATTGCAGATGAGATAAGAACTGTAAACGATTTAACATCATATGATGATTGAATGGAAAGGTAGCATAAAAATCCCAAAAATACGTATTTGATATATTTACCTTAACTAGTGACCTGTCAGATATAAAAATTTAGGTATTTATTCCATTTTAAAAGTTTTAATTTTGTTTGAGTACCTGAGGAGAAACTCAGATAGGAAAAAATTAATTTCGAAGTTAAAAAAAAACCAACAGAAAATATAAGATTGAAATTTTAATATATTGATCACATTTAAATTCAAATGGATTCAATAAGTTTCATAATTATTCTTCATTTTTATTTTAAAATATAACAAAATATTCCGAAATTTGATTTCATCAAACCCTAATAATTTCAGCTACTGATATGTTTCAAGAAAGGCATGCAAATAAGAACTCAAATGTGGAAAAAAAGGCTTGAGAGACTCCTTCGTCAAACTGGTTGGAAATTAGGGCTAATTTTGGGCAAAAGTGTGGATAAAATGCTTTTTAAAAACGTTTTACATAATCTCATATTTTAAGGAAAAGAGAATTTAACAATTCACCTTCACAAGAAGCAACCAAGTGGCTCAGTGGAGCGACCGTAGGCAAGCTAAATAAGAGACGAAGAAAATACTCAAGCAAAAGATCAGACAAAGAACGGTTTTATAAAAAACGTTCATTAACTCATTCCAGTGGATGAGAAAGTGATAAATTAAAGTATGCTTCTTTAAATTAAAAAGAATAAACCTGTTTTCAAAAATTACTTACACTTAAAAGACGAAGATGGATAGTTTTTCTGTAGCCATGTAAGTGAAACTTATAAACTTATAAGTGCTGGCACTTTTCTTCACTTGAACTCAACATTTCACCATTGACTGTGAAGGGTATGTTGCCATGCTCAACCGGCTGCTGCCTCTCGTCAAATCGTTTCATAGACGCTTGGCATTTACAGCTGACCCATTTCGGGCTCCTCATTCCACCTCAATGGTATCCTCGATCGCAATTCTCAGGCGAATGTAATGGCTAACTTACGGCATATCTTACTTCTCCCATTCCATCCTCGAACCTACGCCTCCCTTCGTTGTTAGTATAGAGCAGAATGCGGCAAAATGGGATCGGTAGGCAAGTTTTCTAAATGGCACTCGAGCGATTGACCACTGTCAAACATTCAATTACAAAATCATCAAATTAAAAGCGCCAGAAAATAGTAGCGCGTTGGAATGATTTCTTAGTCTATTTCAAAAAGGAAAATCACCGACGGACACTGTGCCATCAAATTCTATCTTAGATATGGCCAGTTAAAATGGATCTGGATGATCGAATGCACAGGAGGACCTAAAAAATGTTGGTATGTGATTTCATTGTTTTAAGCATGAAAAAATCATCAATTTAATTAATTAGATGGCGTTTCAGTTAGACACTTTAATCGAAATACATTTGTTTATGTATATGTGTGTGTGGGCGCCTTTGGTTTGTAAGTAGAAAAAACTTTTTCTAAAATAACAACTTTTCCTAAAAGTTTCTACAGCAAAAGTTATTCCTACCTACAAACTGTAAGCACAGCGATGGGAACGAGGATGGCGCCATCATAGGGCGATCTTTTCATGGACCACCTTGGAGAGACTTTCCTTTCACAGCATCTCATCTGACCTCTTTTCTGGGTCCGTTACACAGACGGCATTTTTATTCTCTGGACACACGGCTCCAAGTCCCTCCACAATTTCTTTTCGGTCTTAAATTCTTATTTCACGGTTAAATTCGCTTCTTCCATTTCAGACTCCACCATCACCTCTCTTGACACAGACATCTCACTTCAAAACAACAAATTCACCACCTCAGTACACATCAAGGCCACTAACCATCAGCAACTCCTACATTTTACCCGCTGTCACCTTTCTCAAACCAAACGTTCAATTCGCAACTCTCTCTCTCTCTATCCGTGGACACAGGATTTGCAGCAAAAGAGCCACCCTCAAAAAACACCTCCACAATCTACACATTGCACTTAACAAACGTGGTTACCGATTTACAAAATAAAATCATCCGTTCCATCCGACCTTACACACCACAGAAAAACAACCCCATATCTGGCGCAGGACTAAACCGTCGCACCACATGAAATTGGACGAAATCAGCATGCGACCAAGAATACTTGGAATTGCATATAGTATTGAAAGACTAAATTAGAGGATAATTCCAATAAGATGCAAGTGCAATGAGATCCAGTAGGTTGAAAGCCAAAGACAGATGTGAATGCTGTAACATTTTCAGAATAGTGTATTCTTTGGAAGATAGAAGTGAAGGAGGACCAATATAAAGAGGTAAGATTTACACTGAGTCTAGTGCCACACTCAATCAAGATATTCCACCTATTTTAAGGCAGGTTTCGAACGGTTCCTAATGACTAATTACTTGTAAGTGGTGCGATGGCTTCCACTTTCTTTACCATTTTTCATCTTTCGCTAATGCAAGCATTCTCCTAATTTAGCCAATAGTATGCCTCCTTTTCTCTAGGATACACCCCAAATACATTAACTACTCCAATTTCGCTATATTATTCCCTTCTTCTTTTCATCAAAATAATGAAACATATTATAAACCGATTGATAGAGAGAAAAATTGAAAAAAATGTGGTATGGAGAGCAAAGGAAATTGTTCCCGGTAGGGTCACCCATACTAAGCAGGTCAAAGGATAGAAATCAGACAAATGATAAGTGGCGTATCGTCTGTTCCTCAGTTCAATGCGGCTGACGAGACCTTTTTGGTGATGGCGTAATGTCAAAAAACTATTAAGTAAATTAACGATAAACCAGATAAATATCCATGACTTCATACTGGACAAAAACGATAATAATGACAGCGACTTAGTTTGAGCAGTTATATGATACATAATATGCGTTGCGTGAATTGTGAATACAAGGATTCCATTCATTCTCGTGTAGAGATAATCTACAACAGATATTCAAGATCCAAATAAAGTTTTGTCCTCAAAATATTTAAGAAAACAATTAGCAAAAATAGCTTGACCATTTTTATAAAAAAAATAGTCCAAGTTTTCTCCTGCCTTCGTCATAACTTGTCAGGATAGCGACAAAAACAGCCAGAGAAATAAATGCTGTAAAGAGGCCTTTACTGCAGAAAATTACGTGACACATAGTGAAAAAACCGTTCCTTTAATACGCTTTTCTCTGAATTTTGACTATGCCTGAGGTTAAATCACTCACTACGGAATTTTTACTTGCATCAATAATTCCGGGCATAAGTCAATTAACTGCCCGCTTGCCAGATACTTCCAAGTTTGGTACAATGATGAAAATGGTACTAAGAATAGGGATTAAAACTAGTATTTGAATCATTTGATGACATGAGTAGATACTCCACTTACCTAAGAAAGAGACATTGGTATTAAGCTTAATTGCAAAATCATGCAAATCATCGCTCGATAATTAAACCATGTGAAATTTCAAATATCAAATGTAAATAATCAGAATGTACGTCAGCGGTCGCGGGCCATATGAAAAGCAGTACGGTTGTGGTATGGTGTGTAAGCCGGTGCTGCATCACTGGCTTTCGAGTAACTTCAACGTTTTCATCGCGCCTGCACATATTTTATCCGTACGTGACTTCATCGACTAGTTTAACATGATCTTTCTGTATCAACGAGGAGGTATGTCGAGAAAGCATTCGTGCGGAAAGCTGCGTGGAAGGAAGTGTTAATCGATTACAAGTGTGAGCGATGGGAAAGGAGATAAATAGCAGCCTTCGATACCTGATTCTGAATACAGATACTGAAATTTACTTAAGCGAAGTTATCCGCTGACTTGCATAGAAATGCAGGAAATTCAGTGTGTAAAAATTAGTTTCCTTGACCGGACTTCAACCCGGGTTCTCTCAATTTTTATAATTTTGGTGAATTTTCGAAAATTTAAATCCTTGCTTAATTTGATGAACCTCAATTTGAGTCACATCTATTTAAATTTATATCATTTCTCATATCTCTGCATTTATATTTTCAGCATTACGTCTACTTTCATTTCTCCATTAGCTAAAATTGTGAATACATAACGAAGTTATTCACGCGATAGTATCGCAAACAATGTCAGGAGCAGACAATGTCGCACTTGCTGGTGTAGGGCTTTACCTTGCATTGGAAAAACATCTCACCTATATTAGGGAACAACTAATGAAAACTATGTTGGACTCCATAGAGTTTTAAATAGATAAACTCGTAAAGCACATGCACCATTAATTTTCACGCCCATACGGGTTGTAGTCGTCATTTTGAGGCTTCCATAGTGTTAATAAATTAGTCGGCCGCTATCATTTACGATTTATCGCACTAATACGACATCATAGCGCAATACTTGCGAAAAAAATTACATAAAAACATATCATGACCTATCAATTCAATATTTACAATATATCAATGTTTTCACACCAATAAGTCCTAAATTAGGACCAGAAGCAGGTTGGGTTGTTGATAATCATCCCTCCCGGCTCTCCTTCAACCACTTTCATCCCTCTAAGTGTCAAATAACTGAAGCCCGTATATTAATCACGGTTAGAAGTGATGATAATATGAAAATAATTTGAGAGTGGATTCACTATGAAACAACTCCTTCGAAAAATGTTATTTTTACGAAGTTAGCGAAGTATTCCCGAAGGCAAAGTGGAATTTTATTCCACACAAAGGATAGAAGCCTAGGATCTGTACGTTCTTTACATCTTTCCCATTCTTTTTTATTTCACCGAGGGAAGCGTTGCGAGAGGATGAAACGAGAAGGATACGAGACGAGAAATACGCCGTCCAAAGAAATCAACGAGGGAATGGTGACGGACTTTCATCAAACAAAGTTTGTCAATTGAGTGTTTGCAATGGAGGGAAAGACCACTGGTTTCGACAGGATGATGCTTCAGTGTTTTTTCCGCTGTGATGACGAGGCCACAGCGGGGAAGGAGGTGGGCGAAATTAAAATTGCTTTGACCCTAGCGATGAGAGGAAGTATTTTATTTTCATTTACGTAATTCGATGCATCAACGAATTTCTCTCGCCAAGCGTCATTACCAGCAAACTATTTTATTGAAAACTTGAACTAGAGTCTATGAATTTCTAAGGCAAGGCGGTGATACTGATCTCTTATAATTTCTACATATTAAACGATTAGAAATTTGCAGATGGGGTGAAACAACTTAACATTTCTCCAGAGATTTTTAACTGTATTATTGTATTCGGTCAGAAAATAAGAACGGCCTTTTTTCTGCCCAATTCATCGGTAAAAATCACGTAAAAAGTACGTCATTTTCTACGAGTAGATATGTACGCTGTCTAAATAAAATTTTAAAAGGTGCACCTTGTCCATTCATGGGATGACAACGAATGACACCACCCTTTACAAAATAGCTCAAAGTTAACTCAGAAAAAAGCAGATTTTCACCCATTTTCACCGAACGTAGTTTAACATACTCTAGTCTCAAGCACTAGTTGTAATGATTATCCCGCAATTAGTCAAATCCGATTCTGCAAAGCAAGTAACTGTGTGCTAGAAAGCATCTCATTATTAGTATTGATTCATTACCGACATTATAGAAAAGTGCAAGAATTTGAAATAAAAAATCTGAAAATATATTTTAGTTTATTGATTTGAATGTCTTGCTATATTTTTATAGTTCAAAGGTCTGACGGACAAAATAACAAATGAAGTATCGCTTCCAGATACACTAGTCAATTGATGAGCACTGAGTAAAATGTTTGGGTCGTGCTAGCCCTGGAGAGAATTCAATACACCTTAATGACAGAAATTTGTCAGAACTGGATTTTTTTCGTAAGATTTTTCTGTAAATGTTTCTTTCACTCCATTTCTTATGCACGCACATTGTTTTTTTTAATATTACTGATAATCTAATGATTATGGTTTGGATGCACACAAGCTACTAAATTTTGCAGTGGCAATTCCCTTGTCTCTCTTTACAAAACACAACCTGACATACTACAGTAAACCCCTCTTCAGTTTCAAAGACATCTTCCTTCCTTCATTTCGTCCGTCATCCGTAATCCATTCCTGCCCCATCCTCGTTTACCAAACGGACTCCCCTCTATCAGTCGTCAAGATCGCACTTCCAATCAAAATGCTCTGAATCCATCTTTCCTACAAGTTTTTGATTTCTCCCAACGATCCTCTCACCTCACCCACCATGCCTTACACCTCCTCGTTTATTTTTATTTCTGCACACTTCACGTTCAACATCCTCCTTCACAATCACCGTCGGACGTTCCGGTTGCCAGGTGAGCTGACCGTCCCCGGCTATTATGAATGCAGCTCTGTAGGAGGCCGGCCATTTTCTTCACTTTCTGCTTAGCGCAGACCGGGCAGGTGCAGAAGAGCCTGGGATAGCTACCTCCACTTTTGCAGCATCGGGTGTTCTTCCTCTCCTTGTCAAGGCATCGAATGCTCTCGTGAGCTCCAGCACACTTGTAACAACGAGGAGCAACCGTGCGGTTAGTCGAAGAATGTCCGAACCGTGTGTACCGATCACACATTTGCGGCTCCCGGTGTTGGAATTTGGCAACCCTGACTCGAGAGTTGCAGATGTAGCGAATGGTGATCATTTATATGCTTGCCATTCCGAGTTTTATTTGACCACTACGAGGAAGAAAGTTCTCTGGCGCACAAGGCGAACCCTTTCCACTGGGATGCCCATAGTGTTCATTTCAGCTCGACTTATTAGCAGACGGGAGTCCACGTACTCCGTAGTAGTTGGCTCTCTGTGCTTTGCTCTCCCAGGTGGATATTGGGGCGTTTACCTGGATCAGGAGTTGCCTAACGACTGCGTAGTCGACCGCCGTCTTCAGCTGCATACGCGTTGATTCGGCTGAGTGGACCGCAGTGACGGACTTGTCCAACCCTTTGAACGGACGAGTTTCAGCATTTCCGGAGGGTCCACTACATCGTACACGATGAGAGCCGGCGGGCGTTGTTCCATCCTCAAAAGTGAGCTGTCGTTGTATGACGCATGTGAAGGCTCGGCATCCATTGTCGCTGGAGAAGAAGAGTCTATCTTTATTTAATAAGTTCAAACTAGCATTGAATCCTCTTCCTTCTAATGATTCTCACCCCAACTCCGGAAGCATTTCAGTGACGCTTTTCGTTTTATCGCTGCAATTTTTAACGGAACGGGTAGCCCGGCGTTGAATCTTCTGAATTTCCCGAACGAGGCCTTTTTCACTGCAATCCCATGCGCTACATAAAATCATAAAATCGGTTTTCTTCTAATGATTGCCACTCCAACCTTATAAGCATTTCAGTGACGCTTTTCGTTTTATCACAAGAGTTTTTAAATAAAAATGGCAACCCGGCGTTGAACCTTCTAAATTTCCTGAATGAGGCGTTTTTCACTCGGATCCTATGCACTAAGTGTACAGGTGTATTCTAAGTGAGGCCTTACAGGAACGTAGTAACAACGTTTCTTGACCTTGGAGTCACTTCTGCCGACATTACTTCTCATAAATCCCGTATAAATTTAACACCATACATTTATCAAGGTTTAATGACATACCTCATTTTGAACACCATTGGGAAATGCAATCTAGATCCAGGGCTAGAATTAAACGATCATAATCCCTGGAATATTTGCTATGTCTTTGACTGAATGCTATATTTATATTAAAATAAAATAATGTCACGTCATTGAATGACACATCATGAATAAAATGACAATAACCATTAATTTTACAATTGATAGGATTATATCGTGTATTTTATATTTTTTGTGTTTAAATACATTCAGGATAATGGAAATATATAGTTACAGCCAAAATATTATGAATTAGTTACCCTGTAGAGTGTATGTGATTATTTTCAATGATAGGCGTGAATCACTTATTTTCAAGGAAAGAACTCAACAATAATTCTTGCATAATTACTTACGAAATGTTTGGTAGGCTAGAAAATTTTAGAATTCCATTTTCTAAAACTTGCTGCAAGTATGCCGAATATTAGACAACATTTTTTGTGGAATGAGTAAGTTTTTAAATACTTATTTCATAGTTCATGATTCATACAAAGGTTAAACCAATTACCGAAAGTATACCGTTATCAGGTTCGAGTAAACATCGGGCAAGTAAAAGCTAATTAATTTTTTACCTTGATAAGCTCCTTCGTGAACAAATGAAATTTCTAAACGTATTAATATCATGCTTTCCAAAAAGTCACTTTGAGCCAACAGCCAAATGAGAGTTCAAGTTTTATGAAAACCGCTGTGTAAAGCAAATAAAAATAATCTTCTTTTTCAGGTTTCATTTCATGTATGTATTTAATATCCATACTAAAAATACAGAAAATCTGTGGAAAAGTACAAAGTCTGTTTAGAATGGAAAATAAAACTAATTACATCTAGTACAATGAGTAATGTCAGTTATACAAAATGGGTAATTGATGATAACGTAATAGCTGTTCTTGTTTTTTAAATAAATTGTGGAAACTATTAAGCTTGATCTTTCATTAAATGGAACTGGTTTTTCTTACTCATTGATCAACACCATCGGCTCCACGTAGAAATTATTTACTCTTCGTCTACAAGTTTTTATACGTGGAAAGCATACATTGCTTACGACATATTGTAAGCAATCACATAGAAGGAATGAAACAATTCAGGCGATATTGGCTTGTACACGACGTTTTTTATCGTGTTCCTTATCCAAGGTGGATGGAGAAGTATTCACCTCGCGCCTCCTCGATTCCGAATTATTTACGCACCGCCTACGAGATATTTTCATACAACGACTGCACACGATGCGGGACGTAATTCTCATCGCACACAAGTTAGATGAAACAGTGTAGGCAAAACTGACTTTTTTGAATCGCTTCAGTGGCCGCCGTCTCCGGTTTCGAATCAGTACGCTGAGTGTACGTGATTCACTTCAAAATACTTGATGCACGTTAAAAACACGTGGTGCACCTCGTATACGACGCATGAAAGAGAATACCTAACTAATTTAACCAAAATATCAGGCAAAACTACGATTTCCTTAGATGTATGATTTCTTGGAGTTGTCTTTTACGATTAAAATATTTTTCTCTACTTCAAAGTGTTATTTTATATGCAATCGTATGACGCACAATGAGTACCTTTATTGCACGACGATATTGCTTCACGTAATACTGGTTCTACTGCATCGTCTTTATCAAGGTCCTGGCCTCCAAAGAATTATAATTTTGTCCACTTGAATAACTTAAGCCCAATCCCAACTAAACTACGACGCAATGATGTAATGTTAAATTACTTTAATGTAACAATTTAATAGAACTTATTCGATAATTTGTTTAAACAGCTCTTTGGCGTGAAATTTGTATCCCTACAGTACAAATAACAGCAAGATATAATGCTAATAACAGGAAGAAAAGGACGTTCTATAGTCGGCCAGGACAAAATTAGAAAGAAATAGACATTTTAAAGTTTTAATTAGCTTATACTAGGTCCACAAGTTCATTTAAAAATGATGAAACCTCCCACAAAAGTTGAACGGTTCGGATTATCGTAAAAATGGAGAATTTATTGAAGTTCTCTCATAAAATAAAGCGGTGTAATAGAGGAATAATTTTTTACTTATTATACAAAAAGGAATAATTATTATGAAATGAGGTGCTTTTTCATTAAGTGAAGCACAGAAAAAGGTTTTGTTCTCGCTTTTATCAGCCAAAACGTTTCAAACGGATTAAAATAAAGAAAATTCATATACGAGTATATGGACTTCTTTAGACCACCAATTTAGCGCCAAGAGTTTTAAAGTTGCATCCTGACACGAAATGTGTAACTTTTATGCCAAAAAAAAAACGAAAATAGGAATAGAAAAGGAAAACGATTAACCACTATTTTTTTGTAACGTATCCAAATTGAAACAGCACTGTTTTAACTTAACTCTGAGTCAGGTTCTCGACATCAAAGTACCGTAAAGACGGAGTTTTTTGAAAAATGAATCGCCAAGTAAAATTAAAATCATTAGAAAATATGCATTGCAGTAACACTGCGATCTTATTTTTCATCCAACTATAAAGGTCACTGGTTAAATAAAACTTCTTGAAATAGGATTTAACATTTTGTGTTGATTGTTCAACTTTTGATGAATATGGTTGGCACAAAGTTCTAAAGCTCTTCCTTCTAAGACTAGAAATATTTAATTATACTCAATGTAAATTTGAAAAGAAAGAACGTCTCACCCTCATTGAGTGGCTTCACCCCACCATCGTCATCGTAACTGGTGAAAATAAGCTGTGTGCGTACTCATAACCACCCTGCCTCTCCAATCCCGTCCAACTCTTTTGCGATGAGTCTGAAAGTTGAAGGACGTAAAAGTAAGTAAGCGATAGAGACAAGAGGGAAGGAAGATGCTTTCGAGGGGTTCACTTGGAAGAGCAAACTTGAGGGGCCATTTCGAGGCGTAACCCGAAAAAGATCGTGATGCAGAGAAAGGAGGGGAATGTGATTTAAACCAGGACGCGTTGTTCCTTTTCCTCCACCGAAAAAAATCACCTCCACCGTTCTCAATCCCTTTGTTATAACATGGAGGGTGTTGTATTCGTGGAGCAAAAAAAATAAAATACAGAGATCGGCGGAAGGGAGAGTAGGGAAGTGATAGAGAGAGAGACAGAGAGACTGTTTCCCGGTGACGTCAAGTTTCGAGTGCGTTGGATGGACGGGTTGGTTGGGACGGAGGCGTAGAGGGCGGGCTGGGGAAGGGAGAAATTTGAAGAGGGATTGAGTTAGAGATAGAGGGAGAAGTTTGAAGAGTGTACTTGAACAGTCGTCGAGTTTTACGTCGTCGTAAAATGACTATCGGAAATAAAGTATTGGACGCAGAAAGTTTATTTCACAGTCATTTTTCGATGAGGTGAAAGATTTCTTTTACTCCGCGGATAGTGACTGACTTTTTGACGCTAGAAATATGGCGTTTTGTTTCATAAAACCCGCTTGTTTTGCAGCCTTTAATCATCCAGCGATGGTGAAGATGACTGAAACTGTGCCCATCGATCCCTTCGTACGTGTTGACAGGGGTGCTTCTTAATAATATATCTTTTTAGTAGCATACACGTAAGTAGTTGTCTACCAGTTAGGGTTGATTTCGGACACAAACACTACAAAATGTCTCTGGGCTTCCTGCCTTACCCCAGACATAATACTCCTAAAACCAATATGGAATTTTCCAACAATTACGTTTTAGTTTTGCATGTATTGTACTTATTCCACTTAAAATTCTCCCTCCATTACACGTATTCTTTGGCAGACTCTACGTACCTCTTGCAGTTATTTTCCTGCTTTCTTAGAATTTCTTCCAGGAACCTTCTATCTTCCATTAGCTTTCGTTAAAAGTCATTGATTTCTATACTATCCATACGTTTAAGCAAACTCATTCAACTCCATATCTATTTCTCAAAAATCTCCAATATATGCTTTTTCTCTTTCCCAGCAGCCACACAAGTATCCATATTCTAGTATTCACTGGTCTTTTCTTTATGCCTTTTCTTAAGTTCCCTATTATAAATCTTCCTTCTCTAAAGCTTCTTTTGATTTCTATCTTATTGCACCAACTTACTCCAAAATACTTCTGAAATAGGAGAAATGGTCTGCATTCACTAGTTTATCTCCTTCAACTTTTTCGTTGGTCTTACCTTTCCCTTTTTAGAACCATCCTTTCTTTTGATTCATACTTTCGTTTTGCATTAATTTTTATCCGCCCTTATCGCATAGATTCTACAATATGATAAGTAATGTTAGTAACCTCTTGGGTGACTGGCTAATAGCTCCTTGATCATTTGTTTGTTAGTTGGTAGTATATGTATTTGTATGCGTGTAAGTCGAAAGGGATTTTACAGAATTTTATACGACACTGTGTGTGTAGGTCTGTATGGATGAATTGAATTTGCTTGTGGTTTTGTTCTCTTTTACGGGTGGTGACCTGACACCCCCCGCCACACGCCCTTGCGGCGGCTTGCGTGGTATTATGTAGATGGGATGATCCACAAATCTTACTCATTTAATGCGTTCCCTGCTTACTTTAACTCCAACCCTTTCCATGACTATTTCGCAATTCCCTCTGTTTATATATTACAATTAATTCATTATGGTGGACATCATAGTCTTACTCTTCTGCCTAGTACTGCCCAATCCTACACTCTATTCCCTACCCACACTGGTTAGGCTTAGACACATACAAGTTCCGTTTACAAGCATTTAGGACATGCCTGTATGTCTGTACGATGTCTGTTACTCATTTTTTCTCTTATCTTTCAAAAGCATTCCTTACTTGAGAAAACATGATTGCCGAGACCATAAATACACACTAGGTCACTTGGGTATGTTTGAGGAACAGTGACCCACGTATACCTCAATCACACACAAAAAAGGCAATATTAATAATAAAACACACTTATAACCACTCGATCACTAGAGTGTGTTAAGGAATTACAGCCCCCTCGTGAATTGCATTCACACACAGCACAGTTTATACTCGGGGTATAAAAGGATCCCTCCTATGCCAGTGACCGATCAATCACACAGATGAATGTAAAATTATAAAATGGATGTAGCGAAACAGAAAGGACTTGCGGAAACATTGTTTACGTTAGTCCTTTCTGTTTGATTCGTTTGAACTCGTGTGTGATTGAGATATACGTGGGTCATTGTTTCTCAAACACACCCAAGAGACCTAGTACGTGTTTTCTATCTTTCCCCTTACTCGTAACTTCGTTTTATTCCCACCCCCTTAACAACCTAGTGCCAATCAAGTTTACGGTCTCGGCTATCTCGTTTTCATTGCCTCACGACCGTAGTCACGTTCATTTTATATTTATATTACACTACTTGTGCCTATTTCACTCAGCAAACGACATTTGGAAATTTCCACAACATTAAGACATATCCTGAAAATGCCTATATCCCTTTCAACTAGTGCCCACATTATTCAAACGCCATCACGTATCCCCTTTTTAAACCGAAACTGATCTTCTCCTAAATACTCATTTATCCTTTTGTTGATGATCAAACGTGCCGCCTTTGCTGCGAAAATCAAACTCATAGGCTTCCCATAATGTCGCTTTTCCATCTCACAATGTCTTCCGGCCAAAATCATCCCTCGTAAATGCTACTACGAAGTAGCTCATAAAAACTCTTCCTCCCAGTGTCCCTAAATTCTTGAGTAGTTCTGCAGGGATAGTATCTATTCCCACAAACTTCTTGGATTTCATTTCATTTCATGCTTTTCTCATCTCTAAGTCAAGTATCTCTCGTCCCAGGCTATCATTTTTGACATCATATTCCCTCAATTCAATGGCTCAGAGCCTTTTAGGCTCTGTCTAGTGAATTCGCATCTTAAGGAATTAGGAAAACGTCGTAGATTCCACCAAACTTGGTTACATCTGCGAAGTTTTCCTTATCCTTAATTATATTTTCTATTTCTATATCATATATTTCCTCGCTATATTTTTTCCAACCTGTCAGAACCTCTTGTCTCCGATTAATATTTTACTGCTTGCATCTTTAATAGTCTAAAATGAATGTCTTCCATTGTAAAACTTCTAATATCATAACTTCACCTTTTTATATAGTGCTATCCATTTCTTGTCTCAGTAAAATCTCCAATAAACTCTCTCAGTAAACTCTTGCAATTCTCTTTCCAATATTTTTCTGTACCTTTTTTTGTTATCTCCTTAGTTTATCGCCCTACTTCTGAGGGGAAGTTCTTCCATTTTCATCTTCCATTTCATCTTCCTAAATATCTTTTCTATATTATTTAGTATTGAATCGGTTTCCTCATCCCTTTTATACATTTGTATTTACCGTGCCTATTGATTATTTTCCCGTGATTTTAATTACCATTAAGTTTCCTGCGATTCATTGTGATCTATATTCATGTCTGCTCCCTGGAAATCGTGTTATTTGATCACGCTATTCCTAAATCTATGGCTAACCATAATATATTATCATAGATATCTTTGTATCCCTGAGATCAATTCTCTTTTTAAACCGTAATCCCCCTACCTCACTTCTCAATCTCTTCCTTCCCTAACCACCGAATCACATTCTCCCATCACTACTAAGTGTTTCCTTCCAGGTAATTTTGAAATCATTTCGACATACAGGTTGAAAACAGTATTTATTTATTTCTCCCTACGAATGCTAGTCGTTATGTGCATTATTCCTAAATTGACCCGGTCTTCTTTTATTCTTCCGAATTTATTCCGTCATTCTTCTATTCCAGGTTGACTACCCTACTCTCCAATTTCTTACTCATTACGATAGCCATCCCACGTTCACACTAGGTCATTCACTCTGAAACAATCACTTCAAAAATTTTCATTTCACATCGATCTTACCTCGCACCTCCCTAACATATCTTTATTTCTTCTTTTCGTCACCCGCTTCATGTTTTCCAATTTCCCTTTTCTCAACATCATCCTAACATTCCTGTTGCCCATCCATTTCGATGCTCTTTTGTCTTCGTCGTCGTCTTTTGTCTCCTCCGCTGCTGCCGATTAACCATATCATTATGATGACCGCGGAGGCCTCGTCTTTTCTGCTGCGAGTGTGCCAAGCTCCCTTCTGAAGGTGGTAGTTTTTAGGACTCATTTTCATAATTTGTACTACAATAGTTTTTTTGCGAAAATAAACAACCTAGTTATCTTTCTCGTCTCCAATTGTGTTTTTAACATGGCACCTTCGCTCAAATGGGCGCCCCACTAGGATCAAAAGTCTTTTGAGTCAACCCGGAATAGACGATGCGCGGACTACTTTCCGTCTGGCTCCAACCCTGCGACCTGTCGCTTTTTGGTGGCCTTACTGCGGCAATCATTACTCACGCCAGCATAGCTCAAGGGATGATTGGAATACGAAAGTCCTTCCACCAGGTCAAAGTTGAAGTCCAAGGGGAAGGGTCTGATTATTAGGCTACTGATAATGTAAGTAATAAACAAAAATGCAAATTAATCACCGTTGAGTAACTCAAATTTACAACTATTTTGTTAAATTTCAGCAAACTGCGTGAGATGCCGCAACATTAACTGTAAACGGAGTCATCCGCTAACATGCATTTCAATGCAATAATTTCAGAGTGTAATAATTATTACACTGATTATGATTATAATCATTCGCCTTGACCGGGATTCGAACCCGGATCCCTCGATGCCCGGCCGAGTGCTTTAGCCAGTTAAGCTATTCTGTGAATGCATGTGACATTGTACGTACGGTATTTCGTCACAACATCTTGCTTCTTTAAAACCCCACAGATTTCAGGGTTTCAGAGGACACCTCGATAGCTTAACTAGTAGATACTCCCTAGTATCTCTATTACTTCGAAAATAGTCGGTGATTATCCGTACTTGGGATTGAAAGCACATCCCATTTTATTTATGGCAATGATTCATTCAACACCAAGATCTCAACCATGTGTTTTTGCCTTTCATTCTCCTACTCCTTTCCTCTTCTGCCTCACTGAACTGCTCCCTTTTTCCTCATTTAGTACAGCCATTCTATAGGTATCATTCACCTTCACCACTAGATTTTCATTGCTTCCATTCTTCTTCAGCATGCGTTACCAATGTTTTATGCCTCTGGTGTATACAGTGGCATGCGTCAAACGAATGCATTCAAAGAATACTCAATTTTTCGTAAGTTTATCTTCTTTGAGAAAAATAACTGCCTCTCCATGGTGAACGAATTCATAGCTTGAGCTAACATCCGCTGAATGTGCACCGATTTCCTCCAAGCCATGTTACACGACTTTTTACCGAGGCAAGAAAGTGCGCTAATTCTGATTCATCTCCTCTTAATGACATATCTGTCTTTAAAGTGTATCATGAATACATCTTGATAAGAATCTGATCAAATAATCGCAATAATACGTGCGTAGTCACGCACTTCTTTGGAAATAGATTCCGCGGACGAAAAGATGATCGATTTCGTGTATACGAACTATCGTCCGTGTAGTCATTTAATTTGAATGAATTAAATGTGTAAAGCTACCTGATATTATTACGAGATGATTGATTAATTCATGTTGAAAGGTGAGAAAATAAAAGACATTTCTCTAAGGAGAATTTCAATTAGGTATTATTACGTATCGCTGACTATTATTTCACAGCATATTACCAGTATCCAGATGACAAATGAATCTAACGTATTAAAATCATGGTAAATCAAAAATAATAAACCAGTGTGAAGATTCATTTTTCCATTTATGCAGATTATACAATATATGTATAGATATTAATTTATTATATTAATATATACTAATATTATATATATATATATATATACACTTTTTTGGAAAACCCACAAACGTGTAATGTAAATTCACTGATAGTCATAACAAACACAGAAACCAAAACACACAAAAGAGGGAAAACTCACTGGTTCTCGAATTTTCGGTGGTCCAACCACCTTTCTCAGTTCTGTTCCTAATTCCTCTTGAAAAAGGTGGTTGGACCACCGAAAATTCGAGAACCAGTGAGTTTTCCCTCTTTTGTGTGTTTTGGTTTCTGTGTTTGTTATGACTATCAGTGAATTTATATATATATATATATATATATATATATATATATATATATATATATATATATATAACTTTTGGACGGCACAATAGAACACAGAATAAAACAGATAACACGTAAAAGGACACTCACACTGTAGATGATTTAAGCTTTCGGCCTACTCCGAGGCCTTCTTCAGGCCAGTCTGACCTGAAGAAGGCCTCGGAGTAGGCCGAATGCTTAAATCATCTACAGTGTGAGTGTCCTTTTACGCGTTATCTGTTTTATTCTGTGTTCTATTGTGCCGTCCAAAAGTTATATTGCTCTCGTGAGTACTTCCGCATCATCGATATATATATATATATATATATATATATATATATATATATATATATATATATATATATTATTCAATATTATTATAGATACAATGTATATCGAAAAATGTGTGCCCGAAAGATTCATTTTAATTTATTTCGACATTTTCCCATTTTATCACACATATTTTCAATGAGGCTAACCTACTGCGCAAACAAACTAAAATGAGCACTAATGAACATCTACCTCAAGTATTTACCATAAAAAAATGATGAACATTAACAAGAGAAACGATTATGTCTAAGTTCTTTAGGGCGCTGTCAATGATAATTCAAAATGAGATTATCAAAATTAAATGAACCAAAAAAGTTGCACCTTATGAAATCTCGCCATATCATACTTTCGAGACTTATTTATACTGTGAAAAATTATCATCCATGTATTATATACCAACGCTTTCGCACATATGACATTTAATGTTGAAGTATTCAATTATTGATATATATAAGTAATAATGGTTTGTTAAAGTTTAATCACATCCAACTCAAAATAACTGAACACTTTCCAAGTATATAAATATGAATTTCAATGTTTTGATATTTTTTACGGTGACAAATAAAGAACAGACTAGGGAAAAACTGCCATAAAAATTCTTAAGACGATGGAATCACATATTTTATCCCAGTCAAAGAGGTTTTATTAGTGGCAATGGATTCCACAGATATAGATATTTTTTTCTTGGACAGGTGAATAATAATCATGTAATGCTATGCTAATGAATTCCCCCAAAACTAGCGCCCAGACTATGAATTTCGTCTTCACTCGTACAACTACTGAATGAATATTATAACCGGAAAAAACTTCCACTTCGTTTGACGTAGCAAAACGAAAAAAGAACGAATGATAAAAACAGGAAAATGACAATCCACAAAATTTCAAGCGTCAGTTTGTCTATTTATGCCTTCAAATTCATTTTAGTCACGGAATATCGATCGGCGAGATTTGGGCTTTAATATGGCCCAAAAAAGGTAAACCTTTTTATGAGTGGTCAACGGAGAAAACATGTACGGCTCCTGCCAGACTCATAAAACGCAGCAATTAAGAAGGAAACATATGAAGAAAGGGAGGAACGAAAAGATCGAAAGATATATAGAGGAGTTGGGAAGGAGGGTTCGGAAAGGAAGGGGGATGCGGGGGACGGGGAGAGCAGCACACCACTCACTGCACACACTGCCCTCTGTGGGAGCCAACCCTTTTGAGGCAAGTCTCTGTTCCGGCGAATTTTCCACCCGGCCGAGTGTTATCCTTTCTTTCGCTTTTCCCCCACCCTTTTATTCATTTTCATTATCGTTATTCCTCGTATAGTGCCTCCTCTTTTGAATTTAATTCTGCCCCGGACTTCAAGGCCCTTCTGAAACGACGGAGGTCGAAGAAGATAAAGATAAATGCTGTGTGCGTTCGTACGCCTGTGTTCTGGGGTGTATCAGAATACATACGCATACACGGAGCACATATATACATGCAGAGACTCAGGCGAAACTATCTTTCGTTTATTCTCCGTCCTCCGAAAAGCATTTACCAGCGTGCTCAGTTTTCTATATCCTGCCCTCTCCCTTCTCTTTCGATAAGTAGCTTGTTCTCGTTGATATATTTCCGGATTTATTTTTCCCGTCGTTTCCCACCCTTTCTCACACCCAGGACCCCTGGTCCTCTCCATCATCCCCACACTCCGGGACTCCTTCCATTTGGCCCTTCCTTCTCTCCTTATCTGCCCCGCCCGAAAGAGATCCTCCTCCTTCGACCGACTAACCATAACATCAATCCCCCTCACTCAAATCCTTGGTCGGGAAGAGAGAAAGCGAGAGGGAGACGCAAAGAGCAACTGAGGCGTTTCGACTTGTCCCGCAGTCGCGATGGAAGCGTCCACAAAGCATGCGCAGAGATCGATAGGCACCACACACGGCGGCGGCTCCGTGTAAAACCTGTGATCCGTCGGACTGAGCTCGAAACCAAGAGGCGGCGCACGATCAAAAGCCTAGTTCCATGCATGAACGTTCCAGGCCCGCTTTTGAATGGCATTCCGGCGTTTACGACTACAATTTCGACCGTCGACGGGCCCCTTGGCCGACCGGGACGAACCCGTTTGAAAAATACCGCACCATGCTCAATTCACGAGCGCCAGATGATAATAAATAATTTCTGGATTATATAGCACTGGCGGTTTAAAACTGGCCGAGGGAATAATTAAAAGACCATCTCTTTTGCATCAGTAAAAGAGAACACCCTATCAAATTAAAAGAAATGAACTTCAGAACAAATAAATATAGGACCGCATTTTTGACAAGAAAAACTTAGTGCTTAAGAAAATCGCGTAATTGAAAGCAGCAGCAATATAAACAATAATGTTATTCCTATAAGTGGGTTAGGAATAATTCAATGTTTCTCAATTAGATTTCATTATATTTCTATTTATATTAATTGCATCTTTTGTATAGTTGTTTCAGATGTAGTCGATTAAGATTAACTACATATTTTATGATGTTTTTCTTGTGTATCATATAAATATATATTTTCTAATCATTTCACCTATGGTACTGATGTTAAATTTGCATATATTCTACTTCATCCATGAGGAAGTCATGTTTCACCCAATATGACAGTGAGCATTAAGAAGCGATGAATTTCCAAGAAAGATTACAAATATTATATTAGAAATAATAACATGACTAATAGTTAATTTTATTTAATTCCATAATATAATATTTCCCCATAGTGAATTCATTGCAATTTATTTCCCAGTATGTAAGAAACAACAAGTATTAACAGATACAAGTTGACAAACTATAATCTGTCAGTGAGCTGGATTAATCTATGAATCTTTTGTGAAAACTGCTAAAAATTATCAATACAATTTATAATATCCATTCTATTTATTTATTAAATAATTTTGGTATAGTATCCTCTATGTAATCTCCCACCGATAAATGTTTAATGTAAAGTAGGAATGAAAACTGCACAAATAATGAAAAAATAGAAAAATCATTTCACGACGAGTATTTTTGCATGCTCACCTACACCGTTTCTAAGTTAATCACCCTCGTATATGTGACAATGGGAAGAGTGAATATAAGCTATAGGTTTTGAAACGAAGGGGTTGTCTTTAATACACAATAATGCATTACGAAAGGAGTCAACTGATACAAAATCCCTATACCACCGGAAGACTTTCCACTTTATTTGACGGCAATTGTTTCAGTAAAATAAACGAGTTGATGATGAACAATCACTAGCTCAGCATATAAGCCAAAACATCGTTAAAAATGATTGTGCAAACATAGGTAAACTATAGTGAGAGTTAACCCATATTTAATTGAGGAGAGAGACGAAGCAACTGTTTTCTAGAATCACCAAAATAGAGTTACATTGGATTAATTAAAATTGGCAATTTTAATTAAATATGATATTCCAACATATCACGCCCGAAACCTCTCTTTTTATTAGTTACATTAGAGTTTTAGAAGTCATTCTCTTCAACTCTGAATGGTCAGTCTGAAAACACGGATGCGTAACTTTTCTTTCCTTCCTATCTTTGCTTGTACGCAAAAAGTTAATCTGACCAAACCGGATTAGAAATCTAAATTAAATCATTGCTTCCCGACAACCCGGTAGTCACACAACCGACTTTCCAGAAAGGTTTGTTGCGTGGAGGTTGCTTTCGAAATTTTTACTGAACGTACTTTCATCTATTTTGTTGCCAATATAAGTGCTTTGAAAGGTTATCGGCATAACTCAGTAGTTAACTGGTATATAACAAATTATCACTCGGTGAAAATCTCAATCCAATTAAGAGGCCGAATTCAGAGAATATCACGAATAAAATTCAAAATAATGCAAAAGCTGACCGTTCCATCTTGAAAATTCATCTTCTAAAACAAATACCGTATAGAAACCAATCAATAACGTAGAAGAAAGATAGACCCTGGCCCCTATATTGATGGAGTATTTTTCGTATACTACATTGATTAAAAAGTTCCCGGAATAACCACCGTGTGGCGCTCCCATCGTTCCGATTTGAGTTTTGTTTTTTTGTTAAATTGGTACATCTGTTGTTGATATTCCCTTTAAATCTTAGTGTCATAACTTGACATTTGCAAACGTTACGTAGCCAAGAGTACATCTATCTCTGTGTGTGTTGGCGATTTTTTACAATTGCAGAAATAGATTTAAATTTGCAACAACGAACTTGTATTAAATTTTGCGTAAAAAACGGATTTAGTGGCGCACGGACGTTGGAAATGTTGGAAAAGTGTTTCGGCAACGATTCTCTAAAAAAACGGTCGTTTACCAGTGGCACGAGCGGTTCAGAAGTGGTCGTGAGTCAATCGAAGATGATGAACGCAGTGGCAGACCATCGACATCGAAAGTCGGTGAAAAAATTGATAAAGTAAAAGAAATGTTGGTCAATAACCGCAAATTAACCATCAGAGAAATAGCGGAGGACTTGAACATTGCCTATGGATCCGCCCAAGACATTGTGGTTAATGATTTGGGTTTCCGTCGTGTAGCAGCAAAGTTGGTGCCAAAAGACCTCAATTTCATGCAAAAAAGAGACCGTGTTGACGTCGCAAAAGATATGATTTACGAGGCTGAATCCGATCACACATTCATCAAAAGGATCATTACTGGAGACGAGACGTCGGTTTATGAGTACGACACGCAATCCAGACATCAGGCAAGTGAATGGCGTTCACCAAATGAGCCGAGACCAAAAAAACCACGTCGTTTTCAGTCAAAAAAGAAGGCAATGCAAGGTTTTCATGGATTAAAACGGTGTAGTGCATCATGAATTTTTGCCAGAAGGCCAGACAGTAAACAAAGAGTATTATTTGGGCGTTATGAGACGTTTGCGTGAAGCAATTCGCCGAAAGAGACCAGAAATCGTCGCACAGTGCGTCGAGACCGTCGCACAGTGCTATCATTATTCGTAATTTTTTGACGAAAAATGCAACAAATACCATCCAACAGCCACCGAATTCACCTGAGTTGGCTCCCTGTGACTTCTTTCTGTTCAATCGAGTTAAAAAACCATTACGGGGAACGCGTTTTAGCAGCCGAGAGGAAGTAATGGAAAAATCGCAGGAAGCACTGATGGACATACCGAAAACCGAATATAAAAAATGTTTCGAGGATTGGATCAAGCGCTGGCATAAGTGTGTTGCAGTCGATGGGGATTACTTTGAAGGGGACAATATAGATTTAGATGAATAAACTTGTAGTTTTAATTTTCTGAATAAATTCCGGGAACTTTTAATCAAGGTAGTATTACGCAATTTACCTGCATCTGAGAAGTTATTGTTGGCTCTCAAAATTTCAGAGTTTATTCTGAAACTCAGAAGCACAATAAATATGACAAGAGATACCGTTGACATTAAAATAATTACTGAGAAAACATGTAAAAAAATAAAAGTTGATAACATCGGATATTAATGTTGGTATTAGCGCTCTTCTGCATCAATTCTAAACATTCAATCAACAAAAAACAAGTATTTCTTCCATGTTTATCATCCAAGTCATGATAGCGATAGGAAGTTGATCCTGTATTACAGACTAATAAAAAAATATGCTTAAAACGATGTGTATGTGCTGGGCCTTTATTTGTGTAGACACACTTTCGTAATTCAAATAATCGTAATTAATTTTAGTCAACTTATTTTTCCGGCTTAATTCTACAATTCATCATCTCATACAAAGAGATAATCTTCGGAGTTCGATATTATTATAATCTTGATTTCCTTCGAAAGAAGGTCGCCCGCCAAAACAATCTTAGTACTTTTCGTTCAAATTTACTTACCATATTGCACAACAAATTTTGAATGGCTCGAACTAAAATAGCGAGATATTTCATTCTTTTTACGATACTAAATGTAGTCGGTGAATGTATGTTTGGTTAGCGTCCACTCGAAATTATCATTCATAATATACCTCATCATCAAATAAATATTTTATTAAAAATTTGCATGCATAGGAATCCCACATCATTACTGAAATAAGTGATATTTTGGACCTCTTTCAATAAGCCTTTAAAACAAACGCTACTTTTTCAACCTAATTCTCATTCTTACCTTTATTTGGACAACCCACTTAGTTTTTCGTTAATTTTTTTCCGAAAATTTCCATTTCCTCGTCCTCAGATGCGCTTAATGTGTAAAAATGCACCTATTAATTCAGTAAAAATTGAAATAAGTGGTAGCATAATAATATTTTTATACAAGAAGAAAAAAATCAGTGATTTTTACTAAGAAACGTAATTTCACACAAGAAAATAACGGTGGCATTTCCACAAAAAACTAATTGCTAAGTGATTTGAGAACGCAAACAAACAGAAAATGTACCATAGTGTCCTCCCACGGTGTTTTACCGATAGCTTGTATTAAAATTACTCATGTATCCAGTTTTTTCTCAAAACGGGAACTTTAATTGCCAATTTAGGATTTACGCAGTTATTTCCGATTGTTGATATCATACACAGAATATGTCGGATAAATTGAAATTCGAATTTCATTAAAAACCGTCACTCCTGACGTCTGTACGTGCTTGGAGATGCAATAAAATCATGACATTCCCGTGGTTAGGTTTTGCACGCCAATTTTCAAGATCTAAAAGGTGTATTTTACATAAAAATTCATTTAAAACAATGCATCTATCATTAAGAAGAAAAATAAAAACAGGTAGATAAGGCCATTCCCGGCTCATGTAAATACTTTAAAGTTTGATATTTACCTATGAATGAATAATTGTTGCACTGCATGTTAAAAAATAAAAGTGGAATATTGTTTTCAATATTACGTGTAATTAAACCATATATTAAAATATTCCGAGTGAATTACTTTCGAATTTCATTCAACAACGCACAAAAGATCATATGCAAGGATTTATGAGAATCAAAAACGATTGCCCAATATATTTTTTGGATCCAATGGGATATACGATCAACTCCGAATTTTACGAGGGGACCCCTGAGGGATGCGACTCTAAAAAGGGAAGAGACAGACAAGTTTTAGGGGTCGCCTCCCTCATTCCACAAATCTCTGACTTATTCCATTTTGACGAACCCGTAAACAATAGCTTACCCCTCGTCACTCACAACTCCCCGGCCTATCAGAGCCTTCCCAGGGTATATTGGCGCCTTTTTAAAGTGCCGAATCCCGCTGCATGTCCCATTCCCCTTATCTGCCAGTCCCGCTCCATGCATCAGCCAGTCCCCTTTCCCTCCTATTCTCCTTTCTTTACACCTCGCTAAACATTTCCTGAACATCTCGCATGGACCTTTCTATCTGCCTCCACGTCCTTTTTTATAGTTCTTCACTACTCCGTTGGCTCCCTTCGCCTTCTTTACCATGAAATTCCTGAATACGTGCAATGGAATTGCGCAAAGCAACACCAAAGTAGGACAAACAGCCATGTCTCATACCAACACCTATTCCAAACCAACCACGCTTGAGTTGAAGACTGCTCTCTGTCTTTTGTTTTACTTCTAAAACTTATTTGTAATTATTGACTTTTTTCACATTTATGATGTTACCAAACTAATAATCAACAGCGGATTCCACTTCCTGGGATTGGGCTACGTCGGTCGGCTTCTATTGAATGAACACTCCGAAGTGATGGTGCTTCCCAAAACGTATATGAAGTTGCCCATTAAATACAACAAAATTCCAGAACATCTCAGGAGGTTGGTATCTCATGACGATGCAGAAGTCTTCGCTTTAATTTTAAGCGCTAACATTGTGGAGGAAATTGCTATATTTCCTCAAAGTCTAAATTTTCATGCACAAGTTATTATAACTCAAGAGCTAAGTTTAGTCCCTTGGTAAATTCAAGTGAAATCATTTCGGTCCGGTTTGTCATGTGGGGAACTACGGAGAAGGTATCCCGTATTTCCATGATAATTTCGTAAACGCCAAGCGCCATATTTAACAATGAGCCCACTGAAATATTCCTTCAACTTTATGAAACCGGGTTTCTCTCTAACTCACAGCTGAGCAGACGAAGGAATACGAAGCCTATATCACTCATATGATTGAGTCGCTAAATACGACAATGTGTAAAGTCGATACTATTGATGCTGCATTATTCCTATTTTTAATTTAATAAAAATGAAATAGAGGTTTGAAAAGTGCACCCTTCCAGGATGTCTATTACAAGAGAACAAACTTTCAGGTATTTTTCTACAGGTTTCTTTCAGTCACTAACTTAATTTTTGTGGTTATAAGTACATATTTTCTGAAAAACCCATTTCTCCGTTATGGCTTTCCTATAAAACTACCATAAAAAAAGAACGACACTTGAATGGCAATTTTTCGGCTAACAGCCCATTAAAAAGTTAACGTCAGCTTATTCAGATAAGATAACTTAAAAATTAATGGTTAAAAAATGCAGGCACCTTTAAAAAATAAAATTTTAATAATTTTTTGCCAGTCGCTGACACTACCTAAAAGGTATTCCCTCTAAGTTTAAGAAGTATCAATCACTTTGGGAACACCACCATTCTGATTTTAAATATTTAAAAGTTAAGGTGCAAAGTAGTAAAATGAGTGACCCGCAATCATGTTAAATCCAAACTTCTTTAAAAAATCATACACATATAAAATAAAATATCTGGTTACGCTGATACATTTTCACTTATATTTTTATTTTAGATTCACTAAAAGAAACAAACCCTGATGATTACTCATTGCGGTGAAATGACTTCTGACCAACACTAAGCATTTTATTTAAATTCCAAATTTCATTTCCAACTCCTTTGTGATGCTTGAACGGAAACCTTGAGGCCCGCAAATATTTGTACCGTCGTGGCAAATTAATTAAATGTTGCCACCCGAAAAATATTTTTCAAGTAGGGAAATCACCGATTGAGTTTACGTTCTCAATCAAAAAAATAAACAGTAGCACTTTTCAAAATTTTAATATGCGATGGAACAACGGCTTTTTATGGATGTCTCACGATCGTAAATGATGCACTTCCCAACTGGCCGTAAAATATAGAAGATTGAACGAGAAGAGCATGGTTTTAATGAGATTTTTGGTAATACTTTTAATTGAGATAATTCCCTAATGGATATCAGTATAGCCACAGAATCGAAGGAGGCAAAAATATATATTGTAAATTTGAAATAACTTTAAAAGCAAGGGATGAAAAAAGATTTCAAAGTGACAGTCAGAGGATGTAAAACGACGAGAAGATATAAAATTATTTTCCGCCATCTATATTTTTAAAATTCCAAGTGAATATTAAGAGGAAATCCCAGAGTTCTCAAGAGGCAAACTTGTACTACAAGGGGTTAGAAAATAGGACATGATTAAAATGGTGAAAGGGGATATATATCTACAGTAATCGTTAACTGGGTCAACACCTTTAATTTATTTCTCTAGTTTGCTAGTACCAGAATATTTTCAAGCAAGATTTCCCTTTCTATTCCCCTGGTGAGCAAATGAACAATACCCATGATATTACAGGAAAGAAAGTACCCTGTACTTCAGGAAAGAAAGATAAAACTTCTGTAGGATAAAAACTGACGGCAATATATGAAATTAACAAACATAAATAATCAAATAATAGTGCGACACGAAAGGTGATCTATTTTGAGTCGGTTCCCTAGTAAGGCGGCTGTGAAATTTCTTGACCTTCTACTACGCTAAAAGGACTACTCCGAAAAGAAAGGATAAACCCCCCAAATAATTTATGCCAAAAAATATGAAAAAACCAAATCGCAAAATCGCATTACTGGCCTCGGACCACGGGGTCGTTTGTCGTGCCAGGTGGAGAAGGGATCAGCACCCCCACTCGAAATTCCTGCAAATCAGAGTAGATGACAGAAGAATAGAAGATGGAGAACAATAGTAATGAACATGGACCTGATCCGCATGGTAAAAGTAAATGACAAAATATCATTACTAGAAATAAGAGCAAATCCGATCGATCTACTTCGCTAGCCTAAAGGTTACAATCATTACTTAGCGCATTGCAGAATAGGTGCGATGGGAATAGATTGAGAATTATACAGAAAACGAGGGTCTCTAGATTCTCTGGGAAGAGGAACGCTAAGGTAAACATTGAATTTGAAGGAAATAAACTAGAACGAGTGGAACATTTCACCTAATTCGTAAGCTCTTTAGAACGTGCAAAAATTGGTCGACTTATTAAAAAATAAATGTATTGAGTAAATACGCTTTTATAGAGAAATTGTTAATTATGGCAGGAACCTTGAGTAAAAATATAAACGAAATAAGTGAAAACTTCAACAACAGTTTGTATGGCTCGTAAACTTGGTCATTGATGGTACAGAACAAATGTAGATTGCGTAAGGTGTTCGAGATGAGTGTGGAGAATAATACAATAGATGTAATAAAGGGGCAGGATAGAAAACAGCGATCATATCTAGACACGTACATACACAGTAGTAGATTATAGATGTCTGTCGAGAGAAATTCGAAAAAGATAAGTTAAGGAGAGCCAGAAGATATAATAATTAGATGCAAAGGGATTGTCCTATCGGTTTTAGAGGAAATAATACTGAGAAAGTAAGCTAGAGTTAGTAAACATCTAGGCATTTTGCATGGAATTAAGAGAGTGAGAAATCATGCAGTGTCATTCAATGAGTAATTGCCATATATAGTATTGGATTGAAGAATTTAACTTGTATCCCGTTAGTTAGTCTTATGACTACATAACTATGTAATGTCATTGTCCATCCAATCCCTAACGTGAGTCAGTAGATTATTTCTAATAGTAATAATTACTAACAATTACTTAGGGATGAAAAACCTTGCATATATGTTCAGATCAAATTTATACTATAAAAATGACATTTTTTTTGGTGTTATATGTATTTAAAAGATGAAAGCCAATATTCTCAAGAATTTTTAATTCGTTTGAAAATAATGTTGATTGAGCGCATAAATTAAAAGTGAAGAACCCCACGGAAGGAAGTAATTAATATTAAGATTATTATTAAAGAGAAATTAAAGCAATAGAAAGGATTTTGGTAGAATAGTACCATCATAATAAATCTATACGAAATTTCAATAACATCTCATAATGACTTCTATAACAATCAGTTATATTTTCTTTCGCAGAATGTTCTCGTAAAAATGGAACGTACGCCAACTAGAAAGAAAATCAAAGACTAAAAAATCTCAATGAAGAGATCATACCATCGTAAATTGAAACACGCAAATTGATATATAAAAATAGTGTGGAGATATTGACCTACGAAAGAGAGCCATCAACAATTATTGGTGGAACTCACTGAGATTAGTTTGAAAGCTTATTATTTTTCAAAATATTAATATAGAAAAAACGAGGAAGTTCTAGAAAAGGTGGTGGAATAGAGAGAAATGTTGAAAGAAATCGGGAAGGTGAATTCATAGTGATTTAATAGGTGAAGGAATTATGAAGAATAAGATAGAGATGAGGACTTTAGGCATGAGGAAAAGCATAGGTATATTACAATTTAAATATACAAGGAACGTAGTCACGGTCGTGAATCAATGTAAGCAAAAAATACCGTGACCGTAAACTTTTTTGTTTACATAGGCATATTATATGAAAGGAAAGGGGTTGGATGTATGAGCGAAATTAAAGATGGGTTTAGAGTAATGTGGGGTGTCAAGTTTGCTTCTTTTAAGGCTGGGCTATAAAATATAGCTTTTTGCCAAACCAAATACTATGTTAAACGATATATTACCAACTAAAAGTGATAAAAATTGAATGTTATAAAATCTCAAAATGCTCAAAATCTCAAAACACTAACTCGAAACTCATCTCTGTACCTTCGAAAAAGATCAAAAGTTAGCCATTAATATTATTTCACTTAGATGTTCCCACTTGCATCATGATTATTAATAGTACACATACACTGCAAAACAAAAAATTAGGTTTTTAATGGAAATATAGTTCAAAATTAAAACAAATATTTCAGGGTATGACGGGAATTTTTAACCCAACAACTCTAGAATGTAAATGTGAATATAGTCAGCAAGCAGGCATCAATAGGTAGAAATACGAAGGATGGCTTTAGACTATTTAATTTATTGTTCAATTTTACATTTTGAGTTGACATATGGCCGATCAACAAAATCATCAGTGGTTTAACATTATTGCTTCACAGTGCATGGGCACTGCTCTTCTTCCATTCATACAATCGATACTAACCTCGATTATCTTCATTCCTCTTACCCACTTACCAGCAATTGTTCCCTCTTTTACTGTCTCTAACAAATGCCTTACTCAGTATTTTCCCCATACACGTTATGCCTTCCTTTTTCTCGAGCTATTTTTCCTCTGTACTAGATTTGTCTGTAGTTTGGAGAAAATATTGTCGTCCCAGCAGTATATTTTGCTGTTTCACAGCACTTGGCTAAGAATTACATATTATTGCGCTGATAGGATGGGGTGGGATCCCCATGGTAGTAGGTAACATATGCGTACTCGTAAAATTTAAAAGATTGCATTGATCGCAGGATTAGTATGGAGTTGGATGAAATAAAATAAGCAGCAGTGTAGGATATAGAATCAATAGATTCATTCTTTATCAATAATGAAAATATTTGTGTTACCATACTTATTACTTCTCCGCTGAGTTATGAATGAAAAGTATAAAACTCTCCACCGTAATGATCTCATGAGATATAACTTCAGTAAGGTGCTTGAAAACATAAAAATCATCTCCTATGATGGCTAAAAAGTCTGTTTTTACGAAAAAATACTTCTAAAAGAGGAAATAGTTTTCTAGAGAATAAAATCACCCGAGCCATAAAAATCCACCTCGTTCATGTAGCAATTTCTTCCATTTGTTCATAGGATTTCGTAAAACTGTCCAACTTGCACTCAGCTTCTTTATGCAGAATTCAATGCACCTACACCTGAGTTCACGACAACGGTAGAGACACATGAGATTGGCTTTACCGTCATAATAAATGCATTGCCGTGCATGAGCGACGAACCGGAAAAAAAGCTTCAAGACGTGTGAACACGAACGTTTATAATATTAAAATTATTAAACCTCGCCTTCTTTGGCCTACAAATACTTAGAAAACTTTTAAAAGGAGTAAAAAAAATACTAGCTGAGCCGTATCTCTGCAGAAGCTCAGTAAATGATATAAATTATCCTTATGTGTTTTTATTTCTGAATGAATACTCGTGAGAGTACACAGCAAAAAATAATGGATAATTAAATGAAATAATGCTAAAAATGATGGAAAATAAAATGAATAATGCCTTGAATAGAATGCCAAATAATTCAAGAAGTTCCAAGAAAGTGCGGGCGGTGACGGACTTTTAACGGAGTCATCCGCTAATATACATTTCCATGCTACAATTTAAAGAATTTAAAAATCATTCGCCTTGAAATTGTAGCATTGAAATCCATATTAGGGAATAATTCCTTTAAAAGTTACCTGTGCAGCATCTCCCGCCGTTTCTTGGAATTTGTCAAACGTATAAACGGCCTAGATGTTTAAAGTTGGCTCTAACCTCTTGGACAGCGGCGCGTGGCGCACAACTACAAATGCACGTGACGTATGCACGGTATTTCGTCACAAAACCTTGTCCTTTAAAGCCCCCAAAATTAACTGGCTAAAGCACTTGACCGGACATCGAGAGATTCGGGTTTGAAGCCCGGTAAAGACGAATGATTTTTTCACTCTGAAATTGCTGCATTTCAAGAAGCCATTCACAGGTAGGTGATCTTCATTTAATTTGCTTGCACTAACGATAAAGGCAACTACAACAAAATCCGTTTAGGTAGTTGGCTGGGTTATGTTAAAGTACACATACAGGCATGAATAGTGGAATATAGCGTGTTCATATCCCAATTTCTGGATAGACATAGTAGCATACAACGCTGGGGTAACATACAAAAGGTTCAATATGGTAACATTTTCAGCATATTAAACAAGGTTTCTCGTCTAAATACTCAAAAATCGACGTTCTGTAAAAAAGCATAAAATTAAGCAGCGTTAAATAATTCCGCTCATATTAATTTTTTGACGAAATACCATTAAAGCAGTACCAGATCGTTTAAGAATTCATTCAACATTAACTAACGTAGATAATTAAATTTAATACTTCATCGGGCCAGAAAAACCATTTTCATTAATCATTTAAGGAACCCTCTTCATCTTTCGTTTATTGTTATAGCTAAACCCTTGGCTTCGCTTCACTCCACGCCCTTCCCTTATTCCTTTCCTGCTGAACAAATGCAAGTCGGTTTTTGATGCGAAGAGCCTATGAATATGCATTGTGGAGGTTCCACTCTTTCCCAGCGAATATAATGAAAAAACTGAAGAGTGGGCTGCGTGACGGAAGGGAATGAAGGACGGGAAGAATCCACATAAATTTTTACCCTTTCGATTTCGGGCGCACATGTCAAGATTTCATGCCAAAAAAAAGGTCAATTTTTTCCTGATGGCAAATAGCGGTGCTTCCAACAATCATTTTTGCCACGCCCAAAAATCTCCATGCGAGTAAAATAACATAAAAAACGGCAAAGAAGTCTGACCAGTGTTATCCTTTCCGAAGGGAATGCAAACTCTGGTTCCCAAGGAAACCCGAGAGTCAAAATATTCATAAAAATGAAAAGGAAAGGACGTAAAAAAAAGTCAACTCTCTTCTCTCTTCACCCTCCTTTGCCCTTTTTTAGGTTCTTCATGTATAATGGAACGCTTCCGTACGGTTAGTTTTCCAGAATGGACTGAAAGAAAGAATCGTTTTGACTCAAATTGAGTTTGACTACTTTTCTTCCAAATTAGAGAATCAATATTGAAAAAAATATATGAAAAATATGACAAGAAGTTATAAACTATATATTAAACTTTAGGAGACTTCTCTTGAGATTCCTCAAGACGTTCCTAAAAGAAGTGTAGCTGGACAGTAAATATGTTTGATTTCGTGGTAATTTACAATTTGGATTCATAATTAATCTATAATGAAAAATGAGATTTTCATTCAATGTATTTCGCAGACGAATATGAATACGAATCTTAATGCGGAATAATTAAGGTTCTGCTTGATAATTATTACCATATTAACTTCCTTAATTATTACGAATGATACATTATCGGATTCAAACCAGATTAACCGGGATTAGCTTTACTGAGTTTCCAGAATAAACAAATATTATTTGCGAAAAATTCATTAATAAGTGACATTAACACAAATTAAACGATGCGGATTTCATCCCGTGCTGAATGAAAATGAATTATTAAAGATACATTTTAATCGAAATGCAGAAGGATAATTTTTAATGATGACCTCAGAAGATTTCATATCTGTTTTGAAAATCCCTACCATGTTCACAGTATTACGAATATACAGCAAGAACATGAAATTTACACAGGGTCTATTGGCAACTTCTTTTACAAGTACCATCAAATATTTATTCCATTTAAGGTGGATGGAGGCTGTTCAAATGTCCTAATTCTTGATCGGTAAGAAGTAATTGATTGTCGTCTTCACGGGTATTAAATATCGTGCGACGGTAATCAACCCGACAGTTGGTTAGGGAGAAGGGAGAAAGGAGCTGACCTCGTCCTGTTTCAGTGATGCACAGTTTTATCTGTCGTCATGGCCACGAAAGTTTTTTATATTTTCTCAGGCAGCAATTGTAAAACTGCAAGAGAGTTAGCAAATAATTCGCATATTTTAACGATTTCATCAAATAAGTGTACACATAAAGTTACTAAAGCCATATTTTAATCTAATTTAAAATGAAAATGAAGCTTTTATATCAATTAAATGGAAAAAATTAATTATAACGTGGAATTAAACTATCATTTACTTTAAAAAAAAACAGAAACAGCGGTCGCCGGCCGCATAAAAGGCAGTGACAGGCCGCAGGTTAGGTACAAGCCCAAGGGCGTGTTATATCCATAACCGCATCACAGCAGGGAGGCAATTGCTGTCTGGGGGCCTCCTACGGTTAAAGAGGAAGGTCTGATTCCCGAGAAACGGAACACCTTGGGGGAAGCTGGAAATGTCAAAGGTAAAAGGGAGTCAAACCAGGGTCCTAAGGCCAGTACACTCCACCACTGTGCCAATAGAGTCCTAAAACGTCTTGAATGAAGTTATTCGGCCACGTGAATCTATTACGTATTCGTAGTTGCGACGGATTAGGACCCAAACAGTAAATGGAGGGGAAGAATTCGCTAAGTTCCTCAATGGGTGGTTAACTTCACATTTCTTGAGATTTTCGTATTTTCCAACTATATTGCCAATCCAAGGGTAGCGTATCAGAAGCAGAAGGCTTTAGGACAACATAAATAAAGCGAAGCGTAGGGTGAAAGTACCAAAAAGGGCTATGACTCATCCATCCGATAATTTTAAGAGTCTACAGGGTTCGTCCGGAAAATAAGTTTATGATGCTCATTGTCTTTTTTGACAATAGGGGAGTGGTCCACTACGAATTTGTACCTGAACGACAAACTGTAAACGCTGCATTTTACGTCCAAGTGCTCGACAGGCTTCGAAAACGAGTCGCCCGCGTCCAGCCAGCGATCAAAAACATCTCGCTAAGCCACCAAGGCTTTATGGCTTACCAAAAGTGCACAAAGATGGCATACCACTTACACGTATAGTAAGTCAAATAGACGCCCCGACCTACCGGCTCTTCGAGTTCCTTGCAAGTTCTCTCTAGCCACATGTGGGGCAGGCACCTTCTTTCGTGAAGAATTCTGCTCTCTTCATTGACATTTTGGAAGGAGTGATCATAAGTAAGAACGACATTAGGGTCAGTTTGGACGTGTCATCACTATTCACCAATGTGCCTATCCAAGATTTAGTCAAAATCGGTAAGGAACTCACGTACTCCGGAATCACGGAAGACTTTCCTGAAATGGTTGAATATTGTCTCCGGAATTCTTACTTCTTGTGGAATGAAGACCTCTTCAAGCAACGAGGAGTAGCAATGGTGAAAGATCTCAGGTTTCCCCGGCGTATGGTATTCAAGAAGTTTTCTCGGGTTTCCCACCGGATCAGGTTGATGAAGTGCAACGGCGTTTCGAAGGATGACTCTGCCATCGTCTTCAGGGTGAAGACGATGGCAGAGTCAGCCTTCGAAACCTCGGTGCACTTAATCAACCTGATCCGGTGGGAAACCCGAGAAAACTTCTTGGAGAGTAGCAATGGGATCACCGCTCTTACCAGTTATCGCCAATTTATACATGGAAAGATTTGAGGAATCAGCGATCGTGACATATTCGAAGAAACCCAAACTATGGCTCAGGTACGTGGATGATACATTCGTTATCTGGCAGCACGACGTACAAGAGCTGAATGATATCCTGAGTCACTTGAACAATCTGCGTCGGGCCATACAATTCACGATGGAGTTGGACAAGAGCACAGAGATACCCTTCCTAGACCTATTGGCAAAGAGGAGGGAAGACGGTAGCCTAAGTAAGCCACGTGGTGTACAGGAAGGCGACTCATGCTGATCGCTATCTAAACTCATTATCGCACCACCATCAGCGCAAAAGGCTTCTCTTGTAGCAACTCTAGGACACCGTGCCTACGGACTGTCTGATGCTGAATCATAATCTGCAGAAAAGAAACATAATAATAGTCTTGCAGATAAACGGGTACAAGAGGTCCGCGGTCCTGAAAATAACAGCCAAGGAAGAGAAGCGTCCCCTCAACCATGGTGAAAAACGGAGCGACGCCGAAACGGCCAAGGCCCACGCCACGATGACTTACATTGCCGGGACGAGTGAAAATATATCTCGGGAATTAAAATATTACATAATTGCAAAGAGATACAGCTGTCTCACCAAAGTATCCTGTCTGATTACACGGCCAAAAGACAAAATTCCCAAGGAATTGCACGAGGGAGTCTACCAGGTGCCGTACTCATGCGGAAGGTCACACATAGGCTAGACATGCCGATCAGTGAAAACACGCTGTCTGAAAACACTGTCTCTCGTTTCGATTCGTTGAATGGTTTGCGCAGAGTATAATCAGTCCGGTCTTTTTGTGATCCCACCTTTTACATTTAAACCATGTTATTTTTTACTCCGACCAAGCCAATATGTTGGCCCTGTTAAAAACCGCTTTGGCCAAATTAATTGACAGGATATAAATAAATCATAGAAACAATTTACTTTTAAGGCTTTTTATTGAAAATCAGATAAAATCAAACAAAACTATTTCAAACGAACAAAGGGGTATTAATATTAAATCGCGTCAGTCAAACAGAAAAGCACGAATTAGGAATTGACAATAGTCATAGCTTAAATCCCTTGCACAATTAATCGACCATTACAAACAGATGACTTGTTTATTGGATGAAGAGGGGATAAACGTATATATGTAAGCTATCGTAATCTTTGATGTAGTTGTAATCACGCAACTCGCCAGCATTTCAAAACAATATACAACTCGGCGAAAACTATTTTGCAATAACCATTACAAGTTATAAGGATCGCTAGAATGAATACGGGTTGAAGTTCCACATTCTAGTTTTGACGGGAATGATGACAAATGGGAGTAACGGGCAGTCATGAAGGCTGAGATGAATGTGAGAGTAGAAGTCAATGAAGAAGCGGAAACTCAGCGACAAGAAAATAAAAGTCTAATAAAAACTCTGAAAGGAAGAGAAGATTATCCCAAAAAACATCTTTTCACACCCGAGGATATGATCAAGATAGTCATCATGGGAAATTGTCTAGGAGCAAACTACAAAGGAAGATCCCGATGATATGGAATGGAACACATAATGGTAGACGTATTCGTAAAGAAAAGGTATAGACGTATGAGAAGCTTGATTGATAGAATAATTGAGAGAACAGCATCTCATAGTTCTTGTTATTTTGCTGCTCAATCCACTCACGCAATCATGAGGTTTGAATTAGGGCTACGTTAGAAGTCAAACAAAGGTATAATAGATATTCTTATATCTTAAAAGTGAAATTTTTCATACGCCAACCTTCATCTTGCGACAGATATGAATATAGCTTCATTACTTTCTTCCGCCAGTTTTTCACTACTAAGATAAACTAACTATATGATTGATTACATAGTTCACTCAAGGGAAAATATACTAAAGCAGTAAATGCTAAGATGGAATCTATCTACGTTAACTACATTAACTCAAACGTTAAACTCTATCTAGCCCCTTTTCATGTTATGGGCAGACATATTTTGAACTACAAGGAGTTGCCCAAGGTATTAACTCAATCCGAGGTCAGATTACATGCCAATGAGAAGAAGGGAGTCGCTCTCTATTCACCCTCGCGGGTTAATTCCTCTTTTGGCCGCCCAAGGCTCTTTTCCAGCGACCTGCTGCCGGTCCATAGTGTGTGTGGCGAGGATTGACACATGAGAGATAGATGAGGGTTCTATGAAGATGTGGAAAGTGGCGACCTACATCAAGCAAAGGAAAATACTAAAATATCCATTTTTTTGAGCAAGAGTACTATTTGGAGGGCCTTCAGTATATTCGCGGATCAGCCTGAACAGTGCTTCCCTCTACATTCCATAAGTTCGTATCAAGTTATATTTTTCGATTTATTCTTTAAATTGAATTGGATTTTTACATTCTCTCTACGTAGGAGTCAACGGTAAGGTGTCCCCTTGCTATTTTTACTAATTAAAATTGGCAATTTTCCACGAAATAACATTTTTTTATTAATACGACCGGTTTAGATGTAACTACATAATCTTCTGATGAAGAAGATGAAGTTACATCGAAACCGGTCGTATTAATAAAAAATGCTATTTTGTGGAAAATTGCCAATAATAATTAATCATGATATTCCACCATATCACGCCTGAAACGTCTCTTTTTATCCCCTTGCCAAGTTTCCTTGCCAAGTGTCTTCTCGTTGGATAACCTTACCTAATTAAATATTGAGTAAAATTATTATAATGCAATTTAGAAATAGAAAACATTCTGAGTTCATTACTTCGTTTCCTGCAAGTCAAAAAATGCAGTGAAGAAATCTTCAATTTTTTAGCAATAACAACTCAACTACTACTTTAATAAGGATTTTGATATTTGTTTAGGTGAAAGTAAGTAAAGTAGAAATGGAATATGCACCAGAATAGCCGATATAGAAGTATGAAAGCAGAAGGGGTGAAAAGTTCAACTTTTACTCCATACAATATACTATAGAATCACAAAAAAAGAAACCAAAGGAGGGAACAAACCACCAAATTCAACATGAAATATTTTAGAAAATATGTTGGTATTGTGAGTACTGAGTAACATACGTAAATAGAAACAATCTATGAATAGCACCCAATCAGTGAATTATTAGAAGTATATAGTCAATTTAATCCACTGAATATCAAACAATTAATGAAAAAACAGCAAATTGGTTTAAAAGAAAAAATCCTCAGGATTCAGTAAAAGATTTAAGTAGCCTATATAGTAATTAGAAAAAATTTTGGTTTTTCAACAAAAATGCCAAAATAAATTGGCACTTACCTCTATGAAATTCTCAGAGGTGGCAAAACGAGGGTACGAAAAATACAAAATCCACATTTTCCATTAAAGCAGACACAAAAACGCCAAACTGCCAAGAGATAATGGAATTTAAGACTGGAAAAACACAGCGACGGAAACGAAGCCCAAAGAGTCGAACGAACAGGGAAATATGGAAAAGACTAATCTGTCGTTTCATCGCAAGGAAAAAAACAGAAGGACGTCAATCCCAATTAAAAAAAAGGAATGAGCAAATAAATCAACGTTTATCCTCGCATCCGCTCGTCGCTTCCGACCACTCCACGATCTTCAAAAAAATCTTCCAAAAACTATGGAGCGCACTGAAAATCAAGAATTTAAAATAAGTCGGATGCAACGAGTCGGTCGCTTCATTCAGGAACAAATAAAGAAAATGCCAGCTGACGGACTCTGGAAGTCGCTACATGAAAGACGCAATCACGATGCACTCCACTTGACTGGAAGTCGTTACACTCTCACCGAGTTTATTTCTCTTAATGCCCCAACCCCCAAATCCATCCCTATGGCCACTCTAAGGGCAAAATATACACTACGCCAACTAAGCGTCCACATTCAACCATTCCTCATCCCCCGCTCACCCTCGACTACCAGGATGCCCATATCCCTCACACCCGGCGCCGCAATAACTCCCCGAGCTATCCCTTCTTCCTTTTCCCTGTTCCCACTCCCTCACCGCCCCCCTTTTACCCATACTCAACCCACCCGTCTCTCCACGTGAGTCTGGGGGAGGGAAAGAAGAACATCTTGCGCTCCGCGCTCCCCAGCCGGCTGTCCAGGAGTGGGCGGGTGATGGATGGACTGCTAAAGTGCCCCAAAGGTTTCACGAGCAGTAAGTTGAAAAGGTGGAGGAGTTTTGCGGCGATGTTTGAGAAGGATGGAGAGGAGCCGAGAGAGACGAAACTGGGGAGAGGAGGAATGTTTACGTGGAGGGAATTCCTCGGGAAGGGGATGAGGTTCTAGAATTCATGGTTTAACGGTGGGGGAAGCGAACGTGCGGCCGCCGGGTTGGAGGACGTCGCGGATTGTGAGGTGAAGGAACAAGAAGGCCCAAGTGGAAGGGAAGATGTGGAACGGAGGAAGCAGCGGCAGAAGTTAAGCAAGTGTACAGGGGTGTGTTCACAGGATTTCCTCTCCAGGACGAAGAACCTTCCTCAGACCTGAATTTAAGAGTGCCAGTGAACTCATTCGACTTAATAACATTTGCTTTTCTTTAAAGGAGCACTGTTTTACCAAATGTTACATTCTGCCTGTGCCCACACCTCACGCAAAAGAACACTTTGTCTTTTCAGACAGTCGTGTTTCAAGGTAATCTCTGCTTTATTTGAAAATCTATACGAAGGGCGTTAGCTACATTCAATCACCACCAACGATCCAGTGCCACCGTTGACGAATTTTTCTGAAAACGATTACTTTAAAGAAAAAAACGAGGGCAGCTGTGATTGTTTCTCACACTCCCGATTCATTTAACTTTGGGATGCATTGCCAATTTTCCAATCTTGCCTTGCTTCATCAGGAGAAATACTGCAATTACTTGGAGTAATGGAGTTAGTAATTCTTATAAGTACGAGTAAACTGAGTCGCTTGAGTCTCTCCTCGTCCCCGACCATTTGTCTATGGTGGAAGAATTCATCTGCAGTTTATATATTTATCTTCTGAAAATGATTTTCGCGCTCCAGCAACCTAATATTCTCTTAAAACCTTCTCTTAACTTAAATTCTCTTAGCTTTAATATCCGAGAAAATGTAAAAGGAAGGAATGAAACATAAGTTTCTTGAGCAATATATTATAATTTTCATTTTGAAAATCCTCTTGAACAGTGACAAGGTACCTGAGCTTGCATGTTACTTAGTGGCGCATGGAAATCAATATTCTGCCCACCATTATTTTCTTCATCTACATAGTACCCCGTAAGACACCGCAAAGGCGTGTAGGGGATCCTAACCCTAAACAATCCCAGCCAATCTATACACACTTAAGCATTTACAACTCAGATGCAGATGTTTACACTATCAACTGAAACACATATGCATCTACCCTCAATCTACGCAACGTTTAATCTTGTCCCGACTTATAAATTAAATGCCTTTAATTCCTATAATGACTTTGATTTCTTACTCTTTTGATTCCGGATTTTCCGGGGAAAGAATGAGTATTAGTATCCATCTGTACTGGAATCTAGCTCCATTATTCGAATCTTATATTTATGGTCTGATCCACCTAAGTAAGGTGGGGTCTTAATAATTCCTTAAGTGTGATTGTTAAACTCGTTTGTTCTGAACCTTTCTAAAAGTCTCAGTCCGGCTTGTTCTCCTCGTATCTCTAGTGGCTCCCAACCTAAATCCCTCTCGTATTCTTATTATAACAATTTTTAACGAATCTGACGGATTTTCTCTGGACTTTATCTAACTCTTTTTACAAATTGTTTCCCAAGGATCCTAAATGCACTCGGCATATTCCAAATGAGTTATAACTAGAGCGAACTAAAACCTCTCTTTTACTTTCCCATAGCATATACCCAAAAACAGTTTAAAGAAGCCGAGTTTCTTTATTGCGGATCCGCATATTCTTCTGAAATGTGCTCCCCATGAAAGTCATGGTGTTAGAACAGTTAATTTCATCGACCATAGATAGCACTGAATCCTCTATTTCACAATTTATATCCAGTTTCCCGATATCAGCCCTTCTTGAACGGGAATTATTAAACAAGACATTTTGGAGAGCCTAAAGTACATACTTATGCATCAAAAAATACGTACATATTTTGGAAAGTCTAAAAATGTTAATTATTAGGTAATCTACCGGTTAAGGTAGGTTTTTGGATGAACATAACTATCAATTAAACATTTTGCAACTCCAAACAAAACCCAATCCAGCAACCTAATCTACATCAGGTCCCTCTTCATCTCTAAAACTGTTATGTAATCCAAAATAAATAAAATGTCTGCCTTTGTCCTGAATGGTATTCCTAGGAAAATTCGAGATTTCGTAGAACGACTGAGTGGCAGATGCGTCGAAAAACATATAACTCAATAAACATGGAAAATTGTTCGGTTTGTAACTCTAAATCGTCCTACAGCGGAATTGCATTCAGCAATTGCATTCCAATTATTATTCGCTTCCACCCTGAGGCAGTACTTACATTTCCTTTGCAAACCATAACTATAATTCATAAAATATCAATTATTCGTATGGACATTTTTCCAGTTCCATGATTTTTTTATTTTTTCAAAAGAAGCCCAAATCGCAGGAGAAATATATAATTTGAATAATCAGAACATTTTTTGCCAATATCTCAATTTTCATCCATGAAATAATCTATAAAAGCGATTGTATCCCGCTAAGAAAACCTCAAATATATTCCATCACTTTTATAGTATACCACAGTTTCATGCGAATCCATGGTAAGATGTACCAAACGGATCTCTTGAGTTAGGATTTACCAAACGTGCAGACTTACCCTTACGCTGCAACTGCAGAGCATACAGAACATGCGAAACTGAGGAGAACTTACTTTTTCAACAGAATTTACTTGGATTGGCACTCTACGTTTCCCCGTGATAAGGTGTCGTCATTACCTAATGATGTCTTTTTACGTGTTGAATCAAACCAAATGAATATTGTAACAATTACATTCTCTCTTTAATGTGATGGATGAAAATAAAGCCTGGACGTGGAAGGTTTTGTAGCACTTAATCTTTTTCTTTCTTAACTAATGCAACATAAATATCGATGCAGCGATGACAAATAAACAAAAATACGTGTTAACCACCTCGGATACTGTGGAATGTTCTAATGTACAGGAATTATTTCAAATAAATTGTGTAGGTTTCACTTCCTTTGTCTTTAAATGGCAATGCGAAACACATGTCCACGCTAGTAAATCATATTATGACTTTGGAGATGATATATTATTATCGTCAAAACACGTCGAATGAATTGAATGAAAAGATAGTGGGACAGTACGAAGTTTAGTTACTCATTTATCATTAGAAGATAAGGTACCATTCTATAACAAACGGTTTAGATGAATTTGGTGCTATTTTAGAGACCGCTTTTAATGGTTTCATATCATTATCACAATTTATTTTAAGTTTATTGATACCATGATCTAAAAAATCCATGCGTATCCAATGATACTCAGATTTATGTGATGAAATAGGGAAGGATGCATCTACTAATTTTTTCGATTTATTACCCTGATTCTAGTTTTTCAAATAAGTTCATTAACACAGAAACCAGTAGGGAATAAAGTATGCCTTATTTATGATTCACTCTGTAGAATAATAGCGGCAATGCAAATGTATAAATCATCGGACAGCTAAAATAAAATCCGGAAAGTAAAAGCCTACTTGAAAATATTAGAATGACGTTTATACTTCACCTATAAAAGTTTCATCGTCCATACTCCAAAGGTAAAGGTGAACTATCGGGGATTCCAAAAGATACATAAGGTGGTAATCACGTGTCCCATGAATGGACCAACAAATCCATCCAACGATGATTTATTTATCCCACGACTGCTAGAATGCTTTATTTATCAACTGAATGCTAGAAGATGGGTTTATTATCCATCAAACTTCACTTTTCGACAGTAAAATCAATTTGTGTCATCTAATTAAAATGTACCCATATTCCCAGAGAAGATCCTAAGAGCAGTCAGAAAAAACTTCCCCGGGGATCTTTAAATGGTATTATCTTCAGTTAAACTTTGTTACCGTTGGTTACCGTGGAGAACTTATAGTAAAAATATAAAATTGAGACTACTTTCATATTCATACCTGTCACTAGAGTGAAATAAAAAAGTCGTGTGCTGACTGACTTTCTAAAGAATATGATACATTAGCTAAAATCGAATCTGGTTGAAATGTCCATAAAAATTATGCAATGCAAACCACTGTTTACCATACCCATTTTAGTGATTAAATTAGAATGCGGTAATCCAATTTTAGTCAATGCGCAAAATCATGAACGCTAGTACTGTAGGATCATTCGGAGCTATATCTATATTGAGGGTCTAAATGTTTGCAATTAACACGAGAGGAATGCGTTTGCACAATTGCTAATTAAAGGCCTTGATTAGAGATATTTAACGGGCTGCGATAATTGTTCCGTAAAATCTGCGATAGTACGAAGTGGGAATAAAGAGAATTAATGCTAACAGGCTGCATTCTTACCTCGCGTCGTCAAATTATAACGAGTTCGTCAATTCAAGCAAGGGAATTTCTGCAGTTATGCTAATTCTATGACTTCATGCAATCGAGAATATTCGGGATTAAGAGTACTGAGATAGTAGATAAAAGTTTCTTTCAAATCTTCCCAAAATATTCGAAATAGAGGAAATGAATAAAAATGGTAATTATATGGCCTTTATTTAATGTGGAAATCGCCATAAATGGAAGGGAAATTATGTGAATTTTTATTTTGATAAACCTCTGGGCTAACAATTATTTTTGCTAATTACGATCAAGGAGTTGGAGTTTTATGCAAAGGAACTAAGATATGATATGAAATATTGGTATTATGACATAGCATCCGATTGCGCCATATCAAATTTGAATTGATACTGTATTGAATAAGATTTAATTAAATTACTGATTTTGAAGCCGACACAAAACAACCCTGCTTTCTAATCAAGTTCATTAAAGTAGAAAATGTCATAAAGTATTTTTATCCAATGTAGATAAAACTGAACCACTTTTAAAATTTAGGAGTTGGTAAAATATTTAAACGAAAGTCATTATTGCGATACTCATGCTTATCAAGGCTACGACAAAAAACGCAAAACAATGAGGAATTAACTGAATAAAAAGATAGCAACGAACATTTTTTTGTAAAATTAATTCCAATATATGTGAACACAATAAAGGAAAATCAAACTTGGTTTAAAACTTTTCGATCTTACCATTTATTTACTTAAACACACTCGCTCCACATTAGTCAGCAATTCCGTTTTCAATCAATAAAATTTATAATTTTAAATGCCATCCTTCTTTAAAACAGAAACATATAAATGGCACTGAAACATTCAGCGAAGAAAATCAATGTAGGTTTTATGGCAGAGACTAGTCAAGGAGGTTAACGAAGCCCTGAAAATCCAACTTGCAAGAGAATACCTGTTGGGATATAAAAAGCAATAAGACGAGCAAAGGGGAGGCAAGCGAGTTGGAATTGTTAAATCCCTACAAAATATTTTAGGGTGCTCTAAAAAAATGGATTTCAGAATTTCTTCCGGGTTTTCCTTATTATATTTGAAGGATTTACCGTCAAAATACTTGGTCGTAGTTAAGTTGCACCTGGATAAAAACGTTCACCAGGCGTCCGCACCGGATACCAACCTCTTTCGCCCATATCCCTCACATGAACTTCACGTTGTTCGCGGTTGATGGCTTTTGTTGCTTAGTCTCGTAATCCAGTTTCCCGCTCGCACAAAACAGCTGGTGCAACCTGCTGGGTTGACTACCTACGGTCGAAAGCACAGTGTTTGGGGAAGTGGTATCCCCATAGCTCCTCTTCACCAGACAGTGAGCGGAAGGTATAGGAACGGAGGTAAAGCGAGGTTTGAGTACGTACCTACGCTACATAAGCTCCACCCACCGGTCAGTAAGGCACCCCTGTTCTGTGCAGCGAACCCTTGATAAAGTTCAATCATAGAACGCCGGAAAGAAAAAAGTAGAAAATTTACGGAATATAGGAGTAAATGGACCCAATAGAATACCACAACTTTGTGATGAAACCTGTCTTATCTTATAAAAGATTTCGTAAACAAAAGTTTTTTTAAATGCTTTACGCCACATTTTGCACTACTATCCTTTAATTTTCGTAATAAATAATGCGCAAAGCACTCTCCAATTATTTAGTCAATGAAGATATCGAATAGGTGTCATTATACAACATTTAAATATAAAGCCTAAAAGCTGGCTAGAGCATATGCAAATGCGTGAGTAGGAGTGATGGTTATTCAAAGATGACACATCTAGCACGGTTCAATAATACCACTTCGATGAGAACTGTCCTAGACTATTGGATCTGTGATTGACGTTTTATAAAGCCTTGACAGATTGCATGTAATGATGATCTTTAATGCCCGAAATTCTGTGCATTACTTTCGTAAGTACGTAAGCTATGTCGATATTTTGACGGTTACTTCAAAAAATAAAAAAATCTCAGTTTATCAAAAAGCAGAAAAAGTATCTAACAAACAGATATTTAAATTGTAATATTTAATAGTAAGAACACATAAATTCCTAATATAATACTTTTAAAACCTTATTAAATATTATGACTGTCTTCAGCTCCTGATGAATGCAACACATGGAGTTGTATGATGATTTTGGAGTATTCATAAACCTGTAAAGACCTGTAAAAACTCTCAATATTTCAAGACAGCAGAACATCGTTTTTCACGCAGGTTGAAATGTTAACCGTATGAGCATTCAGGAGTTTACTCCAGGAAGAGGTAAGTTTTTAAATAATGCACCGTTAGAAGATACTGAGACCAACACATGCAAACTGGGAAATACTTAAACTTCAAATCACCAATCTCCGTGTAATAAGGGAACTTCTTCCACGTCCTACCGATGAATGGAATGAATAACTCAAACTTTCTTCCTATCCTTCCCTCCCCATCTTTCCATGTACATGAAACTTTTAGTCATACTCGGATGGTCTTTTACGAGTCACCTTTTACGTAATGGTAATTCAAAATTCAGTAACGAATTAATAAGAGAAAACCTTCATCGACTGCTCATTCCCTGCGGCAAAACATATCAAAAAAGTAAGAAATGTACAGTCATTGTACAAAAATACAAACTAAAAAAGCGATAAAGAATACCGATCACATACTTAACTATAGTGATCTTTTGGATCCATATTTTGGTATTTTAAATGAAACAAAAGATTCAACACTGATAAACAGCGTTGACCAATACACAATTCTTGCATTTTCGTGAAATGTAAAAATAGAAAAAAATCTTTTTTTGTGAATAATGAATAGAAATAGTAAACGATAGTTTAAATAATGCGATTAGTGTCACAGGATGAAATAATTTGGCGAAAATACCCGAATATATCATTGTGGTTTACAAATCCAACATGAATTATCTTCAAAAGTGAAGTCATATTTACTTTTCAAAAACAACCGTATGCGTGAATGTCGAACAACAAAGAGATTCGGTCGTAATTATTACAGAGGTCAGGGAAATAAAAATGATATGGAATAAAAATGATTCCGTAAATAATCACAAAATCATCCACCAATAGAAATAAATATTGAAAAAATTGATTAAATTCTGGGTACTTTGACTGGCTTGAATTTATTCATCATCACCAAAACAACGAGGTAATTTTCCACACTTACTGATTGGAATACTTAACTATTTTCATCATTTTAATATAATTATCAAAAAAATAACGTTTAATGATGTCTAACTTTTAAAACAGGGAGATGAGAAGAAGGGAGGCAGGTTTGGAAGCAGAGCGGTGTGGAAGTGGACGGAAGGGGTAAGAGTAGTCCAGATGGATGGATAAGTCATTGGGTTAATGGTAGATCAACACTTAGGCTTTATTTGGGGCTCGAAGTGGAAATTCAAATGAGGACAAACATTTTTGAAGAATTTTAGTAATAAAGTTGATAAATGTCATTGTTCAGTAAAACCATTGATCATTTCTTAGTGTCTCTGTTCCCATTGCCTCAATCGCCCTTCATTCCTCGTGTACCCTGAGCTTGACCATCGTTTTCCTCAAATGGCTTATCCACTTAGAGGATCCTTACCCTTTCTCCACCTATTCTCCTTCAGAATGCAATTACCAGAGGATAAAATAGAGAAACCTAGAAGCCAAAACTTATTTGTCAATATTTCTATCCTATTTACTTAGGGCAAAAGAATATTTCCGATGCGAACAAGCTCTTTCACCCATTGAAAAATAGCTCATCTTTGAGCATAATTTTAACTTACTTGATAAGATGAACGTTATAAAATTGTCTCTCATTCGAAAACGTTGTCGAGCCAACCTTATAGTTCACAAAATTTAATTTAGGTAGTGAGCAAATAACTCAATGTATGTGGCAATGATCATGATACGTTTACGCGCGATCTATCAAATACTTTAAATTTTAAAGGAAACTCATTCACAGAATTCCTTTATAAGGTTTACCCAACACATTCCTCAAAGTCAAAAACCGCCAGGCAGATAAGTGCAATAAGTATTATTTCTACCAGGATTCTCTATGCATTATATCAGATGTACAAAAAGAGTTAAAATGAATTAGCAGAGAATAAGGATTTAAGGCTTTGCTATTTTGGTAAAATCTTTTAATGTCGTAGGAGGGTTTTGCCAAAGGAATTTAGCTGAACAAGCAAACAAACCTGAAGTAAGGATTGCTTATTATTTAAAAAGACGATTTAAAACGTTTCCCAAGAAAATCACCCTATTATTAAATAAGGTGATTTAAATTAGACAGAGAACTCTCCTAAACCTAATTTTTCATATCGAGAGAGACGCTGATTAATAAAATCTACGAACAAAAGATACGGATATTAGGTGCCCTAACACCCCCCGCCACACGCCCTTGAGGCGGCTTGCGGGGAATTGAGTAGATGTAGATACACCTGGGTCGCTAGCAAAGCTCCCAATAATGATTCCCTCTCGATACTGAGCCACAAAAAAATAAATCCTTAAATGTAATAATTCATTCTGTAAATGAAGTTATATTATTTACGAAGCCAACGAAACTATTTACTTAACTAAAAATGCACATAGGTTTCATCAAAATAAAAATTTTAACATTTATTTGTTCGATCAGCGAAGGTGCAAATTATATTGGATGCAAGTTTTGATTTCAGAGTTGTATGTAAAAGTAGATTTTAATTGTAAAAAGTTACTAATTATTTCGAAGTAACTGAAATATACTCGTACACGCTATACCGTAAGCATTCTTGAAAATTTCCGTCCAAACTTGCCCATACTCATGATTGGAAGCATTACGAAATCGAGGAGGTACCACCGAAAAAGGCGTTTACGAGAAGCGAGGGAGAAGGGAAATACGTACAAAAGCTCCTGAAAAATGGGGTCGTTTTGTACGTAGGGGAAAAGCGTACGAGAGGGAAAGAGGGCCGGCACTGCGCGACCAGACTAGAGTCAGGGGCGCAGGAGATACGGTAAAGGGTTTGAAGGAGGTAAGCGGATAATGGTGGGAGATCGAGACGTTGCCGACGTTGAAGAAAGTAGGGGTTGGGGAAGCAGAAAAAGTTCCGACACTATCGGCGAAGGGGGAGAAGGTGGAATGGAGTATGACTAAGGAATGGTCGGGATGGTATAAGTAAGATATGGGGAGGAATGGATGGGAGTAGGAGAGATGAGTGAGCTAAGAGGATATAAGGCGTCGGGCGACGGCGAATGCAAGGAGGGGGATGAAATAGGCGGAGCAAAAGAGGGAAAGGGTTGGGCAGGAAGGAATGAGGGGTGGTGGGCCCAGCAGGGATTTTAGGTAGGCGGGAAAGGGTTATGGAGAGAAAGGGGAATCAGACACGAGAGAGGATTGCAAGGTGCGGAGGGGAAAGGTATTTTCTGGTAGGTTAGATGCTACAGATTTACTGGAAAGAGGAAGAACTTGTACAGGAGCGCCACTCTCGAGATGAATGAGGATCGTAGGATTTAAATGGTACGCCTAAGAGAGACGGAGGTTTGCGCGGATGCGAGGAAGCGGTGGTGGAAGGATGTACGGTGAGAAAGGGGCTGAAGATGCGGGGAGAAAGTGAGAGAGCGCTCCTAGGAGTATACATTCACCTTAAACACGAAACCTTGTAAGTCGACTCCGCCAAGAGACACGCGAGAACGTTTCCATGGTTTTCTACGAATATTAACCTACACTCAGGGATTCAAGCCTGGAAAAATTGGGTCAATACACAAACCCATTATATTTAGTTAGATGTTCAGTGTCCCGTAAGTGTCATATATTAATTTTCGTAGGAAATTGCTGGAGTAGAGAGTAAAGTCTTAGATAAAACACGTTTATTTCCCAACAGATTTGTCAGTTTTAATCATTTAATATGGGAGAACGCCAATAAGCACCCTCCCGAGTATCCATTCCCTCAAGAACCCTCCCATTTCTCGAAATTATTCCTTTAATAGAGAGCTATTGAAACTTTAAAAAACTCAATTAAGCTTCTGATGTTGTTAAAGTAATTTCAAATTTTGACCGCATCTCGGATATAAGTACAGTTCTGGTGTAATCGCAACGGGATCCGTACGGATGGTCATGAAAGATGGCGTAAAACAGTTTGAAACTTTTTTTAGTTACTAATCCCTTCCTTTGGTACCTTAAATTCAAATCCTTGCAGAAATACAAGGCGATAGGTTTGGAAATGCTCAGAAAAACTTGAGAGCTAAAATCCTTCCATATAAAATCTAATCCAATAATGTTTAGAATCGTAACCGCTGAAGACTCTAAATCTTTGTTTACTTTTTGTTATTTTATGAATACATACAGGAATTACGCTAACTCAATAGTTAGTTTAAAGAACATTTCCTATTGTCGTAATAATTTCACTATTCATTACTCGTCCAAAGGGAAAACTATAATTAGCTCTAATGGCTTGTTGGAGAAGAAATTCCACGACAGTGACCAATTAAAGCCCCTCAACCAGATTATCCTTCTGTAGAGGTTTGCGAGAATATCACTTTCTCCCCAGGGGCCAACGACAGACACATACACTAAACCCAAAATGGGATCTTTCACAACGTTGACGGTACTCCGCTAAGAATGCCTTGGTTGTGACCAAATACACAATCCCCGTGCCTGTTTTCGGGAAATAATTCCACGCCAGGTTCGAAGTCCAAAATCCCTCAATGATCGAACATTTTCTTCCTTCACATAAACTGAAACAGTTTCACATATCCATTAAATTAAACTCACTGTATTCGAAAAAATATAATGAAAGGATGGCTTATTTGCTCTTCTTATTCATAGACTCATAAATCTAGACATTTTTTATAGTAAGAGATAATAAATTAAATAGCAATTTGGTAAAAGTAGATTCGTAGAATTTATTCAAGCGTAAATAACCTTTATTTCAAATATCTTTAAAAAAAATAACCTTCAAGCTCATTTTCCGAATGGTATCGTAGTGGGTGATAACGAAGATGTCATGCTCGTAATATTCAATTTATGAAATCCAATGCCTGTCCTTCAACTTACCACTATTCAAGGCAATATATTAACAGAGCATTTTATGATTTTCCATCCCGGATCATTTTTAAAACATGAAGTTCTAAAGAGACATTCAAAATAACATGTAAACGCAACCCGAAAACTCATACGAAAAATTTATAAGGAAGTTAGGATCCATATCAATCGAACGGAGATGGTGAACGGCGACACGCTGGGACGGTACTCTCGCAAATATCATGAAAGCATAAAAGGACCTAGGTCCCATCATTTCCCCAGGGCAATTAATACGCAGGGATCGATTGATTGCAAGAGCTATTTTATGGCTGTTATCCGAGGCCATAATTGCACTTTCACTCTCTGGGGGACTTAGCGGAGAATACTAACAATATCTGAGACCACCTCTTCCGATTGAGATTTTGAAATCCATCAGAGCACTCGCTTCACCCGTGATTCAATTACTGGGATCAGCTCATCTTTAACACAATTCTCCTTACCATTATGAATGTAGAAAACTCGACTTACTACAAAGATCTTTGTAATTATCTATGTAAATCGAAGCAGAACTATTATGCAACAATCCCCTAGAATAGCATTAGATAGAAATGAAATGACTTGAAAGTGAATAGTATCCGAAAAATTATTTCTAATAGATCGTTATAAAAACAAAAACGGGAGGGATAACAACAAGTGCCAGAAAAATGGTGAAATAATATCATGAAACTATTCAATATAAGAATTTTTATTGTAATATATGTAGAATAAATCTCGAGAGTAGCAACGTGTGGTGGATTAAGAAGTAACAAATACAGCAGAGTATTATCAAGCAAATATTGCCAAAAAAAAAGGAGAAGGCTCATTAGCGAAACTATTGAAAACTATTTTTAAATATGCCACACCTTGAATTGCTTTTCTTAATATAATTTATGGAATGCAAGTAATATAAATGCTGGTTGCAAAACGCTAACGTAACATTATTCATAGGGAAAATCCAATTATTATTCCCAAAATTAATCATTTTTAAGACTGCATTAGCGTTTACAAATACTGGCATCAGAAAAAGAGATAACCACTATTTCAACAAGGTGTTTCTATATGAAGTTAGTTAGCCTTTAAGAGAAAGCAACAACAGAAAGGTATCAAACTGAATTAACCGCTGGGAATGTTTAAAAACCACTGAGGTTCATTCCAAAAATTTGACTATGGGATATTTTGCAGGCGTGCGCATTTGCTGTATTTCTTCAATTACTAACATATTCAGGTAGTGATACTATATTATTAGCGGGGAATGCGACATCACTGGTACGCCTGCATAAGTTAGATTAGGGAAAAGATTACTGAAAATTAATGAAATATCTATGAAACATGAAATCTTGACTTGCAGTTCAGAAGCTTGTTTTTAGAAGTTTATACCAAATTAATAAACTAATACAGTAGCCAGTTGAAATTAAATAGAAGCAGAATTAAATTAAATTACTCGACAACAAACTGAAAATAAAAAGTTGTCATAACGGGCATACTATAAATCCTCAAATATGTAGCTATTGACAATGTAAAAGTACTATACGTGCTTAAGCGTTTGAAAACTATTAGCCGATTCATGGAAAGGAGTTTCTCGAAAATATACAATTCAATTTCATATTTCGACAATTCAGCCATGACATAGTTTTAAAGTCGCAAACTTGACAAAAATAAAAATCTGCACAATAAGGCAACATTCATAAACTTAATTTTATGATTGCTTAATTGGTCAACCTAGTTTTTTGCAGGAGGAAAGATGAGAATCAGAATAAAACTAAAAACATGGACTTGGTAAGTGGGGCGATGATTCAATAAAAGTAATGACACAGCTCGCCTGCAAGTTAATTTTCGCGAAAAACACGAAGTTTAATGCTGTAACAAGGAGGAGGCTATAATTTCTCCGCCTGCATTCGCGAAGTTTTATTTTTTTCAAGGGTATTCAAGTCGAATTTCCGACTTTCGTTTTTTCAACCTCGGTTCGTCGCCTCATTCCACAACTCCTCGCATACAGTCCCGAAACTAACATACCGGAGTACGACTGGGTCCATGTTTACACTTTTAGCTTGCTCTACTTCCTATCCTTTCGGAAGCACCTACACGCTGCTTCCTTCGCGCGAATATGGCTACGAATGCATGCAGGCGGATGTCTCGACTCTTAAGAGTGGAAGATGATGGAACGTTCCACCGTCGTTCCCGCTTTAATTCGAGGAAATAAAGAGCGATAAAACATGGATGCTGTTAAAATTTTCAAGGAGCGCAGCTGGCGCCAAATTCTTCAAGTGTGAAATGGTGAATTGAGCGAAATTTGCGAGCAGCAGCAGTCTTCGCCAAAGATAACCACTGCAATCCGCATTCGGGTGGGAATCGGACAGTTTTAATCACATTCAGGCTCAGTGGGCAATCAGGGCTCCCCAGCGCTGAATTTTCTGAGTGTGTGCTTTGGCTTTAAGGATTCAGTAAAGCATTAATCTGGTCGATAAGGTGGGATGATATTGTGATGCATCGAATACGAAATATGATGCATATTCAAAAAGGTTTTCGAAGTAGATCCACGAATGAATGCGAGGCAACTAAGGGATGCATTTTATCTTATTTCCAATTTTGAATCTAATTATACGAAGCACCAAGAAAGAATGATATAATCTAGGTAATTAGGATAAGTATTATTTGGTGGCCTAGTGTTTAAGATAAATACTATGGAAGGACACAAACTAAAAACCTTACATTTTTACTCTCACACAGTAAAAATAAGTAAACCATTTTTTTTATTTTGTATTCTTTATGCCTCACTTCATTACATCCAAATGCCAAATTTCTTCCTCCCGCTGCATTGCTTACCTGAGATCCCTTCTATCAGAGTTTTTAACATTTCATCGCCTGTAAAAATACCCTACATCACTTTCCTGCATTGTTCTCTACATCTACATTTCAAAATCCTTCAATCTACTCTTATCCTCATCCTTCAACTGCAATGCTTCCCCGTCGAACAAAACCACGCTCCACAAGAAATTTTGACGAATCTTTTCCTAACATCCTTACTCGCTATGTCCCTCTCCCCGTCCCTTACTACGTCCCTGTCATTAATATTTTCATCATGATAGCTACTTTTCAGTCACAATTCTTCTCCCAATGTTCCTGCCTTGAGGATAATCCCATTAGTAAGCTCTCCTGTATTTTAATAATATTTTTTTTATTTTCAGTAAATAATAAAAAAAACACAGTAATCAACCCGAAGGTCGGTTTAGTATGTGATGGTAGAGCTCACCCATGTACCAAGCCCGACGGCGGGTGAATATTCACACATCAGGGTAGGGGGGCCAGTTCCTTTCCCTGTGCCGGTTATGGTTTCCCAGGAAGATCTGGTACCCGAAAAATCAACTAGCTTGGGTGGAGCTGCAGGTGCCCAAAGTGCCTTGCCCGGGAATCGAACCCGGGACCCTCCGGTCAGCAGTCCAACGCCCTACCCGCTAGACCACCGCGACCCGCCAGTAAATAATACACCATTTTAAATCCTGGGGGTTTCTGTCTATTTCTAAATAGTTTCCATTTAAAATTATGCATTTTAGCAGGTGTTTGAGCTCCTTTTTGTCAATGACCAATAACAATTTACCAAATTATTAGGTTTAACTCCTACTTTTCCTAATAATATTTTGTCACTAATACTCCTCTCCCCTGCACCACCCTGCAGGGTACCTCTTCGTTTCTTGGCTTTCTGCACAATACATCTTTTCCTTTCTTCTCCATACCCACACTTCATACCCTCCAAATCCTCATATTTTATCTTGCTTCAAAGGCTATGTTTCCGCACCGTAAAAAGCCACGCTCTACAGAAATATTTCGTCCAGCCGCTTCGGTTATTTCATTAGAACTCTTACTTAATATTCTTGTCATCGATTCCCTTTTCGTTGAAATTTGTTTTCCAAACATAATTCTTCTTATGATTTTCATAGTACTTTGATCAAATCACTTCCTAAACAGGTAAACTGACGTGTATGGTGCTTGACCTCTATTTTTAATCTTTAACAAAAGTTATTACGATAATCATCAGCCAACCGTTCATACGTAAGAGAATAAATCGACATACAGGATTTTACAAATGATTAAATTGGTTAATACAATACAAATTTAATAAACTACAATATTTTATAAACAATTTATATTGATCGTTCAGCGGCATAAATGTCATATGAACACGTCCCGATGAACACGTGATGCCATCAGTTTACATTTCATCATCTATTTTTCTTCCTATTCCATTTATACAAAAAATAATCTGCCGAGATTCGAATATTAAACAGCTTCGTCTCTCTTTCTGCAATTCCATCTAACTCTCGGCTTCAATGTACGTATTCTGTCCTACCATGCGTGTGCTGAAATTTTTAGCAAACAACTATTCTTTATTGAGAATGTTTTGTATATACCAGATACAACCATCCAAGTATTCTCTCTAAGTAAAAACAGTAAATGGTTTCCCGGACAAGGCAAAAGATTTTTACACTCTGAAATTGTTGCATTGAAATGCATATCCTAATAACTCCGTTAAAAGTTACTGTTGCGGCATCTCCCACCGGTTCTTGGAATTTTTCAAAGGTATAAACAGCCCAAGTGTTTAAATTTGTCTTTCACCTTCAGTGGCGCGTCGATAACGACTACGAATGCCAGTGACATTGTATATATGATATTTCTTTCACCACTTTGTTCCCATAAAGCAAACAAAATTGCAGAGTTTCACAATTTTAAATAAAACATTGATTAATCAGTAACCTAGTGGTCTTTCAAGTAGTTATTGGAAAGGTAAGGTTGTAAAATCTTTACTAGAAAAATGTTTCCAACGGAAAACTTCTTATACATGTATACACGAATTCGGTTTCCATGGTAAATTATTTAGACAGTATGAATATTATTTTATATTATTCATAGAATTGTAAAATTAATATTCTGGTTTAAAGAGTTTTTGCATCATCATTATATATTACTTAAGCTTCCTTTTTGTCAAAACACTATAATATCCAAACGGTCGGCTGTTTCAGAGAAATACTTGAATGTTGCTAAGGGATACTAAAAACTTGCTCAGAATAATGACAATAAATCTCATGTACTATTTGATGTTGACCTTGCTTTTTACAATCAAATAATATGCACCCAAAGAGAACGATCGAATCATGGATATATATATATATACACACACACATATATACACCCATTCAAACACGAAATCCCGCCATACGGCGAATAAATATTCATTCACATTGAAATAGAGATAAAGGAATGTGAAAGGAATACACATAAAGGACGAACACAAGAGAGGTGGGGATGGCGGACGTGAGCAGATCACAAATGTATGGCGTTTTGTATTTCGTGTTTGAATGGGTATTTGGCCAATGTGGCTCGTCTCTTTTTCTGGCTATGCGTACCATGAAACGCACCCTTCCTATCCTTTATGATGTTGTATGCTTGCTAATGTACTGTCCATTCTCCTCTTGTGTTTGTCTATTTCTCCTTTGGTGGGTGCAACAGCTCCCTAACGCCATCTTCTGGGCAATGATTTGGAGCACTTTGGCGCTTTATAAGATCGCAGATATCAGTGTAAAGTACATTTTCTCGATTGAATCATAGCTCAAGAGGTTAGAGCATCCGCACGGCAAGTGGAGATCCGGTGTTCAAGTCCCGGTCGAGGAAAATATTTTTACTTTTTTGATCTGCTCACATCCGCCATCCCCACCTCTCTTGTGTTCGTCCTTTATGTGTGCTCCTTTCCTATTTCCTCATCTGTTTTTCTTTGTGAATGAATATAATATATATAGTCATATCTCAGTCATATCTTATCTTCCGAAGAAGACGGAGTTCGAGTCCGTCGAAATTATCAAGATATTATTGTGAGTGTTCTTTTTATGTGTTCTCGTGCTGTGTTACTGTCTAAGCTATATATATATATATATATATATATATATATATATATATATATATATATATATATATATATATATATAAGGAAAGGAGATAGGAAAACACATAAAAGACAAACCCCAGGAAAGGTGGGGAAGGCGAATTTGAGCGGATCACAAATGTAAAAAATATTTCCTTATCCGGGATCGGGATCTTTCCTGATCTGCTGAAATTCGCCTTCCCCACCTTTCCTGTGTTTGTCTTTTTTGTGTTTTCCTATTCCCTTTCCTTTTTCTATTTCTATGTGTGAAGTAATATTTGTTCGCCGTATGGCGGGATTTCGTGTTTGAATGTATGTATATGTTTGAATGTATATATAATGTATTCATGTCTCACATGCACTTTCGTCAAGTTCAGCGGTAACAACTTATATATATATATATATATATATATATATAAAATATATTATATATTATATATATATATATATTTATACATATATATATGCATTAGTTGCTCAGTCAGCCAAGGGGTTCCAAGCATTGTTGAGTGAATTGGAGGTCCAGTGCGATAAATATGGGATGAGAATCAATATTAATAAAGGTTATGCGATTTTCTAGAAAGAAAAAGGCTAAGCTAACTATTAAAATAGGCGGGGAAAAAATAGAGCAGGTAGAGCAGTTTACATATCTCGGAAGTGTTTTGGACCAATACGGTCAAAGTGGTAGGGACGTAAGGAGAAGAATTGCGCTAGGCAAGGAGGCTTTCTCAAGGAGGAGGGAGTTGATGACGGGGACGTTGAGTAGAGATGTTAAGACAAGACTCGTAAAAACTCTGATATGGAGCGTAGCTATGTACGGCGCGGAAACGTGGTCACTGAAGCAGGAGGATAGACGTAGATTGGAGGCTTTTGAAATGTGGGTGTTGAGAAGGATGGAGAAGGTGAAATGGACCGAAAGGAAAACAAATGAGGAAGTACTGGAGATGGCGGGTGAGGAGAGGGGTTTGTTGAGAGAAATCCTATGGAGGCAGGAAAAATGGATGAAAGGCGTATTGAGTGGTAGTAGAATGTTGAAGAAGGTAATAGAGGGGAGAATGTTGGGCAAACGAGGAAAGGGTAGGAACAGGATAGGGATGTTGGATGGGATGAAGGGAGGAAAGAAGTACACAGAGATGAAGAGGGACCTGATGTAGTTTAGGTTGCTGGATTGGGGTTTTGTTTGGAGTTACAAAATATTTATTTGATAGTTGTGTCCATCCAAAAACCTACCTTAACCGGTAGATTACCTAATAATAATAATAATATATTAGTTGTTACCACTGAACTTGACGAAAGTGCATGTGAAATATTTGTGCTATGTGAATGAAATGTTATGCCTAGTGGAATGGATGAACGAAATAATCGGTAAGTGCAAAGATAAGCGCCCTTTATGAGAGAATGATGACTCCTAACGATAAGGACACAATTATTTGTTATAATTAAGCATATGTACTTCCATGCTTGTGGAGTGAAGGGAGGTAGATGTGTATTTGCATGCGTGTAAAATGATAGGATGTTTCTATGAATGTATGAACTACTGTGGATTTGGGTTTGCATGTATGTGTTAGTTTTGAATGCGGTTTTTCTTTTTCCTTTTTTTGGTTGTTGACCTAACACCCCCCGCCTCACGCCCTTGCGACGGCTTGCGGGGTATTATGTAGATTTAGATGTAAGGAAGATAGTGATTGGCGTTCACAGATAGAAAAAGAATCAATTCAAATGTTCCTCGACAAAAAACAAGGAAAGGCACTGACTGTGGTAAAAGAGAAATCATATAACAATTTTGATTTATATGTACTGCTTTTAAATGGGGAGGAAGGACAAAGGCATGATGTAATAATGAATGAGAGTGATGAAACAGTCTGGATTGAATTCTAACTAAGAGGCTGCTGGCGAGTGTATTTTAACAAGCATCTCAGCAGTAGTGTGGAGTGTGACAGTTAAATAGATGGTTAAAATGACGGCAAGGGAGTTACAATATGTATATTTTATACATTGGCATAGTAATTTTAGTTCGTTCTTCGTTTCAAAATACACAATAACATTTGTGTGTCAGAGTTTTTCTGTTACGTTGCTTAAACCTATTAAATCAATTGAAAATATAGTAAAACATAAACACGGCAAATTAATTATGAATTGAAATTTAGTGTAGAAAATCACAATTCTGCAGTTTTTATTCACTATTTGGAAGTAGATTTTTTCATCAGACTTATAATTTTCAGCTGAGCGGTAATCAATGTAAAATCTTCTTTCATTCTAAAAAAACTGAAGTTGCATAATCCATTACACCACCTTTGATCTTACGAGTACACATTATGTAAACTAAATCATTGTCTGAATCTCTGACTTCCATTTAAAATAGAAACATCGTTCATGGAATGGCAGAGAAATATCTTGACATGAGTTCATTTTACCAGATTTTGGACAGGAAGTGCTTTCCAGCAAATTCCGTCATTAACTGGACGCTGTATTCCAAGTTTCCACGTGTGTAAAATAAACATGCACAAAGGAAGCATAATTCAATATCGCCTCTCAAACGTTAAGTGGATGCATCCGACGATATCTACGTTGAAATCACGTAACAGTCGTTTATAGCACGTTTCACCCGAAGATAACAAAGGATTCCATTTGTATTCTAAAACGATTCCAAAGTGTACACAATTCATAGTACGGCGAAAACTAATCAAATTGACGATTTTAACTCCCAGGTAAAGAGGGGAGGATTCGGAAGGGAAGGATGACGGACGGGAGAGTCCCGTTGAGCGGAGCCTTTTTGTAGTAAATACGATTTTCGTCGTTCCCCTCCAAAAGCTCACGAGATCCCATAATTTTCGCCCAGGTTTTTGTTTGCAAAAACCACGGAACGAAGAATCATTTTACTCCACTCGCGTTCGCTTCCGGAATTCGTAAAAAACAAGAAGAACACGTGGCTGGAAAAAGTTATTTTGCAGTGGTTTGGAAGGCTACAGGAGGCAACGCATCCACGATATCCGCAAATCCAAAAAAAATTAAATAAAAAGCAAGTCATCTGCAATCTGCAAAACTATACCTCGCTTTTCCATTGTTGTTCCGAGAGAGGAGAAAAAAATCATTGGTGAGCTAAGGTCACACGACTTCAGGGGATATAGCATATAACCCCAGGCATCACGGCAGTGGGAAAACGTATTCCGCCCGACTTGATTGCCTCCAAACGTATGCTCGGCGGGGAAAAAGGCGGATATGCTTTGCGAAATGAAATGTAATGAAAGGACGAGGGAACAGTTGGTCCTCGTCCCTTTCCACGCCCCTGCTCTCCGTTCATTTTCTGCCATCGGGGATCCATCGCTGCGGAAGCCTTGGAGCGTTTCTCAGTGAACAGGAAAGCAGAAAATGATTTGAATGCAATTTTTGGGAATGACAAGGGTGATTTATTCTTGCCTTTACCAAATTTATGGTTATGGGGCATTCGTGAAAGACTCATGATTTGCAATAGAATGCTAACATTTCGCTGATTTGACACATGAATTGCGATACATCACTGTAATAAGATGTTCAATAACGGAAATCAAATGAGGAGTGTGGCTGTACGTATATCAAGTGGTTGAATTCTGGTTACGAAATTTCCAACAGTTTGACAAAAGTAAACTGTTCCGCCAGTCATTGTACATCGTACACTTCTGAATGTTTTATTGTTATTTAATGAGAGAGGAATATTAGTTTCCTAGAAAATGATATTTATAAATCTTTGAAGAAACACATGACACAAAAACCATATCTTACTATCAGACTCATTCCAACCAATAGCTTACAAAATTGTGACCTTCATTATCTTCCATGAGTATGAAATATCTTGCTTTCTTAACAGAAGTGTGACAAGAATTATATATATTTTTATAAATATTTATATATATATAAACACACAAACACTAAGACAACAAACACCACACACATAGAAACATAAAAGAAGGACACTTACATTGGATATTTACGTTTCGACGGCACGGCCGTCGTCATCAGATGCTGATGACGACGGCCAATGTAAGTGTCCTTCTTTTATGTTTCTATGTGTGTGGTGTTTGTTGTCTTAGTGTTTGTGTGTTTGTGCGTCGCCGGAGAGCGTCTTTTCCAAGTTTATATATATATATATATATATATATATATATATATATATATATATATATATATATATATATATATATATATATATATATATATATATAGAAACAACAAATTACGTCCTCCTGAGAGAACAGAATGGAAAAATAATAATGGACCTGGTTTTCTTTTCTACATAGTGTTATTTACAAATTAGTTAAAGTAATACTCCGAGAAAAATACAAATTTACATTCAATCGCGACGGTTGACAACCTTAAAAAACGGAAGACCAACGCGGCCCAAGTCCAGTGTCTATATAGTGCCATGTGACACTGACGGAACAGTTCTCCTTGATCGTACCGCTATCATTTCGAAACCAAAATACATGAAAATGGAATTTACTTAGTTGATCAAGATCTCAAATTTCATTTGACGATATATGTGATGGAGGATTTCCTCCGAACTTCAACAGAAAATACGACATTTTGAGAGTAAAGGACGTCGGATGGGTCGTTGGAGAGTAGGAAATCAACAAACGAGAGAAAAATAACTTAAAATTTCTTAATCATACAGAAAGTTAACTCCACTCCCACATCCTACCCTTTTCCACCCAAGATGACAAATCATTAAAAAGACCTCACCCTCTCCCCACCCCCCTTCGTTTCACTTGGACTTTCCGTCCACCATGACGTGCTCCCTGGAGAGAGATTACGAAATGAAAGGTCCCACTATCCCTCCATTGACCTAACCTCTCTCTCTCTCTCAAGTCCCCTCTTATCTCGCTCCTTCCATACTGGGTAAAGGAATACACACCGAACTTTCAATGCCAGACAGACATGATGGCATTTGGCCGTTGAAATAAACTGTGTATTCCTATTAATAAGTCGGCAGTATTAATTGTGGTATATTTTTATTAATACCTGGCAGAATAATGAAAATGTGCTTAACTGATAGGCTTACTCCTTTACACACGAGGTAGAGAAACAAAATCATATTTCAGCGACATAATTCTGACCATATGTGTTCACGTAGACAATATAACGGCATGAACATGAACGAATAAACTAGCTTCAATTTCGTGCCCATAAGAAGGCTGCTTCTCCTTTTTGAATCATTGTACCAAATCAATTACTTTTTAAAAATAGTCTCACATTTGGGAAATAGACATTAAAATATCTTTTGAAATATTTTTATATTACGTTAAAAATTTTTATTAACCCCGCTGTGGAATCAATTTTATCATTTTATCACTTAATAAAAGCTATGCAATTGTTTTCCCTCTCCATGACACGCAGACAAGGCATAATCTTTCCTGTGCGAAGCCGCGAGTTCACATGAATCGCTTATCTAGGGGAAGATAGATTCCAAAGAAAAAGATAGACTCATCAAAGAAGTTCGAAAGCTCCTCTCTCCCTCGCCCTTACGTGGAAGACAGATTTTGACTTTTCCAGCGGTATGAAGTTGCTCTTTTTCCCTCTTCATGCACTTCGTGTTTCCAAGTCGTGCAAACAGAAAATTTTCATAAAATATGAGCAAAATACACATAATTTTAACTTTTCAAGTTAATTATGAAATAACTCTTAGAGTTTTTAAAATGGAAAAGTGTTGCAAAGTGAATACCACTAACAGCATGGCATATTAAGCGCGGTCACCTTATTATACTTGTTGACCCTTTTTGAGCACTCGTATTGTGTATTATGAATATACTCATAGTTCAATGTCTGGATTCGCAGCATCCAAAGCATTCACTTGCATAATCCCTAAGGGTACACAGTGCCCGTATCAAAATGATTCGAGGGTAATGTGTGCATATGACACGGCAACGGGCGTGGATATAGCAATGTTCGCTAAAAAAATCTTAACATGAAAAGCGATATAGCAAAAAAAATAAAAAAGCCGACCATGCGGGCTTGGATGACTCGACTCACTGATGTATCGAAAACAAACTAGTAAAATCAAAGGTCGAGGGGGATACTTCCCCGAAGTATTATCCAAAAGAACCGATAAGCAAGGAATATAACCTTTTTTATCCTAAGGCACAGTGCGAACCAATAATTTCTATGCGAGTTTTTAGCATTTCTTACTCATATTAAAAACGTACAGAATGACAAATGACTGAACAGAGCATACATTTAAAACATAATTGCATGAATATGTGCATAAAGTCCTTATATTTAAGGTTTTTTAGTAATGGAAAACTATTAAGAAATATCAAACAGAAAATAAGGGAGCGACTATAGCCTTCTGCGACACAATAATCCCGATAATATTCACTCGAACTCATTAATGTCCTTATTTCCTACCCCGAAAACGTAATGTGGGTGACCAAAGCTCCACTGTGTTCCAAAGTTCAGGTTCCACAATCATCCACTATTGCCCAATGCTCTTCCAGCCAAAGTCTTAACTTCTCTTCTCGTCAGAAAATCTCAAATTTCGGCTGTCAACTTTGCAAGCATATTTATCATATACCACTGTGTAGCTGGCATTCAATCGAGGTCTCAATGTACAGTACGGATGCTGGATGCGGTGAGTTGCCCAACAAAAATGGCTCCATCATGACTACATTTAATCTGAGCCCATCAGGTAACACTACTTTTTCCTTAATTAGGGTGTACAGACGCGTAATTTTGTGAAGATTTTAACTTATTTTCTTTCCTGATACGCTTGGTATGATCTAGTTTATTTTGAAGGTACGTTTGGTGGATTTAACATTAAATCTCAGAAGTTAACTCGGACAATATTTATGAAATATTCTAGCCTCATTATGAAGTGACTATGTAGATTACTTGAAGCTAGACTTAAAGAACTAGTTCGGGAAATGTATGTGGTGGAAATGAACGCAATTGGCGCCCAAAGGCCAAATTTGATCAGTCTAGTGTGCACAGGTAGCAAATAAAAGGGCTCCTTTTCCTCACCATTTTATTCTCAAGGAAGGATATAATTATCTCTTCATTGCAAGCTTTAGCCGCAGACATTAAGGGTTTAATATTTTTTGCTACCATAATATAATATATGGTCAGTTTTGAATTGCATTGAATTCTCATCTTTGGACACGTTTTGCGTTAAAGTGGCGTCCACAAATTGTTCTTTTTCATAGGCAGGCGCATCTCATACAATAGTTTATCAATTGAATACGAGAGGGAAACACCTATTCATTTAATACGAGAATGTTCAACTCACAATTACTCAAAAGAAATATAGGTACACCGTGAGGATTATGGAAACGTAAGTTGTTTTCCAGAAAAAAGTACCATCATATGCAACAAAATTATTTTAAATATTCAGCAAAAAAATATTTTGTCAGAATCATCAACTTCCAAAAATTTTTGTAAAATAAATACCATGATTTCCACCCTCATAGTGATAGATATACGCACTTTAAGACATTATTCAAATCATTCCATGTAAAACCAATTAAAACGGTTGGTACTGATAGGCACTTTAAGTATTCAAATTTTGAATTAAAATATTCCCATTAATTACATGTATTACACTCAAACTTTCAGTTTCTAATCATAATTCTCAATAATTTGTCCCATTTTTGTACAATGTTTGGCCGCATTATTTGGAAAGTGAGTTTCTTCATTTCCTCATCTTCTAATATACGTCAAGTATGGCGAATTATTTTTTAATATTCATACAAAAACATGAAACCAATGACTCAAATCAAAAAGTAAGAAACAACTAGAATGATCGATAATTCATCACATGAAACTCAATGCATATTTAATGCCATATCAATAAATATATATGGATAACATCTTATTTCTCAAAAGAAAATACAAGGAAAACGTCACTACCTTGGGCCTAGGGGTCTAGAATCCATTCAGTTGTTCGTTAAGTTGGCATCGGGCTTTCAATCAGCCGCTAAAACAAATTCACTTCATACTACGAGTTGGTAGGTATTGCTGAGTTTTGCAGTTGTTTAACTCAGGGACCAGAAAGGCGAACGAGGGGAATATCACAAGGTACGGAGGTTTTGAGAAGCAAGCGGTCTCCCCTTGGCCTGAGAACGGGCCAGAATATGATATGGAAACTGCTAGGCTTTCATACGGATGGGAAAAATTTCACGAGGAAGACTCGGTAAGGGATAACCATATGCAGCACAATCAGCTGCCACTAATTACATAAACTTGCCTTGATAACCACGTTACTCCCGCAATGATATATTCAGTGACGACCTAGTATGTTTTTGCGCAACAGCTAAATAATAATATAACGAGAATATAATATGATATTAAATACACACACTCACAGATACATGTATTATTTATTATATTATATATATATATATGCGGGTCGCGGTGGTCTAGCGGGTAGAGCGTTGGACTACTGACCGGAGGGTCCCGGGTTCGATTCCCGGGCAAGGCACCCTGGACACCTGCAACTCCACCCAAGCTAGTTGATTTTTCGGGTACCAGATTTTCCTGGGAAACCATAACCGGCACAGGGAAAGAAACTGGCACCCCTATTATATATATATATATATATATAATAGGGGTGCCAGTATAGGGTATATCAGGATATATATATATATCAGGATATATGATATGTCATATGATTTGTGAATTTCAAACGCCATCGGGGTTGGTACTGGGTGAACTCTACCATCACCTACCAAACAGACCTTCGGTTTTTATTACTGTTTATATGGTTAAAACTATATTTGTGTGTGTGTGTACATGATATATTGAGACATGCATAAATAAAAATTCAAGAGTAATGGACAGGATGTACAAAGAAACTATAACAGGCGATAGAAATGAATCATAAGAACGTTAGGTATAGAAGCTCAAACACAAAAATAAAATATGGCGAATTCAAATAAAACCATTGTAGTCGACAAAATTCACGTGGAACTACGTAATGATTTAGAGGAAAGTGGGAGGAAGCTACTGTTTTGTTTCTTTTGAAGTTGCTTTATGTCGCTGACTCTAAGTGGCTGGGCGAAGTGAGAAGTAGATGAGTTCTTGGAGGTTTCTATATAAAGAAGAGATTGATCGAAAAACAAGCGAAGCATCCTCACTAACCATCGTTTTCCCATCCCTTCCTTTATTTCTTTTATGCGGAAGTCATTTGCTTCCAGAAATACTCCTTGTGAGTTTTTAGTTAGTAGTGGGGTGATAAAGTTAATCAAAGAAAGAATCTGAAATTTACGAGAAAATGAACCCCTCTCTACCTACATCAGTAAGAGAGTCGGCGTGTTTTAAAGGAATCTCAATATTTCAGGCAAACAGAACTAAATTAATTTCACCAAACGTCGTAGTAAGCACAATCCACCTCATTTTGCAATGATCAAATCAAATGGAAATCATCAATAAAAATATCGAAGCATCGGCACCAAATAGGCTGATAATTAAAGCTTTAAATAAACTTATAAAAAATTAAACTTATAAAAAAATTAACTTTAAGCCCTTACCCTAATGGCGATTTTAATGTTTTCCGTACCTAATGATCTCTTCCAGTGTATGTTGGAGCCAAATAATATATCATTTAGAGCAAGTGAAAAATCTCTCCTTATTGTGAAAAAACCTTGTATGTGGTTGGTTTTTCACGATGACCGCGACGGTTGTGCGGGCGAGAGCAATGGCAGCTGCTTCTGGGCGAAGGAGGTAGTCATTCAAATGAGCACAGTCAATGAGGCAACTAAAATGCCAGCAACAGGCGACCCTAAGATGCCAGCCATTTCAGGGATACGGTTGTGTCAGAAAACACTATTGTGATCGGCTTACTTAAAACACCTTGTTTCTTAATTATAAATTCAGTAACTTTGTGATGGACACTATTATAAAAATTAGTCTTGATATGTACGGGGCTCGGATCACAGGGCAATGAGTCGCATCCAGCTGCGGGAGAGTCGAGGCTCGACCGATTATATTTACACTAAATCCTCTGAAAGACTCAAGAACCCCATACGATGAGGTTAATTGCATCATATCTACATTATCACGTAAAATCAAGAGATACTTTAAATTTTTTTCTCCAAGAGATGATCATTTTCAGCCTCGTCAAATTTTATTTTGCTATTGGTATGAACGCTCTAAATATTCGTAATGGTTAGAAAGAAATTCATTGTAGTTTCTGAGTGAATTTGTGACCATATTTTAATTCTTACATATACAGTGTTTCTTGAAGACGAATTCAGGGATAACGGAGTTAATTTCTGGGAAAATAATAATTAATCCATTTAATCTAGCTTGAGAAATGAACATTATATTGATTTATTGACGAATCAACTCAGAGTAAACTCAATTTACAACACTAGATGAAGTTAAATATTAATATATACAAATATATTTCCACCATAAACACAGTATTCAACCCGAAGATCGGTTTGGTAGGTGATGGTAGAGATCGCCCAGTACTAAGCCCGAAGGTGTGTGAAATTCACACACCAGGGTAGGGGTGCCAGTTCCTTTCCCTGTGCCAGTTATGGTTTCCCAGGAAGATCTGGTACCCGAAAAATCAACTAGCTTGGGTGGAGCTGCAGGTGCCCAGAGTGCCTTGCCCGGGAATTGAACCCGGGACCCTCCGGTCAGTAGTCCAACGCTCTACCCATTTATACACACATTCAAACACGAAATCTCGCCAAATGGCGAGCAAATATTTATTCACATGGAAATTTTTAACAGGAAAAGTAATAGGAACACACATGAGGGACAAACACAGGAGAGGTGGGGATGGCGGAATAGAGCAGATCACAAGCGTAAAAATATTTCCTTGACCGGGACCTGAACCAAGGATATTTCCACCTGCCGGGCGGATGCTCTTACCACTTGAGCTATCTAGGAAAAGTAATTTACCCTGAAATCCTGTGTTGTACTGAAATCTCCTATGTCCGCCCTTTACGTGTGTTCCTATACCTTTCTTGCCTATTTTTTTGAATAAATTGTGTTGTTTATTTTTTCTGAGTTTTCACTGAACGACCAAAAAGAGTTGGAGCAGTTTGTGTATTTGAAGAGTAATTTATAAAAACAGTGATAGAAGCTCGGCTACTATAAGAAACGATGCATCAGAAAAAGAGGTATGTGTAAGAATATATTTTACGACGAGTACTCGAAATAATGGTGTGAATAAAACATTAGAAAACAGTCTACCATGAAGCATAATAAAACATGTATGGAAGACTTCGTTTTTGAGGGAAGAGAAAGACTGTAGAGTAGATGCTTCTGAGGTAAGAGTAGGTTGGAGATTGAACAAAATAAGTTAGACATATTTTATGACAAACAAGGAGGTTTTAAATAGGGTGGGCGAAAACAGAAAGTGGAACTCCGAAACTGTGTGGTGTTAAAATGCATGGAGGAACAATCGAAAGGTGGTTGTTTGTTGAAGGTCATGCTAAAAGGGAGAACGAGGTAGAGAACAAGAGAGAGTAGAACTTTAATGATGAATGGAGGCAGAGTTACGAAGAAATGAAAAAGTCAAAAGTTACGAAGAAATGAAAAAGTCAAAAAAGAGGAAGGTCAAGCAATACCTAAAATAAATATTCTTTAGGGACAGTCGGAAACCCATCTTTAAATTAAAGGAATACCTTTACTGGATACCTTATTATGACATAGAACCCTTCGCTAATAATACGCGGTGTAGTTCCACCTTACCATTAAAACCGTTCCAAAATTACCAACATGATCACGTGAACGTAATTTTAGGCAGCGTTTAAAAAAAATAACATAAAATTAAATGATCTTCGATAAACCGTTAATAACTTAATTATAGTAGGCAGTGCTTGTGAGAAACACCTGCAACAGGTGTAATTAATTGTTCTGTAATAAAATTTAAAAAATGGTGTCATCTCTTATTTTTGTGCCCCCCTAATATCCTTTTTTCCACATAGCAATTAAGATTTTTAGTAATACCTATATTTCACTCGATTAGCTGTGACTCAATGTACATGCAATCAAGGCAAACCATACGTAAATTATCGCTGCGAAATGTGACATTACCAGATGTCTACATACCCAACAGTCGACCCCGTATGACCCAAATGATCCGTCAATATCGGTCAAATCAATTCCTTGATGCCTAGATAAATTTACCAAAAGGTAGGTCGAGACTTTAAGTGCATTAAAGCATCGTTTCAATTTCAATCAATCTGATTGGATGTATTACAAACTTGTGGACACGATATCTGAGGACTTGGCCAATTGTAATCGATGTACGTACGTACCTCCTCCAAATTCCTAACTTCGCTTCATGAGCTTTCGTAGTAGAATCTCATCCTGTATGTTCTGCTTCTGCAATGCACACACGATGTGAAAGATGCATACACACTAGGATACAAGTGTAAACTGTTTTGTTGTCCCCACTTGCCTCCATATAGTAGGCTAGCTTCGAACGTGTCGTGCCCGATCACCCGAGCAATTAGTTAGGTGGAAGCGAGATTAACACACCGTCGCAATCAATCCTATCAAATCTTAAAACCCATTAAATAATAATATGATTGGTCACACGATTCCTAAGAGTTGTCCGTTGTGCATCAATCCTGATACATTACCAGGGGAAAGTGGCTCTACGAGGCCAACGCAGATGATAAAACAGAAGCCAGGAAAAGGGTGAAGGAGGGTGGTGGGGAAAGGATTTTTGTAGAAAAGAGAGGAGGGCAGTGGTTGGAGAATAATGGAAGGTTATATATTTTAGTGAGTGGTGGTGGAGGCTTTCGAAAATGAGATAAAGGACTTATTGGCGGCGGGGGAAAAAAATGGGAAGGTTTCTGGTAAAACGGGGGTAGATTGGAAGCGAGGGGGTTGGAGAGGGGAAAAGGGAATCCTCCCAATAACGCCTTCGAATTGAAGGTCAAGCGTATAAGAGGACGTGCAAAGGGGACGGATAAGGGTTCGGAAAGAATGGTAAGATTATTAATACAGGGGCCGTTCTCTCTCGAGGGGGTGCTGGGAGGAAGAATGTGAGAGAAAAAGAGAGAAATTATCGCGATTGGAAAAATATTCCCCATAATATAAAAGTCCTATGAGAGGAGTTCGCCAAGTTTTTCGCGACACGATGTATATTATTCTCTTGTGTCACGACGTCACACAGGACAGAGCGAACTTTTCATTATACCTTGTTGATGCGAGATGTGCATGGTGAGAGTTCGAGACACTTACTTCAGAAAACTCGTTTGTCAGTTTTCCTTTGAACATTCTTTCTATGGAATAGTGATTATCTATGTATCAGTAGAAACAATATATAGTTCTGATTCGTAAATCCTTTACCTTTATTTTACAACTCTACTCTACAACATTTACTCTATGCCCCAAGGATTCAACGAAATTTTACCGATTATTAAGTCTAGCGGTATTGAAAACTCATTGCACTTGATCGTGGCTCATTTCCCTTCATTTTCTCATTTCATTTTTTTATTTTCCTTTAGGGAAACATCATCCTTAACTTAAAACCGTTTTTAAAACGTCAACATGCATTTTATAATACGCTCATATTATAATCATTTAATGTATCTGGACATGAAAATGGAACTTAAGATCATATTTGTACTATTCCACGTCGGTATGTATTAAGATTTTGTTTTAGGTTTTAATTCCATAAATTGGGGAACAATAATAAATATATTAATGCTACATGAGTTGTCAGACATTTTTTCCTGTCAAAGTCACTGAAAAACTAATTCTACATAAAAGAAACAAGGAAACCTACGCGAACCCTTTGAGTACTTCCATTATTAAACTATATAACGTTTTTTTATAAATTTCAAAAGATGTCAAGTCGGGGCTTTTTCTTCAAAAGCTTGAAATTGGAAGTATTGTTTTCCACAAGATTTTTTAGTTAATTTTTCTCAGTCTTTATAAAATAACAGTTTTTACTCTATATATTGAAAAAATATTATATTCATCAACTTTCACCTAATTAAACAATTATGCACTCATGATATGGATATGGTAATTTCTTGTAGCATTTATTTTAAACTAGATGAATTGAACAACGCGAGATTATTGAACTAATTATTTATATAGTTATATCTAATTGAACTCAACATCGAAAAATTGGATAACATTACTTTAGCAATCCTTGTGAAATCTGTCATGCCAGATTTTTGCAGGTAATGAGGCAAAGTAATTTGGCAGTGAAGTCCTCAGAGCGATTTAACGCGCTGGAGTAGATGGCAAATTTGGTCTTTCAAACGTTGGTGGCGAATTAGAGACTTCATAAAGAACGCAAGAAGAATTGTACCGATCAAGTGACAGATTTCAGAATACCTAGAAGGAGGAAGGAGATCAATCAGCCAGGCCTAATATAAGATGATTTGCGTAGGTATTTACCAAAAACAACATCTATTGGTAAACTAGAATCAATAAACCTCGAGGAACTTCGTTTTATTATCCGCAGAATGATACAGCAGAATGAGCGCAGCGAAAAAAATCCTGATTCTAAAAAAAAATCTAGAAGTCCATGTTCATGGCCATTGTGCGACTTGCACATGACAGATGATGGCCGGTAATGAAGTTCAATCGCCATAAGAGTTCTCCGTACGTTCAGCAAATTTGTGAGATGTTGTGAACATATCTAAAGGGCAAGAATTGGAACATTTTTTTACTTTTATCTCATATTTTTTTATTAGACAATAGTTTGAACGGGAGGGAGCAATGGTCCCGCTTGTTTCTATTCTCGCCCATGGTCACCTCTGCAAACTTTATCTTTATTCAGGGGAGAAGTACGATTCCTTCATGTGTTATAACCGCAAGTATAAGTTCTTAGGAACGGGTTCGTGGAGAGCCCTATGTAAGAACTGGTAACAGGTCATGTAAACCAGGTGTTAAAAGATGGTATTAATGTTAACTGTTATTATTTCACTGAAAGGGCTTATTATTTTTATTATATTTCCTTCAAGGGTTGGGTTTTGTCGCTTCGCGGAAGATATTCCTCATCATTGAGGACTGGTGCAAAAACACATTAGATGAGATTTATATTTTCATTCGGTATATTTTTAATTTAATTTTCATAAATTTAAGACATTCTAGTTAGAGTGTTCGACATCCTTTAAAAAGAAAACGTCAGATATTTCGCTTTATTTTAGCATGGAATTTTGCGACAAAAACGATAAATATCGACTTTCGTAAATTCGCTAAATATTGGAAATTTCGTCATTTTCCTCCTATTTTTCAAAATAATATTGGAGTGTGCATGGTAAAAACATGGTCAAATTGATAAAAAGTGATTAATCATTTTTACCGATTCTTTGTATAAAAGGAATTATAATTAGTTGAGTACAAATATATATTTAGGTATTTTCTCTTGGCAAACCTTGCTGTTGATCTAAACACTAATGAATGAACGTCTAGTAGCATTTGTATATTCCAATTATCCTGATATTAAAATTCTATTAAACATTCCAAACACAATAACAAGGACTCCACTTCAAGGAACTTTTTCTGGAGGATCTGATGAATCGATCGAGTAATACAACATGGACTAAGCATTTTAGTATATGAATGAGTATTTTATGACGCTGTTGATTCTAAAAATTTAAATTCTCATTATAAATAATACTTTTGATGACATAGCGAATACTGTTCCACCATAACGTTCAAGCTGACGCTTTGAGAAATATAAAACTAAAACTGTATAATTTTTTGGTCACTAGGTCATTGAAGAAACTCGTATGTCAATAAACGGAGAGGTCTCTTAGATACTCATACAATGTCGATCCCTAAGGTAGTAGCACTGGATCGTATTGTCAGAATGTATGCATCCATTCAAAAGTCTTCGAAGTAGCCCCCTTGTGCATCCACGCACCGTTGCTAGAGTGCTGCTAAGCTCCCTCGTCAAGGTCTGTTGTAACAATTCTACAGATTCTTTTCAGCATACTAAATGTATAAGGTGGGAGAAGGGGAAGAAGTCTGGTGGGGCATTGTCTAAAACATTTGGATCTTCTCTCACTCGGTCGAGAAGCTCTTGGCAGATCCGCGTGCGAGTATACTTTTGTTCGTCCGAGAGCAGTCTGGGCAACATCTTTGTTTACACTTTTTTCATGTCCTTGTTTTTGGTCACAATTCGATGCACATCACTTTTAGGGATTTCAAGTTCCTCAAAAATAATGGGAACACTTAATCTGCAAGATCTGTCCAACAAATTCTTCATCATTGCTAGATTTTGATCACTTTTTGAGATCAAAGGGAGTCCTGAATGTTCGGCGCCTTCGACATATTCTCTACCCTCCCGAAATAATCCGTATTATTCAAAAACACCCGTTTTACCCATAGCGTTATCACCATTAGCTACCTTGACCATATCATGAGTCTATTTCCCGGTTTTTTTCTAGTTTCACGCAATTTGATGGCATAGCGCTGTTCCAATAACCGGTTCATGACGGAGAGTAAAAAGTTCACGTAAAAGAGGTTAAGGAAACGCCACCACCCTTTCGTTCGTCTATCCGGAAAAAATATATCATTCTATTTTTGGAACAGACCTTGTGTGTCAACTTCACATGCCTTACGGCTGTGTCCGTGTTGAGATTTGATTTAATCTATCCAATACATAAGGGTATATAGTAGTAGCCTAGTGGGAAGCAGGGCTCGGACATTCAGCGGTTAACGCTCATAACCAGGTGATGTCTATGGGCATCGCCATCAGCACTTCATTCTGTGTCATTGTCTGCGTACCAGGCTTATTCGGTAAATCACAATTCCAAACCTGAATGTGTGAATTTCACACGCCGTAAACCTTATTTCAGGCCGTGAAGCTCAACTAACCTCTACCCTCACATATCAAACTAATCTTTCTTACTGAGTTATTTTCATTTCTTTAAAGCAGCTGTTCTATCGGAATAGATCATCATTTGGACATTTTCTCGGTCCTATCGATTCTAACTCTCTACATGAGGTGTATAACACGTGATATATACTATTTTTGAATGAGTGTCATAAATTCCAAATAGATTTAAATACGTATATGTTAACTGAACAGATTTGTTCAGAAATGGTAGAACCAAAAATTTGATTTTTAATGTTTATGTGAATAAATATTTCATCCTTTGGGTATTGTACATACTGTGTTTCGGAGCGAAATCCACGCATTTCTAGTGTTACTGCTTTGGTCGACTCTTGAAAAAACGGGCAAACAAATGGTTACCGGATTAAAAAGAACCCGTTGAAGGCCAGAAACAAACATTTACATTTTATGGGCGGTTGGATTATTATTTAATTAAATTGAAATAAATTCAATCTAAATCAAGAAATAATAATGGAAGCTATTTGATAACTCTTAAATATTAATTTGATTATGGCAATACGTTGGGGACAGATGTTAAACTTTACTTATTATTGACCACCGAGTTAAACTCGAGAGCCGGAAGCTGTTAAACTTTAGTTATTATTGACCACCGAGAATATCAGCTGTCATTTGGAATCACCATTCAATCAGAGTCAAAATACTAGCAATAAATATGAAAAGGTAAAAAAAGATCTTTTAACTAAAATAATTTAGAGTCCAAAAAATGTATTTTATCTCTTGAATGGAAAATTCATGATTAAAAGAAACGAAGAAACTGTTTAATGCATGGGTGTAGCTTTGCTTAGGCTTAAGACAGAAATAATTTGTTTTCTTAGAAAATATTAATTGTAATTAAAATCTAACCCAGGTCATTAAATAAGTCCCTCAGGTATGAAAGATTCATATGCTAGCATTGTATTAATTTAACGATTGGACATGAGGCCTCACAAGGAAACCGTGCTCTTTTGCTGTACCGTTGAAAGTGTTAAAGCCTTTTGAACCTAAACAGGTTTGCCCGTATAAAACCCGTTTGGTTATGCTATGTGGGTCTCTGTGGTCCAGGCGTAGACCGCTGGACTACTGACGAAGGACTCAGGTTCAATTCCCGTGCAAGCCCCTCTGAGCACCATCAGCTGAACTCAAGCCTTGTGATTTTCCGGATACTGGATCTTCCTGGGAAACCATAACCGGCACAGGGAAAGGAACTGCTCCCCCTACCATGATGTGTGAATTTCATACGCCGTCGAGCTTAGTACATGGGTGAACTCTACTATCACCTACCCAACCGACCATAGGGTTAACTAAGTATTTTTTAACCGTGATTAAAATGTGAATCTAATTTAAAATAGGTAATTTTTGCTGAACATTTTTTTCTTTAAAATATATAGCCTATGTCAGCTAACACTCACCTCCATGGCTGAGTTTCAAATTTACTGAAGTTAACAACCGGTGTAGTGATAAACATTTAATGTTATTTTAGTAAGTATTTGCATTTGTGGTACTCATTAATATGACAATTATTTGACTAGTGTAGTGGTGTATTGTTTTTAATAGGATTTGACTACATAACTAGACCTTATGCCAATATTTCATAAGTTCAAGATCAACCTTGATAGAGAACGGGTCAGACTGGTGAAGTATGAATCCACAACATAAGAAGCAAATACGCAGCAGCTATCTTCTGTTGGGGTGATGCTGTGAATCTGGTGTAAACCTTTCCCTCTCAGACAGAATATTAACACCACGTTCAAGCATATGAGTAAAAATATAAAACTGTTATTCATTCAGTCATGAAAAACCCTTTACGTGGATTATTAAACATTTTCTCCTTAAATACTTTATATCGTTGCTAACTTTTCTATTCCCCTTTTTATTTGAGCACGTTTCTAGTCCTCGAATGAACTGGGTAGTAGGAGTAAACGAAAACATCTAAATAATTACAGAATTAAGCAAAACTATTGAACATGTAATGAAAATTTAATTTCTTTGCAAGTGATACTATGAGTTAAGTACGTTACCTCTATCACAAGTTATACAATACAAGTTCCACCATATGTACTTTTTCTTTTAGCGATCTAATTCTAGGCCCGGGGCATAACCACCACTGAATCTTCTCTACCAACCCTCGCCAACACATTCACGCACCGCTAACGTTAAATCCCACCATAGGTCGCGAGTGACATATGAAACTCGTCCGTCTTCAACTCCCACGCAACACCTGGATTCCGAGAATCGACCACATTGCTCTCGGAAAGCAAATTCTGGGAAAGTTTGCGAGAATTCGGAGTAAGGCCGGAATATATATCATCATAACTAATAGAAAACATATTACAGAAGGCATTCGAGGGACTAAGACTAAAAAGTAAACCACTATCAAACTAGTAAGACTAAAATTAAAGGTAGGTGCATAAGTAACATAACTATTAGTTTCAGCAATTCTTTCATTGTAAAGTAAATTGATTTCTTTATATACAAGTGTAGTTCATCGGCACATCCGAAAATCTAACACTCGTAGAATTCCAGTTCATTAAGATATAGATGACATAATGCTTGTAAAATGAAATTTACACAATATTCACACTTTAATATTGATAGATTTTATATCATAAATATACTGGTTGTACATATCCATTACTGGTTACACATCGGGTGACAAAATATATCGTCATTCTGTATTCCTTCTGTATCATTCATCCCTCCTCTTCGCTGTTACCTTTCAATGGCGGGTCCATCTTTTCCTTCCTCTACACATTTACACAGCATCAGAGAACACCTGAGAGCCCATCTCTCCAGTTCTTAGATCCTTTATCTCTCGAATCCATAACTCATCTAATGAAAGTCTCCGATGTAACTTTCAAACATCTTTTCATGAAAAATTCATGGGAATACTATTTTGGATATCAATGGTCGATAATGGTGAGCAAAGGTACAACCAAACAATGCAGAACATTACAAATGGGACAGGGTCATCGAATCCATTTAATTGAATAACGTAAATAATTACCGTTTAGATAATTTCAATAGTTTAACTTCACAGTAAATTCGTCAACCTTTGTCAGCGAAAAGTTCAGGAAAAAATTTTATTTTTCCTTGGGAAAGTATTTATAACACATCCTGGGTTATTTATTATTCCTTAAAAAATCTAACTTTGAGATTTTTATCATAACATAATCATATTTTATACACAAGCATCTCATCCCTCCATTGCATAGCGGCGTGCGAGTCTTCATACGAAAAAACATGTTTGCCCAATGCTATTTACAAGCTACGAGCTATGCATGCAAGTGGAAAGGTTAAGATCAGGTAGATGTTTATTAGTAATAGGGGAAAAAGATACATGGAAAGGCCCCTGTACGGTATATTGATCAAAAGGATTACTTTCATAAGGAAAATTCTTAGGAACGTTTCAAAAACATAAGCCATTCGAAAGGATCTCCTTTGTCGTCAAACTTCCAGTGTCAAATTCAGGTAAAAGATCGGAAACAAGTATGTGCTGCTTCGCAAAAGAAATATTTTTTCTAACAGCGTGTTTCCTAAAAATCAAGCCAAAATCAACGCAGTCTTTTGCTGAATCAAGCATAGATGAATGGAATTAATTTATCCTTATCGGAATTTCGAAACAATAATTAAATATTAAGGAAATAAAGGATGAAATGTTACTTCATAATAATATACGGCTACCATAGTTTTCGGGTCTTTGTTAATGAACCAAAAAAATTAGATAATATATTGTGAAAAATCAGATATTTTTAACAGTAGTAACAACTATATTATTTATTATTAGGTAATCTACCGTTTAAGGTAGGTTTTTGGATGGACACAACTATCAAATAAACATTTTGTGACTCCCCACCTAGCAACCTAATCTATATCAGGTCCCTCTTCATCTCTGTGTACTTCTTTCCTCCCTTCATCCCGTCCAACATCCCCATCCTGTTCCTGCCCTTACCTCGCTTGCCCAACATTCTCCCCTCTATTACCTTCTAACAACTATATACTATGTAAAATATGTAAATTAGTGTGAGAAATAAATTAGAAGGTTGCGCTACGACAGGAACATTTTAATAGTGAAAATAGAGAAATAGTGAAATCCCAAACGACTTTCTGGAAACATGATTTAGATAACTTCTGCAATATTCTTTCACGATTCTTTTGTTTTTGAATTTTCATCCTATTTATTTACTTGGTGCTAACAATGGATCTAAACAAATAACGGTGAAGCAAAATATTAACAAGTAATTTAAATATACAAGAAACGTAGTCGTGAATCAATGTAAAAAAAATACCGGGACCGTAAACTTGCAAGTTTACGGTTCCGGTATTTTTTGTTTACATAAACAAGTAAGCTTGAACCATTTTTGCTTTGTTCCTATTTTTAAAGGAACAAGTGATTGCCTTTCTCTTTGCGAAAGCTTATTTGCCTAGTACAATTATTCTTCTTAAATCGCTACTTATATGGCTCTTTGTGACAAAGACACTTCCAAGATGTTCATTTCACCTCCTTTAATTTTTCCATCTATTATTAATGTTTAAGTTAACTTTTCTCATTCCCAAAATCTTCATTACGTTTGATTTTCTTGGATTTGTACGAAATATACTTTTTATTAAAGTTGAATTTATACGTAATAGCCAAAGAACTGAAATAATTCACCTTTTCATTTTACGTCATAATTTCCATTAAACCAGAATAGGAATATGCTGCGTTGCACGTATTTCTTTGGGCATGGGCACAAACTGCGACTCTGGTTATACAAGTCACTCATGGATTCAATGGTGACCTTAATTCTATTTGAACGCTTAGCCAAATAAACAGATGAACGTGCCAGATTCTCCCCTCCGATTCGCACCTGAATCTCAATGCATAATATATGAAAGAGGATATGAAATGTATGATCACCGTTTCCGCATGTGATATTATATCCGAATATCTGCATGATTTTGCCGCTGCAAGCTCCCTTCTCTGAGCCTATTTTTCAAATGATTGCTATTATTTTTTTTTCTATTTTTGTTAAATAGCATATATCGATTCCGTGGCACGTCTCGCATTGTAATATGCATCACTCTGACTCGAAGGGATAAAAATGCCTTGGAAACTAAAACATAGGAACGCTAATTATGAAGAAAAAAGTTTAGTATATCATTGCTGATAAATATAACATAATGTAATATAATATAATGTGATGTGATGTGATATGATGTGATGTAGTATAATGTAATATGATATAAAATGTGGGTCGTGGTAGTCCAGGGGGTAGAGCGTTGGACTACTGATTCCCGGGTTCAATTCCCAGGCAAGGCATTCTGGGCATCTGCAGCTCCACACAAGCTATGCGATTTTTCGGGTACCAGGTATATTCCTGGGAAACGATAACCGGCTTATTGAGTTGTCTAAGAAGATGAAGGAAATAAATTGAGCTGATCCACAGGTCACCTTAAACGCTTACCAAAGGTATCCACTAATGTCAGAACTATTACGCATGAACTTAAAGCGACTAAACTAGAATTGAGATAGAAAGGATATGTAATGCCCAAGAAGAAGCGTACAAAAGATTACTGAGCCAGCGTTCAACTATTCATCTGTTAAATTTAATATTTTTCAAGGGCTTAGTGGGGAGGATAAAATACATTAATTAGCATAGTCTTTAGCCAATATCTTACATGTTTTTCGAATTTTTGATCCGTGCAGTCCAATTTCCTATTTTTGTGTAATATGTACTAATTCAAATTAAATAGTAGTAAAGGGAAGGGAATGTGTCAAGAGAGGCCTATTAAAATTAGTTCACAATTAACTATGATGGTTTATTTTTCTTGACACAAAAAAATTTGAGAAAATGCATACTCTATCAAATACACCAATGATAATTAAAAGAAAAATTTCCCAGCTTTGCCTCAAACACTATGATTTTATGATGGTAATGAAAAACTGACAAACAGCAATTGACCTTTTACGCATCTCACCAGTAAAGAAGATGTAAATTTAATATCCAACATGCCAGGCACATTTTTGATGCTACACCCATTCCTGCAAATATCCAAAAATGACACTCAGTATCACGTTACAAACCGTATAAAATTATTTCTCAACATTAAAATGTATACAACACGATCCTAGTCAGGAAGATCTCACCTGATTGAAATACATTCTTTCGTGATTTGGACAATATCTCGAATTGATGCAACCAAAAACTTTAAAATACAAATTAACAATAAAATTAGCCATACTGTCATTTATTGGAAAACTAGAATAACGTGATTTGAGTATAAAAGTAAAATTTTATTAAACATGTACGGAAATTTTTACATTTGCGTGTAACTACCTATTATCACCAACTTATCGTATAGCATACAAGCTAAATGTTCCTTCAAGAAGAGCCTTGTGTTGATCACTTTCATCCAAGGAACATGCATTTAATAGGTAAATGGAAGGTATTCTTTCGTATTTCCCGAAATTCAGAATGTGAGGCTAATACCCGTGTTCCATTGGGAGAAAAAACAAATTAAGAAGCTATGTCAGTTCTAATAGAGATCTCTAGAATCATGATAAATTTTGAGAAAACATTACGACTGTGTTTCAAGAAACTGGTATGGAGATGTCGAAACAGTAACTTTTAACGGAGTCATCCGCTAATATGCATTTCATTGCAACAATTTCAGAGCGTAACAATCATTCGCCTTGACAGGGATTAGATTTTTAAGCTCATTTTACCGGGATCCCGGTCAAGGCGAATGATTTTTACGCTCTGAAATTGTTGCAATGAAACGAATGATAGCGGATGACTCCGTTAAAAGTTACCGTTGCGGCATCTCCCGCAGTATCTGGAAATTATGACTGCGTGTTTAATGTACACAAAGAGCTCGGCAACTTTTAAATTGTGAGGTCCTAAAGAAAATTCAATTGGAGCCCCTCTCAAAACGGAACAAGCAAGCGAGGCTAAGAAGTTTTAGAAAGCGAAAAGACGTTCGGAGTAACTCATTACTCATCGGGGATAAATTAATACGCGATACTTCAACTAATTGGACTATGATGGTGAAAGAAGGGAAGCAACTCTGGCAGATAAATGGTTAAACGTATACTTTTCATTGCCTTAACAAGTTTGTGACCGCAACGAAGTCAAGGTAAAGTACTCCATAAACTGAGATTGAAAAATCCAATCGTACTCGGCAATTCCCATAACGAACCAGCAATTACATTATAAAGGCCGTTGTCTCTTGCCACAAGACACCTTGGTGTCTGAAAGGGTTTGGTGTAGGCGTAAACGGTTTACGAGTTGCACGTGCTGATGACCTCTAAAGCTATACTGGAGGAGGCAATGAAGGTTGTTCCTGGTAATGCCATTCATTAGTAGACATAAATCGAAGGCTAGTGGGCACTTGAGAAGTTATGCTGAAAGATAACTGTATTGCTTCTGACCCTGTTGGAAAGTTCAATTATAGAAATTGCTCACGATAAAATAAAATGTAAAAATAAATTAAATACGAGCTTATTCCAATTCTTCCAATATCATGCGGGATAATGTTACAAAAAAGGGAAGGAAGGGGTGTCCATCGTCACTCATGCAATTCAACATACGCATGCGTGAAAGACATGATAAAAATGCAAGGGAAGACCTGAAGATAGGAATGAAAACGGAGAGGAACTCACATAATCAATTAGGTATAAGTATGAGGAAATTATAATGTTTCACTCTGTCAAAAGGTTACGAGCATTGCTGAGCGCATTGAAAATTCAGCGCGATAGGCATGGATGAGAATTAATCTAAATAAAACAAACGTCATGCGGTTTCCGAGAAAGAGGAAAGCTAGGATAAATATTAAAATAGGAGCTCATAAAGTAGAGCAGGTGGAACCGTTTACCCATCCCGGAAGTCTTTTGAAACTCAATGTTCAAAGTAGTAGGGACATAAGAAGCAGGCTATACGAGGCATACGAACTTTTACGAGGAGGAACGAATTGATGGCAGGGACGTTGAGTAAGGATGTTAAGGAAAGGCTCGTCAAAACTTTGATATGTAGCATGATTTTTACGTGCGGAAACATGGTTGGTGAAGAAGGCCGTAGATAGTTGTAGACTGGAAGCTTTTGAAATGTGTGCGTGGAGAATGATGGAAATGGCGAAGTCAACACAAAGGAAAACAAAAGAGAAAATGCTATGCGTGGTGACGGAGGTCAGAATATTTTTTAGATAAACCCAAAGGAGGCGGAAAAGATGAATTTCGAGCGTTTTGATTGAGATTTTGAATACTTTAATAGAGGGGAGTACGTTGGATATGCAAGAATTAGGATCTGAAGTTGTGTGGTTTTAAGAGGAATAAATAAAATAAGAAATTTAGACGGAATGGTGGGAGAAAAGATGTATGCGGAACGAAAAAAATGTTGAATGTAAAGTCAGATATCACATTTTGTTTCGTTTAGGAAGGAAAATACTCTTAGGAAGTTAACAATCTTTTGCAAAATTCCATGTTAAAAAATTTTACCAGCCATTAAACTTTTATCTAAAACCGGTCGTATAGTTGTTAAAATTAATAGGGGTTGCCAACAGGGGAAAGTGAAATTAATACCTTTCAAATTACGATCGGAAGTATGCTTTGATGAAAGACGGAAAAACGCGATTAGGAATGGGAGTTTCCACCTCAACATGTAAATGAAAACAAAAACTACTCTCAGACCTCATAGCTGCACTATGCTTCAAGTTAACAGGGATATATACTATATTATAGGAAAAAATCAATTCAAAAGGTGGAAGAGGTATGGTGCACTAAGGAAGAGCGTTATTTGTCGATCTCGGCAGTTGAATTTATTCCCACGGTGAATGGAAGGCTCTCCGATAAACGGAGGCACACGTCTTAGCAGGTGAAATGAGGCTCAGAGGTGACGACCAATATGACCCAGTTCTACAATGACAAGTCTTCGCCCTCGCTAGATGAGGAAAAGAGAGAAAGCTTTCCGCCTGGATTTGTATAAAACTTTCGCGTCGCGCTCTTGCGAAGGAAGTGGAGTGCGCCCGGGAGTCTTGGTTGCATCCGCGCTGCTCGTAGTGCTCCTTTGGCCACGGAAACTTAATCTAATGTCTCTTTTTCTCTGCTATGTTTCCTGTTCGTTTCTTTGACTCATTTCCCTGCGAGGCAAAGAAAACGCTCTTCGCTAAGGAGAATAACAATGGAAAGGCAGGGATTTCTCGAATGCGCGCCGCTAGGCGAAGACCACAAGAGGACAGTATAAAAATTTCACAACTTTTGAAGGTTTTGGGAAAGTTCTCAACGCTCAGAGAGCGGTCTTGTGGTTGAATATTTCAGTTAATGGTATCATTCCGACTATAACTTTTAATTCACAAATATCAAACTGAGGTTTGAACGGCTGTTTAAAACCTAGAAGGCAAGGTATGGAACTAGAAACATTGCCAAATGTCTACGTTTGAACAGATTCCCTCATTACAAATTTCCAACATATTCCCTGCTCACAAAAATTCTCCTTAATTCAGAGACTTCCACAGCCATCTCCTTCTCATTATCAATCAGTGGCATTGTTTGTCTTCTTCTTATTTCACCCAACAAATTTCTCCATTCCCATAATGCAAAAAAAATATCTTTGTTTTCCTCTCCACAACCTAATTTTTTCATCCAATTTAATACCATATAGTCGCTATCATAAGCTTTCAAACGATTCTCCTTCTCATTCCCCAAAGGCCAGATTTTGATAAAGTCACCCGACTTGGTCTTCATTGATCTTTTCTTTGTGAACATGCTTATAAATTCTCATCATTGAATCCCTTCCTTCCGGAAATTCTTCGTTCCCTATAGTAAGCTGTTTGAGCGTTTATAACCAGCTTTTGCTTTGATTATTGTTTTATTTCACGAAATGTTCCAAGTCGGCCATTCAGTTTTTGTTCTAATTATGGACAAACTCTCAAAAAAGACCCAACAAAATTTGATTTTGCATATTTGACTATATTCACTGCTACCAAAGGCGTTTTAATACATGTAATGAATAATTTAAAAATACTTTTGTAATTATTGACCTCCTCACTATTTTCCGGAAGTACCTCTCCCCCTTTTCCCCATTTCACTCCACTTTACCACGAGATCTCCACTGTCTATTTCGGTAATCGAAATTTTTAAAACTGCAATCGACATTTAGTAATTAGCCTCTCTGATAACATGAAAGCAGCAAACGTCTACAGGTTTTTCGAATCGGCCTTTCTCCCGCTTTTAAAAAAATTAATAAATAAATGTAATTAATTTTTCCAGGTTAATAAACTAAAAATACACAAAACACTACGCTACTACCACAATAAGCAGGAAATTGGCAAAATAACTGTCAGTTCAATCCAAATCATGTCTGTATACAGTATTTTTTCCTTAAATATAAATGTGCATGAAAGGCGGCTACCTTAAAGATGAAGTAAACTGCAGTTACAGAGACACATTCTAATTGAAAATAAATTATATTAAATAAATCGGCGTATTGATTTAATAATTAATGCAGGTAATATTAACTACGATCAGAATGAGATATATTCCATGCTCACAAAAGATGCTAAACGCAAGCTCAAAAATCGCATTTTCACACTTTAGAGGGGATATGCAAATGTGTCTGTGGGAAATTATACTTCACTTTTTTCTCTTCTGCAGCAATATTCTAAGATTATTCCTTAAAAATTAACACTCCTAGCATAACTAAAACATTTTCTGCAACATGTTTTAGCTGCAATTACCTAATCAACTTAGTATTTTCAGGGAAAGCCATTTAGTCTACAACTAAAAAGATTACCAATTTTCCACTTTGCTGTTATTCGAAAGGCGTATTGCTAGTTGTCAATGACTTATTCTTTTTGTTCAACCCTCTCAAGTTCCAATATCTTTTAAATACTTTTTGCACATTGTAAATACTCTTTGCGTGTATACTCAGAGATTACCTCTTCCGTTTCAGTTTGATAACGAAAACAATGCCCCTTCCATTTGCCTACCACTGATAAGTGCCACAAGAACAACTTATAGGTGACGAAGTAGCGGAGAAGAGAGCACTCAAAAGCTATTAAGCTAATGTATATCTTGAGCAGATGGCCTACGCTGAAAAACCGAACGCCACCCACTTACGCGGCTGCTGTGTGAGATAAGCAATTAGAAATGCGAGTTTCAAAGGATTTGGTGATATGTCTATGGTTGCAATCAAAATGGTAATAACCGATGAAAAGACATTAAATTGAGGTATTTCCTGAATTATTGCATTCCTTGCCTCCCTGCACTTTACGAGAGAATGCTCATCAAAAAGAAAGATGAATCATTGATGACGCTAATGTTGCATTCCTTCAAGATTTCATGTCTTACAGAATAATGATAACCCGCTTCTTTTTTAGCGATTCAGAATACAAATATCAATTAGCAAATGAAAATGTGACAGCAAGAGAACATAAAAATAACCCGCAAGTACGTCCTCTCGAAGAGGAAACTTTTCAGTAACTGGAAGAGACCTGTAAATATTTTCTTCTTCTCTGTTATGTAAGTATCGGCAAAATTTGAATCGCTTCAGAGTGGAAGACGCCCGTTTCGAAGAAACTACTATTATAATGAGAAGAAATATCAAGAGTCAACAAGGAGAAAGAAAAAATCTAGATACTCCTGAATAAGACTCAATCGTTACATTATCGTTACGTTAAATAAGTTAGATTTGTAATAAGTTGGACTTAAACACCCTAAACTAATATTTTTGGCACATTACTGACTAAATTTTTCGAAGGAGTTTCTATTTTCAGCTCAATTTTGGGAACTGAATAAGAATTTCAATTTGGTGTTTCTATCGGTTAACCTTAGCTTGAGGGGCGTTGCGAGGGAGCTAGAGGGTGTTTAATAGGCATTCTTTTGCCTACTTACACCGATGCGCAGGACGTTTAAATTATAGCACAATGTCCATGAGTAGAAATGTTAAATTCTGCCTTTTCAAAACACTGTTTTAGACTGTTCACATCTTCTCTTCCTTTCTTTTCTCAAAGAGCCTAATTTTAACGCAACGTTCATTCCCCCTAACCCCGAATGTCAAAAATTCTGTGCTTAAGTCATCGTTGTTGGAAATGTACCTAATAAAAGTAGATTTCGAATAGGCCATAAAAACTACTACACTTTGCGTGGGCTTCCACTTGCTTAAGAATATCAGTTCCTTTTTAAATCTCCGTATACTTCGCCAATCTTTGCTGTCTATGTGTCTATATCATGTATTCTCTTAAATCCTCAACCCCTCTTAAAGGAAGTTCTTTTTCTTGTAGCCATCAACGTCCAATAAGCTCTCTCCTCCCACTTATTCTTCCTTTTTCGGATTTGTCACGGTAGCTCCGTTTCTTCACCCACCCGATTTCAAACTACTCGAATCCTAACTGGCGATTTGCACAAGTTATACCTTTATGAAATACTCCAGGGAGTACACGGTCATAAGGGTTCAACAAGATCGTTATCGGATATTAGGGTTGATGAACAACCAAAATAAATGGAAAACTGTCCAGAACATAATTCAACTTCTTATTAAAAAGTGAAATGGTGCTACATTAAGTTAGTAATAATTAAATCCCAACCCCTGAAAAATATGAATTTCATTAAATACTTTCAATTTTACCCTGTGAAAATAAATTAAAATGTCCCCACAGAGTTTCTTTGAAAGCTTTACTTTTTCCCATTAAATCAGTTCCTATAACCCTATAAAACAGTTCCTAATTTTACAAATGAAAACCAAATCTTTCTCATCGATAACTGTGGATTAAAAAAGTTAGTAGGCAGAGATAATTCAAGTGTTCAGTCACAAAATGCGAAAACTCGATAAATTAATATTCAGAGGAACTACCATCGAACTACAGTAAATTTCAAGATAAGAGCACGAATGAAAGAAAGCAAGGAGGACAAAATGCACCATTCTTCATCTGTTTCACTCTTTTTATTGGCAGAAGTACAAAATTTAGTCCACGATAGTTCTGGTGAAAAAGAAAATAATTTTTCACCGATTAAAAGTCACAAAGGTTTGATATTTATGGCTCATGCATATGAATCGTGAATGGAAATTAGTTTTCGTTTTGCGTGATTGGAGAATTCATAAAATTCCGCTCTACTTGGCTGTATAGGCGAATAAGAAGTCCCTGGTAAATATCAAGTGCAGAGAGTAAGGGAGTTATTTCAAATCTCTCTTTATTTCGACTCTCAAGTTTGACGTGGAATTTCTAAGCCTATGCACATGAAGTGTACTCATATATTCCTTCAAGCGGTTAGATAAGGGCGATTAATGGATGGCTGAATGATTTTGATGGCACTTAATTAAAACGCTAAACTACGAGGTCCTTAGGGAACGAACGATATCTTCCCCCGTGAGACCCACATGTATATTATGTGGCGAATGTATTTCAGCAGTGGAGAAATATTTCACCATCGGTACCCTATGTTTTCCGGAAACAATCAATAGCCTACCTTCCCACTACCTGTACCTATTCTCGCGAAAATAGGACACAGCTATCATAAGACAGGAACGTATGATGTCCCCGGTAGGATGTCAGCAAAGTTAGGAAGTGCGACGAAAGCCTGTTGTGGGGCGACTTGGAATTAATTCACGATATAAATCATTCTGCTTTGAAAACCAACCGTATTCAATGCTTTCATTGTTGCCAAGCTCGTCGAGAAGGGGCCGGAGGAGTCGAAGGGATGCGTAGATGCATGGAATAATTGTTCCCGAGCCAACGGAAGCCAGCGATGCGAGAGATGAATAGGAGAGAGTATGCCGAATGCATTTATGCCTCTTACTCCTCCGCCAATGAAAGCCTGGATTTATTGCTTTATCGATAATTTCAGTGAAATAAAGGATTTTCATCCACGCCACAATTTGGTCGACACCTGACAACTGCTTTCTGAAGGATATAGTGTCTCCATGGTCTTCAACTCAGATTATTCCGTATAGTCCCAATAAATAAACCTCAAGGTATTACTATTTTCGTCATGGGGTTAAGTCATTTCAAAGCCTCATGTTTCTTGGGCTGAGAATAGTCGCTAATCGTGGCTCATTTTTCGAACTAAGTTAGTTAATTAACTTGCGCCGATTCTCATAACCCTCCTACAGAACTCCTGAAGTGCAAAAAGAACCTTTAGCCGCACATAACAGTTCTTATGGTATCACAAACACTATATTTTTTTATTTTACCATTAAAAAAATGTTCAATCAGACTAGGAGTATAGGTGTTCTTTTATTTCATCTTCCACACCGAAAATTATAGTAATATTCTAAGGAATTTCTCTCTTAAGGTGTAAAATCGAACTGGAACAGTTGCTTCACTTCAAAGTCATGTAAGCAAAAGAAATTACTCCTGCTTCAAGGCAGGATTTGAACGGAATTTCCAATGAAATGGCATTCGCCCCAATTCTCCTATGTGATATCTGATTCTTCAGTCGCTGGGAGTGCCAATTCAAAGTGCCGTGGCGAGGATTGGGGTCAGGCTCGGCCCGTCTCCGCAGTCCATTTTTTCACCTCCTTCACTCGACTCGCCAATCCTTAGGGACCGATTAGGGATTTATGGAAACGGCGGGCCACATCATGGAAGAGTGGACACTATAGTCTCAAAACGTTTCTGAGGAATGGATCACGTTTTAGAGGAAACGTACAAGGAAGCAACAGACAATCTGAGCTGAGCTTTCCGCTCTCTAGCGTAATGGAGTGCGGTGCCTTCGGCTATCTCTCTTCCGACACCAGGAAATTAAAGACGGATAATTCTGGAGCGGCTCACTCCTTCGAGCGCCTTCTAAGGCAATATGTGCATACATATAAATCTCATGAAATGTATGTGGGACTAGGAAGGAAGGATTTCATTTTACTAGGAAGATGAGAACAGAAATGAAGATATTTTAAGAAAATATTTTTGTGGCAGTTTATTTTCCAAAATATTTAGCTTTTCTAGCATTTTTTATCTTATTGACAAGACTTAAAGCATATGGTACATATAATGCATCAGAAATTGTGCTCATTCGCCGCATGATCCTTAATGTTTTATTGCTGATAAATACTAATACATTATTATTCTGACTGAATTAATATGTCCTTACTATGGAAATAAAATGTAAGAAGACTTTTATGAGAATCTCCAATATTAAAATTCTAGATATCCGCTAACCTTTAATACATTTTTGATGATATTCCCCCTTTTTTCTGTATAATTACGCTCTGTAGTTTATCATACTTTATCTGCATTCACGTCACCAAAAAGGCACCAACTATCCCCTTTCTTGTTCCCAACCTCCTACACTAGATGCTACCTCATATCAGCCAATTTGGCATCATTATTTAATCTTTCAATTCATGAATTCAATGTAACAAAATATTCCCGAAATATTATTGATTTTGCTAATTGTCGATCAGTCATTTAGCCTAATTTAGTTCAAATTTAAAGCACTTTTGAAAAGTAGGACATCACATAAATATTTTAAATTGAAGGGCTAGCTTCATAGACCATCCAACAACTTCTAATCGCCTGTTGTCACTATATTCTTACTACTCCTGGATCTGACTGCTGTTGATCTTCCATAAAAATGACTGATTACATACATACGAGTGATTATAACACTCTCCCCAATACCTGAGTCTATTATAATCAAAAACAGCAGGTGTTGCCTGGCGGAATAATTTCATTTGAAAGGCCTAAATACGTTTCACAAAACTTCATTGGTCACGACTCGGATAGTGGTCATTAAAATATCCTTGGAGAACAATTTTCCCTTTAGTACAAATTCGACTAGCCTCACTTGGGCCTTAGGTAAATTACAATTACGTGGAAATCTCAATAATATATTATCACCATATTCCGTGATTGCAATTGTGAAAACAATCAGTGCGAAATCTTTAACGATTTAAAGATTAAACTTCTATTAGTCTCAAAATACAAATTTCGGAGGAATGGGACAATTTTGCCTCACTGCGTTAAAATTTTAATGACTGAAAACAAAGTGACTGCATAACAGCGTCATGCCAGAATTTCGCACATCTCTCTCTCTCTCTCTCTCTCTCTCTCTCTCTCTCTCTCTCTCTCTCTCTCTCTCTCTCTCTCTCTCTCTCTCTCTCCAAGGTGCATGGTCTGTTGCCCTCCAGGGGGTTTCGAACAATAAATAATATCCATCGATCCAAAAGATTTCGCGAAATATCACGGACGTGATAAATCATATACATCCAGGAAAATCCCCACTCTCCCAAACCATCGAAGTCCGGGATTAAGAGTAGGATCAGAGAGCGCCAGACTTTCCCTTAATTATTTAGGTACACTGCGCAGGTGGTCAACTTCCGGATGAAGAGATCGACGATTCTCGTGGTCCCCGAGACCAATACGCAGAACGGCTGGAAATTACGACGATGCTCAGCACGTATTTTTGCCTACGTACATTCTAAGGAATTGAAATTCCAACCGTGGAATTTCAAATAAAAAGTAGCCACTGTAAAAAGTGTGTTAATTGCCTTATGTTATTTTTGCATGATTTCTCTACTGTTACCTAATGAATTCAACTGTCCAAAATATGCTTCGCATTTTATGTAAATCTTCCAATGTATCCCCTCCATCAACTTTACCAAAAAAGATAGCACATTACTAATCCTCTAGTATGTGTTTCTATGCTGAAGTGATGATTAATGGAATTCTGTCGAAAATTACACTAGAGTACTGTTTATTAGCTGCACATACAGTCAAAAACTGACTTCAACAGACAGAAAATATTAAATTAAATTCATTGCACCAATGTAAACACATTATTTATGATAAAATTGTAAACCAAGAAAATAGTAATCAATCCGAAGGTCAATTTGGTAGGTGATGGTAAAGTTCACCTAGTATAAAACCCGACGACGCATGAAATTTACAAATCAGGATATGGGGATCAGTTCCTTTTCCTGTGCCGGTTGTAGTTTCCCAGGTAAAATTATATTTTTTTCCCAGCAAAGAATTATATTTTTTTACTTGTATCAGAAAAGAGCAATTACAGTTATTGATGTGATAATATAGAAAGTAATGTGGATGAATCTGTAATTGAATCTCTATGATATCAAAGGTTTTGTGTTTCAGAAACATGATTTTGGATTTTTTCTCATTGATAACGAAATTATTATCATGTACCAATTTACTAATATTATTTCGGTCTAATTTCATGACCTGAATAGCTGCTTTTAGTTCCCTATGCTTTCATATGAGTATTGCACCATCAACATACAATATTAACTCGCAGAAATGACAGCACTTGAAAATACCATGTATATATTATATGCTACAAATTGTGAAGGGCCAAGAATAGATCCTTGTGGCACACTTAATTCTATCTTATGATCTTCAATGCATACAAAATTTATTTTAGTGAATTATTTTCAAAATTCTAAAAAAAAGACCAAACTAAAGGCGTCTTGGTCCACTAATCCTATGAAGAATATTTTGTTAACAATATATTGTGACTTACTGGGTCAAAAGCTTTCCTATGATCTATAAATTTTTTACCGTGTTAATCCTTCTATCCTTTCCGTCTCTGATACTGTTCACAGCTAGTTCAATGGCTTGTGTGGTCCTCTATTTCTTTGGAAGCCAAATTTAAATTGCGATATTATTTCATTCTTACCCAGGAAATTCAGCAATTTCTCTGCCATAAACCCTTCCATGATTTTTGAAATGACAGGCAGTATTGATATTGGACGATAAAGATTCAAGTTCTTATGAAATCCTCCTTTATAAATTTGTTTTTTGAGAGCTTTTTTTAAGCTGCAAGAGATTTTTGCATCGCATAGGGAATTGTTTACAATATCCTCAAAACTGGTATTATATTAGGGCACTTTTTCAGTTCCATCATTCTTTTAACATAATGATCCATTGGTTTCGTATCCATTTTGTTAATAATCTTACGAATGTCATCCTTTGTTTTTATATGTTTTACTATGCCATTTACTTCGTTCGTTGTATTTACCAAACTCTGTGGAATTTTACCATTATCTTTCGGGCAAGTTACTTCTTTGCTGAAATGTTAAGAGAATCTGGAAGTGATCTCTTAAGTGGAATTCACATTACCAAAATATCTTATTAGGTCTTTACCTGTATTGCACTAGATTTTTTTCCTGTTAAACTGTTTACAATACTCAATATTTTCCTCATACTACCCTTATTTTCATTAATATGATCTGTATAAAATTTCAAGAAACTGCGGGAGATGCCGCAACAGTAACTTTAAACGGAGTCATAAAAATGAGTGTCGAGGAGTGGTTAAGCACTTGCATTTGAAAGGGCTGATGTCGAAAGAAATCATAGCCAAGTTGGATGAAGTTCATGGAATATCTGCACCTGTGTTTGCAACTGTTTACAACTGGGTGAATGAGTCCAAACGTGGTCGCACATCCGAAAGATGAATGCAGATCCGGACGCACTGTGAAAGTGTCTACCCCCGAAATGATTGACAATATCCACGATATGATTTTAAGTGATCGACGATTCAAATTGCGCGAAATAGTAGAAGCCATAGACAAGGTACAGTAGCTTCAATTTTGAACGAAAAATTAGGCGTGATAATATCTCGGCAAGATGGGTGCTGCGTTTACTCACAGCGGAGAATGAACGCGGGTGCACACCTGCGCAGTTGCAATGGCCAAAATTATGGAATTAAAGTTTACAATTATTACAACATCCACCGTATTCACCAGATTTGGCCCCTAGTAACTATTTCTTATTTCCAGACTTGACGGAATGGCTTGGCGGACGGAGGTTCAAGGCAAACGAGGAAGTAATCGCCCAAACTAATGCCTATTTTTAGGAGCTTCCAAATCCTACTTTTTTATTGGCCTAAAGAAGTTGAAAAAACGCTTCGACAAATGTAGAGAGTTGAAAGGAGTTTTATTGAAAAATGAAAAAAGTTGAAAAAGTTGGGTAGTGTTAGGAAGAGGTGTAAGGCAGGGTTGTCCATTATCAGCGGTGCTGTTCTACGCATATGTGGAGGAAATGATTAAAGAGGCGTGGGAAGAGCTGGAGGTGGGAGTGAAATTCGGCAGGGGATTCATAAAATCATTTAGATTTGCCCATGACCAAGTTCTAATGTGTCAGTTAGCCAAGGGGTGTGCAAGCATTGCCAGGTCAATTATAAAGTCAATGCAAAATGTGTGGGATGAGAATAAATTTAAATAAAACAAAGGTTTTGCAGTTTTCAAGAAGGAGGAAGGCGAAATTAAATGCTAAAATAAAAGGGTGAAAACTGGAGCGGGTGGAAGAATTTACGTCTATTGGAAATGTTTGGGACCAGAATGTTCAAAATAATAGGTACGTAAGATATGCATTAAGAAAGGAAGAGAGGATGAATGAGAGGTTTGCTGACTAAATATGTTAAGAAAATGCTCATTAAAACTTTGATAGGGAGCGTAGTTATGAACGGTGCAGAAAACAAATGAAAAGGTACTTGTAATGGTGGAAAAGAAAAATGGATTGCTTGGAGTTATACTAAGGAGACAGGAAAAATAGAATTAAAACATATTGATTGGCAATTATATTTTGAAGACTGTGATAGCGGGGAGAATGTTAAGGAAACGAGAGAGGGTCTGGTATATGATGTGGATTTTGGACGGGATGAAGGTTGGAAGGAAGTACTCAAAAGTTAATTGAAGATTAAAATTTTGGGTTGAGTTTTGTAAGCAGAAACAAGATATTTATTTGGAAATACTGTCCATCCAAAAACTACACTAACCGGTAGATTATCTATAATAATAATAAGTCATTAATAATATTTTACTTAAATCGTTATATCCATACCAAAAAAGAAAGAAAGATTTGTACTTTTCCACAGATTTTATTAGATGTTAAAACACCGTCTGTTTAGAAAACTTGTACCTGATGATGCCGCTGAACGATGAAACGCGTTGTACCATCTAGTAACATCTGTGGAAAAGTACAAATCTTTCTTTCTTTTTTGGTATGGATATTAAATACTTCCACGAAGTGAGGCCTGAAACAATAGAATAAATCGTTATAGCTTTCCTTTGCGTTTCTTTTCTCTTAATTCGTGAGATTTCCTGCGTAATTAGCTTTGATTTTTAATCTGAAGTAATTACACCCTGACGTAATTCACACGGGGACTATTACTCACTATTATCAGTTTTAAGGAATGGTTCAAATTTTATGTGTAATAAGGAACCTTCTGCAATTTGGGTTTAGACGGTAATGGTGATTACTTTTTGGTATTGACTTGATTTGTACATGAAAGACCCGTGTGACGCTTTGGACGGTGAATGTAAGCAGATTGGACAACACCGACACTTCCCTGGTGTAATTTTCCATGGTAGGCTAAAGATATCATTTCCGGCATATCTCATTTCTAGTCCCTGGATCCTTTATTATAGACTTCCAATTTTGCTTTTGCTCGAAATTGTTTGATCATACACGAAATAATGAAGACTTTGGTATTCCCATATAGATCAAAGTTTCACCAAATTTGACCCTTCGTTAACATACTTTTCCTTGCGTATCAGCTAACTATATCCATACCGTGTTTTCATTTTCATAGTTGATTGAAGCAGTCAACTTTTTTTATTTAGAAATGTGGAAAAAATGTGTTTCGCGTGGTGATTGAACACTTCTATTTAAATGGCATATCAACGACAGAGATCACAGCCGAGTTGGATGAAGTTCATGGCGCATCTGCCCCCGTGTTTGCGACTGTTTACAGTTGGGAAATTAGTTTACACGTGGTCGCATATCCACAAATGATGATCACCGTTCGTGACGTCCGATGGAAGTGACTTCTCCTGAAATGATTTACAAAATCCATGATCGTGTTTTGAGTGATCGTCGAATCAAAATCACCAAATCTTTTAATTCTCAGAGCTAGCATCACAAATTATAGTTTTTTCAATTTTTCGAGAAAAATTAGGATTTAATAATATCTCGGCAAGACGGGTTGCGTTTCTTCTCCATCAAATTTTGTGGTCATTCTAGAGATTGGTTTGGCACTTTTATGCCACAAATTGACAAGTTTCTATATGCGTCGATGCATGACCATGAACGACAAATGGATACACCACCACACTACAAAGGAACAGTCGAAGCAATAGTTTATTAAAAGATATCCTGCACCGATTAAGGCAAGACGGTCAAATAGTCTCGCAAGACATGATAGCCTCGGCTTTTAGGATTGAACAAAGAATCACTCAAATCGATTACTTGCCAAAAGTACAAATGATAAAATGGAGAGTACTATGTGGTAATACTGCACACGTTGAAGGAATAAATCAAGGAAAAAGTCCTCATTTAGCAAAAAAAATATGCCCTCCATCGAGAAAATGCATGGTTGCGTATCTGAACAGGTCAGCGACCAACATATTTTGAGGATCATCCGAAATTTTAGTTTTTCTAAGGTTTAAAAAGTTGGAAAACGCTGGGAGAAGTGCATCGAGGTAAAATGAGATTATGTGAAAAATAACAAAATCTACCAAAATAATTACTTTTTCTAACTTTTAATAGGGGCTTATTGAACGAGCAACGAATTAAATTGTTAAACAATTTCCTTATTCGTATTTTGTTATTTTTGTAATTTGAAATCAGTTTGTAAGATGTGATTTCTTACCAAAGATATTATCGCTGAGATTTGTGCATTAGGAAAAATGTGTCTCCCAATAAATGTAATATTCTGGCTAAAGCATGAAATAATACTCATGGTAACCCCTTGGCATTAAAAATGAATTTTCTGCGTTTGAACTAATTTTATTTTATGCGAGTTTACTGCTAAATTATATAGGCCTTATGTATAAAATTTCCCTCAAATAGCTATAGAAAATAACAATTTGCACATTTTGTGAGACCCAGGGAATTAAGTACTACTCTGACGTTAAAAAAATCTTTGTATGTCTAACTCATATAATTCATTTCCCGATTAACAGAAGCGTTAGATAACCTCCAACTCACCGAATATTGCAGCAAATTTGTTCTCTTTAAACATTGTTTTTCATAAAATTTAGGTAAAGTATTAATTAATCTGTATCGGTTTGAATCAGAAAGAAATAATCGTCATTAGAGGATATTTCATGGAGCCTTATCATTCGAGTCTACGCTTAGAAATCATTCGATGTTATTGCTAACAAATTTTTAATTTTAACTTTTCGTTACTCTGGCTTTTGAGACCATATTAAGAAGCTAACGGAACCTCCGAACCAATAACTTTGCCCTGACACAAATTGTAACCACAGGAACAGTACACAAAACGAGAGACAATTTGAACGTTGTGAGTGCTATTACGAACTAAATACTCCAATGGCTGATAACCCCGCCTTCCAGTCACGCTAGATGGCTTGCAAAATGAGAAGTAGTTTGAATGTTTCTTTCAAATAGGAGAATGATGGCGAGATAATGTTACAGTTAACATTTGGTTTACAATACAAGCGAAAATAACAAAATTTCAGATCTTTAAAAGTGTTTAATGAAATACGAAATCTCGGACAGGCATATAATTATTACTCGTGCATAGAGGATTGAATCGGAAAAAAATTGTCATGCATGCCTTGTTCACTTAGTGGGAAGTTGTCATCGTCAAAGCAGAAACATTCCAGGAAGGAAATTGGAATTAAACTCCAGGAAGATGGCCTTTCGCCATGCGATCCTCATATAAAATATGAATTATTTTTACACAATTGATATTTTGGAAATGAAAATATCACTCGATATTTGAGAGCCATAAAATTAATTTTGTTATTTTAAGTCAAAAGAAAAGATGGTGGCATAAATATCTTTTTATATGAATTTTATACTATGTATTCTTCTTTAAACTATAATTCGGTAGATTTAATTAAAAGGACGTACTTTCAGTACAATGTCACGTGTTTTCATACGACAGTTATTTTGATTCTCTGTACAAGTATAACAAAAAATGAGATTTTGTGCAAACTTTCCTATTAAAGTAATTGAACTATGATTGTGTATTCGTTAAAAATAATTGTGGCTGAAAAGAATTGCGTAAACCACATTTTTCATTTTTCATTATACAGGATCAATTGTGACATAATAATTCTTTTATTATCTGTTTTATCGCACATTTATTTTTTGTTGATCCAACAAATTGTGCAATGCCCTCTTTAGTCACCGCCTGCTTAGAATTATGAAATAGTCAATTAATATAACGAAATGGCTGTAGAAGAAATCAAATATAAGCAATCAAAAAAAACAATTAATTGTACCATAGTTAAAAAGTACTTCACTCTCTTTTACGAGACTTTCTTTTATGAACTCCAGTAACATTTTAAGTCTTTTAGAGCCGAAATAGACAGATAAACTCTTCGAATTTTGCAATTATGTCATTCAATCCGGCCTAATACTCGAAAGAGCCATTATACAATTAACTATCGACCACCCGACCCTTAGACTACCTTTCCACACGAGAAATAAAGATTTTTGTACTAATTGCACGCACAGGCCCTCAAACCATGCGTTTTGACGCTAAAAAAAAAGCGAGTGCTAATAGTTACCTCGAGTGGAACGGGGCAAAGCTGAACATTGGCCGCTTAATATGACTTCCAATTGTACCGAATACTCGAGTCCTGGTGTAACACGACATGTTTGAGTTAGAATTGTATATACAGGCGCCTGGCCAAAACCAAGGATAAAGGAAGGCACATCCTAGTTTCGAAACTCTAGGTCTTCTCTTCCAAATGCCCATTCAGGTCACTACTACCATTTCCCTTCATTTATATTCGGTCACGCTCTTTGGAGCCTTTGGCTATTGCGTTTAGCGGTCAAATTAATGCTGAAGTAAGTGATTATTACACGCGAGAGAAACTCTTGCCTGCCAAGTGTAGCGATTAATGCTACAAAAAGAATTCTCAATTAAGGACTCAAGCATTTGCTTATTTGCCTCCGTTAATATGCACAGAGCATTAGCGACCAATGGAAATTAGTCACCAAGTCGCGTTTGCCTATATACCGAAAGTCCCATGTTCGACTGTACACACCTTTGGACGCCCTCGTCTTCCCCCTTAGCTGTGTGGTAACTTGGGTAGTAGATTTGCGAGGGCAACCGCAGGCGATAGAAGGAATTGTATTGCCCTAATGAGTACAATTCACACGCCGCAAAGAGGATATTTTTCCTCGAAAATAAGATCAGAAGCCAAAAAGCCCGGCTAGATACGAAATTAGTTTTCAAAGGCACCCTTACACTACAACACTTTTCAATGGTTGGTGAAAATACAAAGCAATAGTTGATACAATGGGATAGCAATGATCTTTCCAAAATCACCTGATCACAATAAAAATAATGTATCCGTGCAAGCAAATTAATCAAAAATTAAAATTACGCCAAATCAAATAAAATTATAGGTGTACCGTGTGCGTTCATAACTTAGTTCAATGATTTTTTAAGTAATTTATTGAACAGATTGGCACAAACACTTAAAGTTCTTCAAAGTACTCTCCTTGGACCTCTACTACACATTTTTTTCAGCGACTCTGCCATGCCCGGTACGCGCCCTGGAAGGCGTTTTCGGGGACCTCTCGCAAGACCTTCGTCACGGCTGATCGGATCTCTTCAAATGGACGAAAAACGGGTTCCTTTTAGGGCTGTCTTGATCCGAGGGAACAAAAGGAAGTCTGATTGCGGGACGTAAGGACTATAGGGGTGGTGGAGCACGTTGGCACCTGGTGTTTGGCCAGGAACTCGATGACTCGTAGCGCGTTGTAGTGATGGAGTTGCCAGGTAGCGGAGATGTATTTTCTCGTCCTGAGGACCCTTTACCCTTTTACCTCATCCCTGCCTTAGGTATTTTCCTAAACTGCCCACCCATCCGCCACAAGCCCTAAGCAGTCTCAAGTATTTACATGTTTTGGGTGAGTAACTCCTCCAATCTACTTCTAATTTTTTCAAAACAAACATTAATTTTATCCAATTTACTATATCAATCACCTTCTCGAAATCTACGAAACAAACAAGTATTTTATTTTTGCAATCTATGTTCCTCTCTTGAAGTGAAATCACTACTGCTATGGCATAACACGTACCTCTCCTCTTCCTGAGCCCAAACATAATCCCCAAGTATTAATTTAAATATTTTATTGGTAAATATTAGCTCTAGAGTTAAATGGTTTCCATGAATATACCTAAAGGCCATGGATAATCCACTCCATCATAGACTACGTATCCGATAATAATAAAATATGCAGACATAGAGATAGTAAATATCAATGCAGACCAAAACCTTTACTCATTACTTATTTTGCCTCACAATCGCTCAAACAGATTTCTTCAATGCCATACATTTTTAACTTTTAAGTAAATATTGAAGTAATTTATGACGCTGGAGAAAACCTACTGGAGAAATCGATTAGGAATAGCCTCCCATTCAACCATGAAAAGAAATCGAATAGGAGTTGGGCCAGTTATCTGGCACTCTGAGAAAAGCTTTCCCTGGGTTGCTATTATGTTACTCACTTTTCCATTTATCAATTAAGTCCCCTTTCGGTAAAGGAAAATATCGCAAACTTAATAAATATATAGATATTAGTCTGAACGGCATAATTTACCCGCTATAATCATACATGGGCTAACAAAAGCCATCTGAGAAGCTAATATTGGAAGACAAAAATAAATTTATAAAATGGATGTGGTTTACGGATCCAATATCTAATAAGTAATTGAAAAAATATGAATTTAACAAATAATTTATGAATAGTGGCTTAAAAAACACAATAGCAGATATTTCAACCAAGGCAATACCCGTAATAGCTTAGCTATTCGTAGTAGCATTCCTACTGCTAACCTATAAGAGTGCGAGTATATGCTATATAAGAGTAACTAAGAGACTAACTTATAAGAGTATGATAAGGGCACGAGTATATACTCGTATCTATAAAAAAATATGAAAAAATAATGAGAATTACTAGATAAGTGGTATAAAACTGAGGGATTCATTTTTAAACAGGGTTACCTTTACAAATGACATTCTGATTATCCAAGACATTGTCTTCATCACATCGTATTTAGATTAGAGATGGTCTTCAAAAAACATAATATCATGAAGTCAAGTGAAAGATATTATAATCGAAAAATAATTGAGAAAAATCCATAAGGACAAAACAGTCGATTCACAAATAATACAGGATATGCATTTACTTGAGATTTAGCATTAAATATAGCAAAACAAATGAAATTCATGACGAATGGAATAATTATCAGGTGATGATTTAGAAATTGGTTAATAAACCTGAAGATAAGAAAATGGAAGGATGAAAGCTTAAATTTTATAAAGCACGTATGCTTACACGTAGCCTATATTCTATGGAACCTAAATGTAGAAATAAAGGTGGATGAAATATGGATAAAAGTATCACAGCCAAGATCATCTAAGACGAGAATATAAAGCGAATTGAATGATCCATTCTCAATGGATGTGTTAACTCCGATTCTCCATTTCTCCGATTCAGTGTCTGGGAGAACTAAGACGGACTACACGATAAGTAAACCCAGGGACAGTCTAATCAGCCTAATTCATGGAATTAAAACGATAGGGAGTTGATCATGCTTAAGTCGCACTTTCTCTCCAGGCATATCTGACTGTGAAAAGCATAAAATTAAATTAAAAAATGCTGTAAGGAGAGATAAAAACCCAACAGAACTATTAAAAGCTTCAGAGAAAAGTGGAAAGAAGATTTTTATTGGCTCATTCGTTTGATTCATGAGGGAGAATTGGCCAGAAGACTTTGTTGGAACAGTTTAAATACTTATTCCACAACATGGGAGAGAAGCACAATGTAAGGGAGACATAGCATATAGCTAAACGCTTCACGGAGAAAAGCTATTACTTAAGATCCTCCACAAATCGATTGAGGGGGTTGCAAAATATTATTAATGAGTAGACCGGTTAGGATTCAGAATTCAAAGGAAATATACGATCTAATGCTAAAGCAGTTTTGTATATACCAAACCAAAAGGGTTATTACAAATGTAGCTTATTACATTATAAACCAAGTTTTTAAACACATTCCAATATTATTCTAATGGTCCATTTGTTAATTCATTGAAAACCCTTGTGAGATCTATTCAACAAATTAAGCTTGTGTTACCAATTGTATTAAATTTTATTTTAATACAGAAAGGATATCTTTAGTATTACAAAATCATTACACTTTTAGAATAAATATTTCGTAGAATTGAATACCCTATCCGACTTCTCTGAAATGAAAATAGCAAAGATGTGGAGATGAACAGCAGACAACACACGTTTTTGTTAAAATGACCTATGCCAGTAAACGCAAATAACAATAGTAGAAATAACAAAAAAATGGCCATGGACACAGCCACAGAAGAATATTCATCGTGATAAGTTTTAATGAGAGCTCTTAAACAGCTAGGCAGCGGCCACTACTAGAGGAGGTAAACAAATACCTATGATGCAGTACTATATTCAAAATATTTCCTCATGCAATAACAACCATGATTCACGATAACTATATTCGAATAAAATTGGCGCAATTACCAAAAACTATTCACCAACGCCCGATATGCCCGATTTATTATTATTATTAGATAATCTACCAGTTAAGGTAGGTTTTTGGATGGACACAACTGTCAAATAAACATTTTTGTAACTCCAAACAAAACCCAATCCAGCAACTATTTCTACATCAGGTCCCTCTTCATCTCTGTAAACTTCTTTCCTCCCTTCATCCCGTCCAACATACCCATCCTGTTCCTGCCCTTTCCTCGCTTGCCCAGCATTCTCCCCTCTATTACCTTCTTCAACATTCCACTACCCGATATATTATGAACCCTTTTTACACATGGGAAAGTATCACATTTCCCAAACTGTAGAAAGGTGATTTGTCATCCGCCTAGTCTTTACGTCGAAGTATAGCAGTTTTTGGGGTTACTCAGAGTTACATTGTGACTACCTTAATTTTATGGAAAAGTAGCGTATTGCTCAGAAAATCATGTAAAGTGACTAGAATAATCGATTTAGGTAATGGGAGAATAACACGACAAGGCAGCGTTATCACTGAATTTTTAACTGAAGTGATTCAAGATTCAGCCCCAGGCCTTTCCAAAACCTACTTTTTCCCTGAATGCTGCTTGAACAACCCAATTACTCACATTAATCCAATTTCGCATACTAAAACTTCGTCGTCATTGAAGCCAGTTGCGTCCCTTTTACGCGATTGTGCCCAATTGCAAGGTTTAGGCGTTGAGTCACCGAGTTAATCCATTATCAGCAGCCACAGCACTGAAAGGAATGGAATCAAGGTGATGACAGGAGTCGCTAAACTTCAATTCGCAGCCCTTCCACAAAAGGACAGCTGGAGGGCAAAGGAAAGGAGAGAAACTCCTTAGCATTACTTCGGCGCTCATCATGGAATCTCTTGAAGGTTACGATGCTGTACTCCATAGTGTCACGATATATATATATATATATATATATATATATATATATATATATATATATATAATATATATATATATATATATATATATATATATGTATGTATGTATGTATGTATGTATGTGTGTATGTGTGTATGTGTTTGCGGCCCACAGTACGTTATGATTTAAAATGAAAGTTGTTGCTACGCAATACTTCAGCTGAGGGCCCTCTACTTAAAATTGCTCTCGTATATTACTCACTCTAACTCAAATATTATGAAGCATAATATTTGAGGTAACGGCTGTGTTTTTGTTTTCAGAAACCTTCCGATGAATTTACTAAATTATGCATTCTGAATTTAATAAATACTGGTTTATTCAAAAAATAAAATGTTAACCATACTTACGTACATGAAAATTGCCTAATGTATTTTAAACTCTCACAAGTATAAGTGATAAAAACATTAGTAAATCAATTTAAATTCAAATTTAATATGATTTAACATGCAATCTCGTGAATTCCAAATCGAGCCTAATTTTAATTCTTGCAGAATCCCAACTCGCTTAAGCAAATAAATGGTGCGCCACAAAAGGCTGGATAGATTCTTTACTCCCAGTTGTTGTTCATTTAAATGCCATATCGTCAACTTATTTGGCATATTCTATGCTTTTTCCCTTTGGGGAATCGTTCAAGGGCTATAAAGCGCATTCAATTCCCTTCCACTCGACTTGTATTCTACCCTACACACCTCTCGTCTTCCTCCATCCCTCCTCCTTAGTGGGCAAGGACGCCCGTCCGACTAGAGTTCACGAGTTTCCTTGCCGCCGAAGGTTTGGGAAAGCGCTGAGGGAAACAATTTACACACCAGTCCACGGGATGTGAATAATACATGAGCGACCATTAATTATTTATGGAGGCGGAGTGGTTGGAGATAGGTGAGAAGAAGTTAGAGGAGTGGAGAAAAGGGTAAGCGCACTACGAAACGGTGCGCGAAGACAAGACAAGATTTTAAATATATGTGAAAAGGTGCTGAAAATAATGGCCGTGGCAGATGAATGTAAAAACCCCCAAATTCGCTTATAGAATCAAAGAGAATGAAATTTCAAATAATTCTTTGCAGTTTAAGTGATAGAGAATTTTTCTTTAGCATCAGCAATTTGAAAGAATTCAGGATTGGAGAGAGCTCAGATTGTGATGTTATATAGGATTCAGAGAGCCATTTAAGAGGTATTAATTAACAAGAAATCTAAAAAGCCTTTATTTCTGGGAATAAATAATGACAGATTTGGTATTTGTACACACTGCTAAAGCTTCGACCGAGTCTAACGCGTTTATAAAGAGATTAAACACTGTTTAAAGATATTTAAATTCCATACGAGTTAGATAAGGAAAGATTAACGACCTTAAATATTTATGTTTTTATCATTTTTCCTATTGAATAATGGGATGTAATGATTATGAAGGAATACTAATTTCCGATTTATACATCAGCATAATACATTGAGACTGTGAAGAAGTACGACAGTATATTCACTTACCTCTCCTAACCAGCATTAACCTAAAGTCGAATACTTTATTGATATATATTTTGAAGAGGTATGAAAGCTTTTAGGCGTTCACCGATGCTTAATGCCAGTGTAAACTTAAGCTTAATATCAGTGTAAATATTAGCGTAAAATGTATTTTTAAAGAAGATTGATGGAAATTAAAAGAACTCATTTGTATTTGGATGGTCTCAGTCACCTTCATCAGACTCGTACGAGGAAAGCTGAATACGAATGGGCGTATTTCGGCCACAAAGTAGCCCACTTCAGCGTACTGAAGGTAAATCGTCACGACAACACAAGTTGAAGTGAAACTCGCTCACACGTAGCTCAGTACGCTGGAGAGGGCTACTTTGTGGCTTAAATACATTTATTTCTCGTATTCTCTAATACTCGTATTTACCCTGTCCTTTGACCTATGGTGTTGGCCAACTAATCTCTATTGCATCCCGTTTTAAAAGGTAAACTGTTTAGGGCTTTTTTTCAATTTTTCAGTACTATTAACCGTAACACCTCAGTTAATTCATCGCACAAGGAGTTACCCCTCTCTACATCATCATATATACAGTACATATGCAGGGTATATGTATATATATATATACACAAACATGTATGTATATGTGTACAAATAATTCCTCATTAGTATTCAAGTAACTTCAAGTAATGGCTAATCTATAATGAAATAATTTTATAATTATTTATAGCAAACAAAAAAACATTTAGGGTTCCAAAACCTGATTAAAATTTATTTAGTTGTGTACTTTGTTAATAGAGTAGTCATATGACCATAAGCAACTTGCTTGAGAATTAAATAGTCAAAACATTAATATATTTCGACTACAAAACACAAAACTGTCGAACCTGGGCATAAAGATGAAATTGTGGGGTCTGGACCTCGACTAATCCCTAATAATGCTCCCAATAATTGTTATTAATGAGGACGTGACGCTTCAGTCTCAGCAATATTATTACAACACCAGAGAAATCTCACTGAAGAGTGAGTCCACTGAAGTCTTTAATAAACATTTAACAACCTTTCATCAACTCGAATTTACTAAAGGTCGAAACGACTTTGTCGTTTTCATTTCAAACGATTTCATTGTGTTCTACCACCACATGCATTTTCAACACAGCTTAAGAAAAATGTTCAACAATCGGTTTTATTGAAGTGAGGGTATTATTATCACAGGCTTTTCAACTCCGGCGTGCCATCAGAGACGAAAAAGGAAATGGTATGCACCATTCAAGAAAACGTGGAATTTTTAGACACCGCATAAGGGTTACAATTTATATAAAAAACTGGGAAAAAATACAATTACAGGACTTTTTGATTCAGGGAGCTTAAGTGTTTCTCGAGGGGCTGCCACAAAACCAGACTTTTAGAAAGACATCCCCTCCTCCTGGTACCAGTAAAAGCGTGCCGCAGGAATGGTGAAGCATATCCTACAGCTCACTCTAAAAAAAAAACACTTTGAAATATAACCAGACACAATATGTTCTATAACCAGACCAGACCAATATGCTTAGCTGTTCAGTATGCTTTATGCATTTTCCTACCCCTCCTAAGATTAAAGAATACTTTATTTGAGATAAATGCAAAATAAACAATACAACGCTGTGTGCCTGTTATGCATAGCCAGTGATTCCTCCTTATCATATGCAGCTACAAACAGAAGCAAAAAAATAAGAATTTTATAGTAAATGATTCACTTAGAAGGTAGGTTATGTAACTCTTATAAGTATGCTCTAAGTTTAGAAGATATTTCGTCATTGCCTACACCTGAAAAGTAATTGTTTGACATATTCGTGCGAAATGCCTATGGAGCTGTGAGCTAGTAACCTTTCATAACGATGGCTTCGCAAAAGGTGTTAAATTAATCGTACCAAACAATTACCACTTCATTATATATTATTGTTTTAGGTAATCTACCGGTTAAGGTAGGTTTTTGGATGGACACAACTATCAAATAAACATTTTGTAACTCCAAACAAATCCCAATGCAGCAATCTACTCGACATCAGGTCCCTCTTCACCTCTGTGTACTTCTTTCCTCCCTTCATCTCGTCCAACATCCCTATCCTGTTCCTGCCCTTTCGTCGTTTGCCTAACATTCTCCCCACTATTACCGTCTTCAACATCCCCCTGCCGATCAATACGACGTTCATCCATTTTCCCTGCCTCCACAGAATATCTCCCAACAAACCCCTCTCCTCACCCACCATCTCTAGTACTTCCTCATTTGTTTTCCTTTCAGTCCATTTCACCTTCTCCATTCTTCACCACACCCACATTTCAAAAGCCTCCTGTCTACGCCTATCCTCCTGCTTCAGCTACCACGTTACCGCGCCCGTACATAGCTCCATATCAGAGTTTTTACGAGTCTTGTCTTAACATCCCTACTCAACGTCCCCGTCATCAACTTCCTCCTCCTTAAGAAAGCCTCCTTGCCTAGCGCAATTCTTCTCCTTACGTCCCTACCACTTTGACCGTATTGGTCCAAAACACTTTCGAGATATGTAAACTGTTCTACCTGCTCTATTTTTCCCCTCCCATTTAAATGTATAGCTTAGCGTTTTTCTATCTGGAAAATCGCATAACCGTTGTTTTGTTAATATTGATTCTCATCCCATATCTATCACACTGAATTTCCAATTCACTCAACAATGCTTGCAACCCCTTGGCTGACTGAGCAACTAATGCTTGGTCATCAGCAAACCTAACCGATTTTATGATTTCCCCTCCGACTTTCATTCCTACTTCCAGCTCTTCCCATGCCTCTTTTTATACATTTTCTCCACATAAACGGATGATAATGGACAACCCTATACACTTATATTTCATTACGTTCTACCTTCAGATAAATTTTGATCCACAAAATTCTAAATACAAATCCGGTATTTGAATTATTTTTCATTTATTTGGGTACACTGCGTGGCAAGATGTTTAATATAAAATATATAAATCACTAATATAATAATAGTTGGAATTATTAGCTGCAAGATCTAATGCCTATGTTAGGTCAAGGTTCACATGAGCTCAAAATCAACTCATTGTGGGGATTAATGGCACCTAAGAAATGAGATACAGAGAAAGGAAATAGAATAGCTAAAAGAACGGAAACGAAAAAGGTTGTGAAATTAGTTAAAACATGACTTCAAATTATTATGCATTTTAATGTTTTGAATAACTGAATTTTGGATAGCACCAATAAAAATCAATTTTGCCTCAGATTTCTTAAATAGCTCTCTCTCCTCCGATATTTGTCACGGATTCCGGAGTGGCGGAGAAGTGGATAACCGTTTGTCGGTGTCCACATATCACTAAGGGAAGTTAGAATAAATTATTTTTTAACGCCATAGAGGCAGCTGATATTGTTTTAATACAGTCTAAAATTAAAACAATACAGATTTTCATGTTATGGCAGATTAAATTGACAGAGGCAATGGAGCAAATTAGATGTGTGGGTGATGATTCCATCTTTCCCTAGCGTAGTAAAGACAACATTATGGCATATTTTTCGAAATAAATTATTCTTTAATGCTGTTAACAAACTAATCATAAAGTATAATATTTAAATAGACTTATAAAAGTATGGATATCTCACTTTTAAAAACAAATCATTTAATTATATCCTCACCGTGAGTCCTTTCAATTGTTTAACGATGCTCCTCGCTTTTACAACTCTGCTTTCCAGCTTTCTGGGCGTCCGACTGTATTTCTTTGAATAGTCTCGCAAAGTAGCACTCTGATAACCTCCATTGCATAGCGAGTTACCTAAGTCCTTCCTGAAAGGTCACGAATTTCCTGACCAACTCCACGGAATATGCATCAGAAAGAAAATTTGGAATAATATACGTTCACAAATTTGCATTACTAAATAATTTTACAAGTCTTCTTGTTTTTTCGGCTAAAATAACACTCCACACTGACACAACCTACAAATAAGTAGAAACAATTAAATATAATCCAGAAATACAAGAAACTGGGGGAGATGCCGGGACAGAAACTATTTGACGGAGCCATTCGCTAATATACATTACAAGGCAACAATTGCAGAGTGTTTAAAATCATTCACCTTGACCGGGATACGAACTCGAATTCCTCGATGTCCGGCCGAGAGTTTTAGCCAGTTAAGATATCAAGGCGTCCTCTTACGCTCCATCTTATTTTTGGGGCTTTAAGGGAATAAAATGTTGTGACGAAATACCGCCTATATAATGTCACAGGCATTCGCAGTCGTGCGCGATGCGCCACAGTCCACGAGGTTAAAGCCAACTTTAAACACAGAGGGTGTTCTACCTTTGACAAATTGAAAGAAACTGCGGGAGATTCCGCGACAATTATTTTATTTGACGGAGTGTCATCCGCTAATAAACATTGCAATTGTCGCATTAAAATCCAGAATGTTCCACTAATCTCCCTTAAGTAGCAAGTAGCCATGAAGGTTCACTGACTTCTCCAAAATGAAGAATATTTTACGAGGGTGAATTAGGAGACCAACCGTGACTTAGGGCATCCCCCTACCCCCGAGATTGCTCGTGGGGGGAGGGGGATGGAAGTATGTTAAAATTGGCCAGAAAGAGAAGAAAAATACAAAGAAGGGCAGAAAAAGGAAGTCCAGAACACTTGATGAACGGTCTATGTGAAACATGGAAGCGGCAGAGATATGCGGAAGATAAGAGAAAGGAGTGGGGCATGAGGTCGACGAACATGTGGGTGGCTCGGGTTTGGGGTGGTTGGGAGCTAACGTTGGGAGGGCGGGCGTCACATTGGAAATAGTAGCAGCAGGAAAACATTACGGTGCCATCATTCAAGAGCAAGGACAGATTCAGCAGCCTGGATAACAAATCGAAACGGGGTTTAGGGAAGGTGTCGGCTTGGGACAAGTCGTTCTTAACTGCTTGTCTCCACTCTTCCCACCCACGAAACACATCCCTCCCTTCCCCTCCTTCCTCCCAACCTCCCCGTCCCGTTCGGCTGAATCCAAACGGAGTGGATTGGAGGCGTAGAAGAGTAGTTTCGTGAGTGTCCGGCAAAGGAGTGTGTTCGGAAGGGACTTGCTTCTCAGCTCTCAAAATACAGGCTAGGACGGCCGCCACTTCGAAGTCGAAAGGTACGTACGCATGACAATGTTGGTGCGTCTAAAATGAAATTATGTCCAAGTACTTTTACTATGAATTTGAATTTATTCCGGTGAAGGTGGATACACCAAATTTTATGTAATAACTGTTCTCAGAGAAAGGCTCAATGATCGCTTCTGCTGTTTATTGCAATAAGTTCTTACTTTGGCATCCACATTCAGTTTTACTGTCGTCCAGTGCCCATTTTTCATTTTTTTTTCTTCTACATAAGTTCCCTCGAGGTTTATTTCTTTTCTAATTGAGGGAAATTGCAAATATCATACGGCGTCGTGTGCAAATATTTTACTGTGTACTTGACTCCGTTATAATTTATGTAGATATTTGTGAACATAAAACCATTTCTTGCCAGTTTAAAAATATGGTTCTGACTTAAATTCGCTGTTGTACATGTTATTCGTGTTTTATAGCAGGTATTTTTCTGATAGCGAAATACTTATTTTTCCAGCATGTAATGAGGTGCCATAAAAAAGCGCAGTTTCTTTTTTCACGTCATTTAACAGAGACATGTTAACGAGTCGCTGTAAGAGACAAATAACTGTAGTCGCCACTGCTTTGCTCTCAATGCAAAAGCATATTCTGTCAGGCCTTCTTTCTCTCGTCGCCACAACAGTTCTTAATTGCCTTGCATATGTCAACCTGTTGCTTCCGGTTATATATCCTTAAGTTTTTGCTACTTTTTTTTAACATGGCGCTTCGGTGACTCTAGTAATTTTAGGTTAAGTTGGTGCTAAAATGAAACTCGGTCAAGACACCACTCAGCAGTACGATTTGCTTAAAAATTTAAATCGCTCTGCTATAATAGGGGATTACTTTTGAAAGTTTTCAAAATTTGAACTATTCAATGACTGGAACCATTCTAGTTTGTGCAAGGGATACTTTATTGCTTCAAGTTGTTTCAATGCATAAACCAAATAAAGAAGTTCATAAAAATTAGAAGCAGCGGGAAAGACATCGAGACTTCGATAGGGATTTACTATAAGTCAATTGTTTAATGCATTCCTAAATTATTCACAGATTTAACCATCATTTCATTAGAAAACAATAGATTCAAACATAAATTATAACAAAATTCACTATGAAACACGGAACAACCGTTAAAATAATTATGAAAAACGGGGAAATACAGCGATGCATTAATAACAGTTATATAATGAGGCTTTAATTAAGCAAAACTGCTTTCGCCGACAGCGTGATTCAGTGGGAGTTATCACGTTTGCCTTGCGCGGCAGTTTGGATTATCCATTATCGTGATTTTCCCATAAATAAGAGACATTATTTAGTCTATATTATGAGAGCAGATATCTCTTTTCATTGTACTATGCCTAATTATACACCAGAATTTTCCACAAACGTGTGATAAGAACCTAACCCAACCTAATAGTAGGATTATTTTCAACAGATTCAGGCGAGATGTAGTGGAAGTTCGTCATTATGAGAAAAACAAAATTTGACTTTTCTACGGATTTTTGTGGAAAAGTGTATATCTGCGGAAAATTTCAAAATTTTGCTTTTCTCATGAGTAGGACTGTTGTTAACGACTATTATAGTATCTCTCAGAATGCTGATTCGAACCCTGATTGAAACGTATATTTTGCGATTATTTTTGAAAGACTACGATATATGTATTCATTATAAACACACGATCCACCATGCACACCTTATTATCTAACTGCGCGACAATCCTTTGCATAATTGATAACAGTAACAAATATCAAGGTAAGCTGAGAGAACAAACGTGTCAAACTTCTCAAGTTACCTGCGCTCAGCGTGATTCGTTGACTTAAAGAGAGAGGTAGAAAATTCTGAAAGGCGGAGGTGAATCACCTTACGCCGGCGTCCAAAAGCCCATCCACCTATCCGTTCATCAATTTCGAAGGTATGAGCCGAGATCGGGGTGAGCGCCTATCAGTTTGCTATAGTCGTGGAGAACAGACTTAAATCTCAGGTGTAAACGAAAGCCTTGGATAGAGGCCATGGCGAAATGCGCTTTGCTCGGTGACGGAATATCACAGAGCTCTTCGGGACGAGTTCTTTTGTTTTGGACATATTAAGATAAATGGAATAAATTCCCTTTTACGTTGCCAATTTATAGATTCTGAAGCAAATGATAAAAATTATCGCTATTCAGATTATGTAATGAACGTAGATTATGATATTATTATATTTCGATTTTGTCTCCGATTCCTAGTCTCCACATTGCATATGGAGAGCATAAAATATTTTCAAAGCACATATTATTACCGGAGTTACCCATAGGAATTTTAGAAGTTTACACTCTTTTCTTATTTTGATTTATAGCAAAAACTATGTCCTCAAGAACATTTCACCTCATTAAAGTATTAATATAATCAAGTTAGCTATTTCTGGTTTATTCAAAGAGTTGGAATGTAATTCTTGTGTAGTATTTGGTTGGCCAAATACTACTGGAAAAAAATCTTACATCCAGCAAATTAATATATTGGCCTAAGGCTCAGCTGTGCTCGTCCTGCAACGAAGATGAAGCCGGCGAAGAAGAAGGCTTAGCTAAAACAGTTGGATAAAGAAAGTGCCTTCCAGCGAATTGAAAGATATGGTTGTTGAGTTCCTCGCATGCATCAGTAATGGCAATTCCTTAGTACAAAATAATTTTGGTGGCACGTCGCTTGAGTCAAGAGCAAATTAAGTTAGTCATATTCGATTTTGCTATTTCATACACCTGAAATAATTGGAGACTCTCATTTAGTTGCATCTGCCTTCAATTAAACAAAAACGAAATCCTTCTACCTTTTATAGATATGTATAAGGATTTTTAAAGTTAATCTGATGGTTTCTTGCTCATATAGAACAGGACAATAATTACCAAAAAATTTCAGTTCTCCTCATTCCATTGCATCTTCAGATTAAATTAGTAAAATTACTTTATGTTAACTATATTATGTCTAGTTGAGTCAAATAGCTACAATTGAGGAGGGTGACCACCAAAATGATTTGTCACCTTAGCCATTCTCATAAACGAACTGAGCAGGATGAAATGCAAATAGCATGCCTAAACCTACAAAAATGTTCATTAAACACACTAGTAAACTATTGGAATAACTGTCATATTTGCAATTAATATTCACCATTCTTCGGTAATAGGCAGTTTTACGGATTTCCCACAAAATACAATTATTTTAAATCCCCGTTGAGCCTTTTTTATTTATAGGGTCTTGCTGATAGGGTAGGCCTACTGATAAAGTTAGTCCTGGGAACTAAACATCTTGCGTGCCACCATTTAGTTTTGCAGGTATCGCTTTTGAAGGTTTGCGGGACAGCTGCACATTATATATGGTGGATGGAGCGATCCCGATAAAGAGGTTTTTATTAACTTGACATAGATAAGATGTGAGGTGTTTGTGTAAACGTATGACCTAGATAAAGGAAAAAGTCGGCTGAATAAAAATGAAATTCGTGCATTTCGATTTTCAGATAGTTTCTATGTGCTATAGGTGCTGAGTACACAAGGAATAGACGCAATAACTTTGATATGATGAAATTGCAGGATTAGTATTATTCAGTGAACTACCCGTTACGTTATTTTTGAATGGAAACAACTACCAAATGAATATTTTGTGACTCCAAACGAAACAAAATCCAGCAACCTACCCTACATCAGGTCCCTCTTCATCTCTGTGTACTTCCTTCCTTCTTCATCGCGTCAAACATCCCTGTCTTGTTCCTGGCCTTACCTCGTTTGCCTAACATTCTTCCTTCCATTACCGTCTTCAACATCCCACTGCCGATGAGTACGCCCCCATCCATTTTACCTGATTTCTTATGATTTCTCCCTGCAAACTCTTCCCCCATTTTTTCCCCCACCCATATTTCAAAAGTCTCCAATCTAAGTCTATCCTCCTGCTTCAGTGGCCACGTTTCCGCGCCGTACTATTATAGCTACACTCCATATCAGAGTTTTTACGAGTCTTGTCTAAACCTCCCTACTCAATGTCCCCGTCATCAACTTCCTCCTTGTGAATGCCTCTCTGCCTAGTGCAATTCTTCTCTTTACGTCCCTACTACTTTAACCAATTTGTCCAAATCACTTCCGAGATACTTATACTTTTCTTCCTGCTTTAATTTTCACCTTCTATTTTACTGTTTAGCATAGTGTTTTTCTTTAAGAAAAAATGCATAACTGCTTTTATTAATATTTATTCTCATGCCATATCTATCGAACTGAATTTCCAATTCACTCAGAAATGCTTGCAACCCCTTGGCAGGCTCACAAAATGTAGCTGTGTCATCAGTAAACCTAACTGATATTACAATTCTCCTCCGACTTTCATTCCTACCACAAGTTCTTCCATGCTTCTTTAATCATTCCCTCCACTCCCTCTAATTCAATCCTATTTTCTGCAATACAATCATTAGGGTTAAAGGTTAAGGTTCATGTTTTTGGGCTCATATGTTCGGCACAGGTGAGCACAGTATATGGGGTGTATTAATTATTAGAGTAAGGAGTAAAATTAGGGTGAACAGGTTTCTCGAATGCAAATAGGGGCTTGATTGAAATCGAAAAATTTCTCCCTCGGCAAACAGTGTGGGGGTATCCCTCTTCCATTAGGCGGATTATAAATATAGGGAAGATAGGGAAATGAGCCGGAGAATTAATTCGTAACGAGGGGAATGACACGTGTTCTAAATTTTGAGAAGCTTAAAAGGAATGAAAATCTGGCAATTTCCAAGGAGTAGCTCGTACCCGTAGAGGTTGTGGATTAGTCTTCTGTCCCTCCAATCAACGTGTTTTCCTATTTTCCACAGGAGATCCATTACTTTTTCCCATTTCACTCTATCAAACACCTTTTCGAAATCTATAAAACAGGCAAATACGTCCTGATTGAATTCTATATTCCTTTAATGATCCCATTACTGCAATGGCATCACACGTACCTCTCCTCTTCGTAAACCCAAACTTATCATCCGTTAAGTAATCATTTACCTCCCTCTCCATTCTTCTGTTGACGAACCTGAGGACAACTTAAGCCGAGTGGAAGTCAAACTTATTGTTCCGTAGTCTTCAAATTATTTAGCCTTTACCTTTTTCAAAAAAGAACTATCACCGATCTCACAATGTCTTACGGCTAGATTTCTTTCTAATAGGTGCTACGAATTAGCACATAAAAACTTACAAATTTTCTTAAACCTTTTAGTAATTCTGCGAGAATTTTGTGAACCCCCACCCCCATTTGATTTCATTTCCCGTAATGTTCTTTCTACGTCGTCGTTTCTACTATATCATCGTCGAGTATGCCAGGACGTAAGCTATTCTCATCTACGTCAAATTCTCTCTCAATGTCCAAGCCTGCTGGCCTAAGTTCTTTACTATACAGTTCTTCTATGTATTTGTTTCATCTCACTTGAATCATTTGTTTCAATTATGATCTTACACGATTTATCTCCAACTGTTAACACAGATCTTCCCTTTTTTCTATCCCATAGTGTTGTAATCTCCTTGTATAGCACATGAGTTTCACCCTTCCTCTGCAACCTTTCCATATTCTCCCACTGCATCTTCCACCACACTTCTTTTGCTTTATTTTTTACCCGTCTCAATTTATTATGTAACTCTTTGTACATAGTTCGAACCCAACTCTTTTTTTTCGTTCTTTCATTTCCTTCTTCATCTATCTTTCTAATCATCTCGTCCATGAGCTAAGGTTTCCTTGTCCTATCCCTATGAACAGTTACTACAGTTTCTTTTGCGGATTTCGCTATATTTTCTTCAGTCTGCTAATATTCCTTCCTTGTTTATCCAAAAATGTATTTACTTCTCATTTCATAGCAGCTAAACTGTGGTCAGAGTCCGCATCCGCTACCGAGCTGTAGTACGAAATGATCCCACTTTTCCACAATTTGTGCCCAACCATTTTATAGTCTAACTGCTACCATTTTGAATCACCTGGCATTTTCCATGTACACTTGCACTCTTTGTAGTGTCTAAATAGCAAGATATTAGGGTAAAAATAAGTGATATGTTTCCAATATCAAAATTTTTCGGATTTAGAAATCATTCATTGATTAGATTTATTACCTCTATACTTATATTTGACTATTGAGACCTTTCATCCATTTTACCCACTTTAGAGTAGACCTTGAGAGGCAAGAAATGAGAAGAAGAATAGGCATCTTTGATTTGTAGGCATAATCATGTTAAAAGTGGTCCATTGTTTATAACCTTAGCTAATTTCATGGTAATACTAATTCAGAATAGTTATTATTAAGTCAGCTTCGGCTATACCGCCATTTATACTGATGTTTATCCTCATTTTTGGCATCAATTGCTCTAATAGCATCAATATAACACAATTTATAATATACTAATCTGATTTAGGAATTTATTTTGATTGCCAGAAATTTGTTAAGAAAATGTATGTCAAACACTATTATATAAATAAATGAGTCGCTGAAAATTGCTAACTGCTTGAAAATCATCGGTCACAAAATCGCTCGTTCTAAGTACTTCACATTATGTAAAATACTCATCTGGAGGGATCAATCATTTAATTCTCAAAATCCATCACTAGCTAAATGTAAATTCCTATTCATGAGATCCAAAAGTGCCTATGTAACGTACTTCACGTTTCCAGTAAATGTTTTAAACCACACTGCATATGGCCTGCATAATTTTTAAAAAAATTACCATTTTTTTTAAATTTACCAATGCATTAAAAATGTATTATTTTCTCACAATATTTTCTCATAACCAGGAACTGAAGGAACTATTCAATTGAATTGAAGTGGGACTATGGCCGAGATAATTAATGCCTTCCGATTACTGTTCACCTTACTAATGTTAGTTACCAGTTCCATATCGTATCCGGCTGAGACCCGTGGAGCTCCTGTATGGGACCAGCATTTCGGCAGAGAGTCCTCGGATCATTTCACCAACGAATGGCTTGTCAAGATCAACGGTGGCAAGGATGTGGCGGCAAAGATTGCTGCCGATCTTGGGTACAAATTCATCGGGCAGGTCAGTGAAAGAAAAAATAAACGATAACATATTTATGCGAGGACATTACTTAACCTGTATAGAACCCTTAAAGAAAAAATTCTGCACGATCTTCATAAAAATAGGCAAATAACTTTTTCTCATTCTCCTCAAAAACTTGAAATAAACGTTTCCAAAGAGAGCCTTTACATCAAATGCCTTTTTAATTTTACCATTTATATTTTATAATGAAACAGACGAGGGCATTTGTTACTGGATTCCTATGTGCCTCTTTTTTCATATTCGTGATTTTAACTTTAAGATTTTCAACTTCAATTCATGGCTCTGAATTACATAATAAGGTGTAATAAATACATGTATATGGAAAGCAATGCAAACAGCTAAGCGATCGAGAGCTATTAAAAATCAGGTGAAACATTTTGACGCTAATAGCTTGCATTAAGTAAAAAAGCAATCACTTTTACTTTTGAAAATTATCAATGAGATATCACTGATAGACAATAATGAAGATGCAAATGATGATCATGATCCTTATTCAGACAGATTCCATCGCATTAAAAGTGGTGAATATACGTTGAACACCGGAAGTATTCGATCACGGATACGTTCCCAATAGGAAAAAAAATTATTGAATAAAATAAACCACTAAAATGTTACAAAGGAACACGTCTATAAATATAAATATCCGTTTAGCCATAAGCATATGTAATTAAATAATATGTTTGAAAAAATTCATCTCATCCTCTTTACATGTACATTTACATAACTACCCTGCAAGCTACCAAAAAGGTGTGTGGCAGGGGGATGTCTTTACTGCGCATCATCCGATTTATTCCTTACACCTGATTTAATAGTATTTGTTTAAGTGCATTATAGGAGTGTTATATTCTCGGTATTTAATGTACTACTTTCTCTACTCTGTGAATCTCCCCGGGCATATGGCGGAAGGAGCCAGAACCGCCGTCGTTCATATAGTACCGCGGAAACAGAAGAACATTTTAAATTAATTTTTCAAGAAACTGTAACAGTAACTTTAACGGAGTCACCCGCTATGTGTTCATTATAATGCAACTATTTCAGAGAGTAAAAATCAAGTCGGCCGGATATCGAGGGATCCTGGTTCGAATCCTGGTCAAGGCGAATGATTTCTACTCTCTGAACTGGTTGCATTATTTTAAATTAAGTTAATTCACAAATGAAAACCAAAGGGCTATAACGGAGCGCCACCTACGAGTATAACACTTCTATTCATAAAATAATTCTAGAATTAAAAATAGCGAATGACTTTTCTGTACGAAGATAACGTGATTTTGAAAAATATATTTTATTCAAGGATTTTTAGTTGCGTAATTTCTTGGAAAATATCGTCATTTCGCTTCATCTTTTGTTTACGTTATTCTATACTTTTTTACCCCAAGGGCGTGAAATAAAATCAAGTCAATCGATGAAATAAGAAAAGTTAGACGTACGATGACAATAACATAGGAATATATTATTGATGTGTTTTAAACAGCATTTTGAAATGCAATGAAGTTTCGAAAAAATGTTATCTCAATTTCACAATATTCCGCAAGAGGATGAGAGAGGGATCTTTAAAAAGCGATTAAAATACAAAGGTGGATGTCTGCAGAGAGGGTAAGTATTGATTTATTAGTACTTCACACGCTAAGTGAAGTGGAGGTGAGTTTTAAGGGAAAAAGGAATCCTTGAGTATACACGTTCAATAGGCTTCCTAATGTTGTAAACATGGTCTGATTCGTGGGACTTAATATCCATTATGTCACCAGACAAAGCACTTGTATAATTTTCAACCAGATTTGACATAATTTTCTTAAGGACCACGTACTAGAAATGTCAGCGACAATTTATTTCAGTTTCCATAAGAAATTGTAGCATTCCTGGGCATTTTAGTCAATTCTCGATTTTATTAGACTGCTACCTTTAGCTTTATTAGAATGGACGATCAAACGGTGAATTTCATCTCTTATAAATGTTTTGAATTAGTCCATAAATATCCTTCCAAGTCTTCCTAAGCCCTTAAGCAGTTCCACAGAAATAGTATCCACCATCTCGGCCTCATTTGATTTTATATCCCTTAATCCCCGTTTAAAAATGGGGGGCATAAAATAGAGTTGATGGAACAGTTTACGTATCCCGGAAGAGTTTTGGTCCAAAATGGCCAAAGTAATAGGGACGTAAGGAGAAGAATTGCTCTAGGCAAAGAGACTTTCAAAAGGAGGAGGAAGTTGATGGCAGGGACGTTGCGTAAGGATATTAAGAAAAGATAAAATTTTGATATGGAGCGAAGTTATACACGGTGCGGAAACATGGTCACTGTAGCAGGAGGACAGACGTATATTGAAGGCTTTGAAATGTAGGTGTGGAGAAGGATGGAGAAAATGAAATGGCGAGAGAGGAAAACAATTGAGGACGTGTATGGTGGACGAGGAGAGGAGATTGCAGGAAAAATCATAAAAACGAAGGTAAAATGGATGGGGGCATATTTATCGGCAGTGGGAGGTTGAAGACTGTAATAGAGGGGAGAATGTTAGGCAAACGGGGAAGGGGCAGGAATAAGATAGGGGTGTTGAACGTATTGAAGGGAGGAAGGAAGTACACAGAGATGAAGAAGTGCTTGTTGTAGAGTAGGATGTTGGGTAGTGTTTTGTTCAGAGAAACTTAAGTATTTATTCGGTGATTTTGAGCATCCAAAACCTACCTTGGCCTGTAGAATACCCATTTATAAGAATGACCACCGTTTCATCTCATTGCCAAGGGATAATTGGGCCTAAACAATCCTTATTTGTGCAGTAGTCCTATTCAATAGCTAAGCCTGCTGGTCTAACGTCTTTTGCACATCAATTCTCTGTTTTATTTCCAATCCTGTTGAATCTTTTCTAATTCCATCAAATATATCTCTCATATAAAATAATTATTTTGTATGAATGGTTCCTTCTTACTTCATAACAATACTTTCACATTCTACTACAGTATATAAATTTCAAAAATACTTTTCAAACTTTCCATATCCTCTCGCTTCAACCTCCATAAGACTTCTATCCCCCTATTAGTTTCCTCTACGTCTATTATCAATTCTTTGCACTTCCTTTTTCGTAATTTTGTGCTTAGAGTCTTCCATTCCCTACTTTTCTCTATCTTCATGTTCTTTTTATCTGCTCTCCATGATTTCTTATTTTCCTATTTACCATTCCTAAACTTTCGTTTGCAACGTTTGATATCTTTTTGTTCATATTCTCAATTATCTTCCATCGTACTCGTCTCTCTGTCCCAACACATTATTTTCTGTACAACTTACTGGTACTTCTTGACTTTCTGGTTAAAGACTATGCTTTACTTTTTCTCGAATATCTTGCTTGTTATATCTTCCTTAATCAGTCGTTAGACTTCAATCAAACTAAATTATTACCCAAATCCTCATTCCTCCCAGGTAACTGTGCGAATGAATGATGATATTACCAAAGATGTGTCTAGTTTTAATATAGTCTATAGATCTTTCTGAAATCGCAGGTATTTTCCATGTACATGTACACCTGTTATAGTATTTAAACAAATTTTTCGTTATTTATTTTATTAAGAACACAATGTTCAACATCCACTGTTCTTTATTATCGTACAACTAGTTTCAACGCGTAGGCGTACCATTAGGTGCCTAAGCGTCGAAACTAGTTGTACGATAATAAAGAATAGTGGATGTATACATTGTGTTCTTAATAAAATAAATAATGAACATGAACTTCCACAAAGTTGAGCCTGAAACAATAGAAAGTATTACAATACGAATACTATTTGATCATTCATTTAAGAAAGAACATGAATGAACCTAGCTTTTTCAACCCCTGCTGTGCTTTTATGACTGGTTTTCATCCAGTTGTGTCCAATTTCATGGCACCTTGAAATACATCGGTGTTTCCTCCATATTTTCAAAACAAGGCTAAATATTTTGTTTACTTTTTATTTGCTTTATAGTATATGTCTGTGATCCCGTTACTTTTTCATCAATTTATAATGGTAAATGGGGCGATATTTTTGTTTTTTTGCCATGCACCACTACATTAATTTCTTGCACCAATGAGGACTTACTTTGAAGCCAGTAACATTGAAGAGCTTTGCTTTCTTCATGGCGAAGACTCGAATGAATCCACAAGAAATGGTTTCTCCATTTTGACAGTTTTCAAAAACATAATTTTGAACCTCTTTTCTGATTCCTTCCATTTACTACACTTTCCGCCGTTAGCACATTTAGTCTTGAGACTTTTTCTAAATAATTCAGGAACTTTCTACTTGTCTCGGATGTTTTTGTCAAACACAATGGAAGCACAATTATTGGTTTTGCGGCTGTTATCAACTCTGAGTTAAAAGCCGGCCTAGAGTCTAAAGTATGAAAAAATATTGCCATAATACCGTAAATTTTATTTGTAGGAAAAAATTGTCAACTTGTAAATGCGATATTTAAATTTTAAATTGTATCTCTTTTAACCTTTATCGTCTGAGGATATGTGTGTAGCTGAAATTCACTAGTTAACTTTTTTAATTCTCTGGAATTAACTTAACATCCATTAATATTAACGAAAAATTGTGGTCGATCTTTACACGAGATATGTAAACAATGAAAATTTTAAGGAAAGAACAGGGGGTCCACCTTTACACGAGATCGAACAGCCATCTTTCGCTTCGATTACATACGGTAATTAATATAACACGAGTGATATCTCGTATTGCGTAGCGATTTCAAATTAAACTCTACGTAACCTACATGTGTTATACATTTAAGAACCACAATCCGATGAATAGACAGTTCACCGACAGAAGAATTGATAAATCATTATTTTATCTCTTAAATTACCGCATATTCGATATATTCTGGCTAAACTTAGTGGAACCCCAAAATCACTGAGGTAAAAATACCAATCAGTTTTTACTTCAGTAATTTAAATTTCCTTTGTAATGATGAAAAATCAATTAAAAACCGTAACAGTTTTAATTCAATATGCGCGTTAAAAAAGATAATTTGCCTACAGAGGGACTTTCGGTCATCGATGTAATGAAATCACATACAAGCAATGCAACCGAAAATGAAAAATCTTCTTAATAGTATATTTTACACCAGAAGATCCATATTCAATTAGCTACCATTTATAATATAGAACGCCATCGTCGTCTTTCTTACGTTCAGCTACCGCGTATGAACCACAACTCAACGACACTAATACATTCATTGCACATCTGCATAGTGATATTTGTCAAAGGTAAGACAAAAAAACAGAAACAATGAGGGCCTTGAAGTAGGGGTTGAAGGACGGGGGGGAGAGGGAACATAAATGCCCAATCGCGGTCCTCGGTTAGAGATCTTCCACCCGCACAATTGGTTTCTATGGCGACCACTTGCGAGGTGACGTCTGGGGGGCGTTTCGAGGAAATAACCACGCTTAAGATTAGGTGTTAGGGGTCAGATATAAAACAGGTCAAAACAGGATACTGTACTTAAGTTTCATTGAATTTAAAACTATTAAATATGAATCAATTTTGGAGAGAGTAGTACCGTTGAACGCAGAAATAAAAAACCTATTCAACTATAGGCATGTCTTTTAATATCATCAGAACGTGAAATATGAATATTTGTGTACGTTTAAAAGTTAAATTTTAAATGTTTTGGCCCAGCCCCATGCGATTCGCACACGATTTTTTTAAACGATGTTAGCAAGTGTGTCCCTACAAACGCTAGAAAAGGTCTTTAAATGATTTCCAGCTCATGTTTCAGCTATTGCCTACTTTTAGTGAGCAGTATTTGACCTAAGTTTTTCAAATTATAATGCCACTATTATCTTTAACAGATAAACATATATAAGGCACAAAACCAATTTTCGGAGCGTCAGCATTCTTCTCGGTTGTCTATATTTTCTAAGATAAAAGTTTATTTTATTTCAAATTTTCTTTAAGCTAAGGTACACGTAATCTGTCAACGTATTTAGCGAAACACATTAGATGAATTTAATACGAATATATGCCGCCGAGAATAGAACAAGTGGGGAATCGGGGTGGTTTCGGGTCAAGCTTCCCACCCTGATGGCCTGGGATCGAATCTCCGAGATAACTGAATATTTCCGTGATATGCCGACCCCTAATGTGGATTGCTGCTTGAGAGCACTTCATGTGGAGTACACGGTCCGTCGAATGGGGGGCTTAATTCCCCCCATCCCCCTGGAGCCCTTGGATTCCAACAGATACGACACATGCACGCTTATGCTATTCAGCATAATTGGTGGGAATTCCTTTAATGCAGTCTCGTTAATATTCTACCACCAATATTTCTAAATGAAAATAACAAATCTTTAGAATTCCACCCTACGTTGCCATCATCAATCGAAGAATATATGCAGTACCTGTCTTTTTCGTGAAACGAATTAATTCTTACCTGCCCATGCGACATGCATATCTTCGGATGAAACGGGCATTACTACGTAAGATATTGCATAAAATGGAAATGACTTTACAACTATGACGCCACAAAATCCTTTGAATTTTCACATTCATCCACGGTAATACTGTGTACACCTATTACTTACACACAAATATTTTTAGCCAATTAACAATTAGAAGTTATGACCAGCAGTCATTTGCAAAATATTTTTAATTAGCTTCTCTGGTGAACTAATTTTCAAGGGTTTTCGCGTCTCTTATGAGCTTGCAAGTCATAAATCGTACATGATAGCCTGATGTCATCAACATAAAAATGTGCCAAAGAAATCTACACCATAAAGTGATTAATAAAAGGGAACCCAATTTCTCGGGTGACCAAGAAAAAACCTGTTCATTTTTTTACCAGAAGGCATGTGGAAGATTAAGCACTGCGGTACACTATATAATGCAACCCTGATGAGTCCTCCTTATCGGTTGGATAAATACGAGTTTTGATATATATCTCGTATGACCCTGGTTTAAACTTAATGTTCATAATCATGGCATCAAATCTTTTATTCCTACTCTTTTTAAAATGTTATAAAATAAATGTTTGAAGTTACCTCTTTTTAATTAAAATTAATTAAATTTTAATGAAATTTTTTATGAAAAATCAAGAAGGAAATCATTTTACGCTCGACTCTTGCAAATCTCTGGGTGCCAAAGGATACCGATTTCAAACTTGGTTTTAAGGCTTTTCCCTGGTCCGATGGCAAGAGGCTTAGTTCACGTTATATTATAATGAAAATAAGTTGCATTAAAAGAAATTATATAAAGTTATAAAAACCCATAGCAAATATTACTTTACATGACTGCAAATAATAATCAAATGACATCAATATGCGTAACAAAGCCGAAAACTGGTTTGTAGGAGATCTCCAAAATGATCCTGTGAACGGCCAACCTACTCATTTGTTCATATCGTAGTTTCTCGCTCTGACGTCTTCCATCGGCTGCTGATTTTCGTAAATCATATTTGATCTAGCTTTTTAAATGAAACTCTTCTCCTCTACGCTTCCTTCGACAATTACTTTATTCTAATTTATCAACACCTATGTACTGCATGATTTTGAACCTTGTTTATTTTACATTAGTCCGAAAACAGAACTTCGAACTTAGCATTGGCAACAGCATCAGCAACATTTGGCAGTTTGCTCTCAATAGCCACAACTTATACGTTTCTTATTTTTTCGGTTGAAGTATTTCGCCGATTTGGTAGAATACTGAAAACAGAAAAGTGAAACTAGAACAAGAAACAAACCTAGAATACCGAAATAAAGAATACCTCACCACTACCTCTCATAAAGGACCACTAGTAGCATCGAGATAGGATCAATGGAGTTGGTCAAAATGTATATATGCATTGTCTTTGAATGCGACGTATTTTCGTCATAATACAACACGACAGTACAACAAACGAACCTGGCATAAAAAGAACTTTACTTTAAAAAGTTTACCCTTAAGCGCTGAAGCATTTTTGAAATTTCGGCATTTCAATGACAAGGCACTGCAAGTAAATCTTCATACACTTTTTTTTGAGCTAAATACTTCGACTAAAAAATCAATTGCCGAGGAAGTAAGTCATTTGAATGTCACGAATGATATTTTAGACACATGCTCGTAACTTTTCCTTTGTGATATCTTTCATATTCAGATATATAAACTTTCAAAAGTCATCAATGAACTCCAGACGTGAGCCCCTTGGCTAATAATTGAAGACCACAGATCAAAGTACGAACAGATTTCCGATTGCGCTTCCCGTGATGTGAAACAGATATACTGTGAAAAAGTTCTTTCGCGTAAACAAAATGAAAATTGAAGACACACTGAGCTCCAGGTAGGGTTATAAATGAGAATAACTACGCATAAGCAGAATTCCATGGTTCTTTCATTGTTGGGTAGATCGAAAAATCAAGCGAAGGGAAGGAAAAAGCGCCCATGCTTGAGTCACTGTCTCATTCATCTCCGCATTTCAAACAAGAAACTATATCAAATAAAAAATGACATCAAACAAGACCTTACACCTGTCTAGTTTATTTATAAGGTAATCTACCGGTTAATGTAGGTTTTTCGATGGACACAACTACCAAATACAAATTTTGTGACTCCTAACAAAATACAATCCAGCAACCTACTCTACATCAGGTCCTCTTCATCTCTGTGTACTTCTTTCCTCCTTTAATCCCTTACAGCATCCCTACCCTGTTATTACCCTTTCCTCGTTTGCCTAACATTCTACCCTCTATTACAGTCTTCAACATCCCACTGCCGCTCAATTCGTCTTTCATCCATTTTTCCTGCCTCCATAGGATTTCTCTCAACAAACCTCTCTCCTCACCCACAATCCCTAGTACTTCCTCATTCGTTTTCCTTTCGGTCCATTTCACCTTCTCCATTCTTCTCCACACCCACATCTCAAAACCCTCCAATCTACGTCTATCCTCCTGCTTCAATGACCACGATACCGCGCCGTACACGTTCCATATCAAAGTTTTAACGAGTCTTTTCTTAACATCCCTACTCAATGTCCCCGCCATCAACTCCCTCCTCCTTGTGAAAGCCTCTTTGCCTAGCGCAATTCCACTCCTTCCGTCCCTACTACTTTGACCGTGTTGGTCCGAAACATTTCCAAGATATACAAGCTCTTCTACCTGCTCTAGTTTTTGTCCACCTATTTTAATGTTTAGCATAGTCTTTTTCTTTCTTGAATATGGCCTTGAATATGCCTTTGTTCTATTGATTTTCAGTAACATAATTCTTATTACTTCCATCCACTTACTTTATATTTTTGTCAAAACTATTAATTAATTTTCGAAAAAACTAAAGCATATATAGTTTTAGGGCAGAGATTCATTTTATTTATGGTTCACGGGTTTGCACGACCATCGTGAATGTAACAGATTGAATTGCGGCAATGGAATCTGTGTCGTAGAAATTTTATCCTTACCTAACGCCTACAAGGGTCTTTGTAAATAGAAGGCGGATAATAAGAGGAATGGGTTATTAAGACAGAAGGCGTTGAACCTTAATATTTCACAGAAAAAAATTAATTTTGTACATTTTAAGTAATGGAATATTTTCGTAAAATGGACAGTTTTTCGAGTTTTTAAATTTTTGCTACCCGGAAGTTCATCGAAAACATTGTAAAGGTTCGGACAACGAAATTAATATAGTTTTCCAAGTATTAGAGTTTTCCTTATAAAACAGAAAAAATGTTTTGAGATGAATAAGAAAGCATAAAATATATTCTTATCCGAAGATCTCTGCAGCATATACATGAGGAATTGCTCTCGAAACTGGAATGTATGACCTCTCCCCTTAGGGTGTCGTTGATCGATCGGGCGTTGCTCCGAGTCGGGTCATACCCGCTCCTAGGGGGAAGAGGATCTTAAGTTGCCCTTCGATACCCTGAAAACAGGGTTCAATAGGTAGCCCTCCTTATGGAGAGACACTAGGTTTAAGGCTCTCTGTCAGAGGGTACGGCTCTGTATGCGTCGCCCAGCGTCCACCGGCTCAGCAGATTTTCGCGACTATAGTCGAGTACTGGTCTGGTGCCTCTCTTCGCGGAGGATTTAGGGCCCCCCTTGACTGGCCAGTGAGTCAAGTCGAAGGTATATGCGTCCTTGTGAAGTGCGCCGGCTATGTTATGCATGGCTTAATCAATAATGTCATACTTGTGACTTAAACCGACCGCTTCTCGCCATCATATTTAAATCTCACCCATCCTTTTTCCAGTTCGTGATAGGTACACCGTCATCTTGATGGTAAATCCAAAGGTTCGCTTTGATAAGTAACTGTCGACTCAATCTGACACTTATCCCTACAACAAGTGAACTTGACAATTTATAGTAGAGAGAAGCTCTTCCTACAGCTGCTACCCAGTGATTTCCCACAAACCCCTGGCATCTAAGAGATTAAACGGTTTGGGTTTACTTGCGTGGGTGCTTCCAAACAAATACAGGACTTTGTTACTGTTATAATGGATTGCAGTGATTATTGAGAAAATAGAAAAATAAGTGTGAAAGATATGGAATAATGGTAAATCGTACAAAAACTACATTAATATCTATTGAGACGTTATTGATAAACATTCCAATCCTGAGATTTACTTTTAGAAGGGAATACTAGAGCCATTGGATCAACATCGCTGGTTATTTGAAGTATTTTGAGATAAAATATTACGGAAAAAGCTTCATCGGAATAATTACTGCCAAGGAAAGAGAAGTCCTGGGGCAAATCAAGGACATGACTCTTTAGTAGGGATCTAGAAAAATATATTATTCAATATATATAACATAAATGAATAATTGGCAATGCAGACTGCAAATACTAGTATTAAACAAGTGAATAAACCTAAGCATGATAGCTTCGAGAGGCAGAGAAAAAGAAATCAGGAATGGGAGCAAACAAAAAAGAAATTTGAGTTATGGTGGAGGAAGAGAGCGAGAGTGTTAAAAAATGGGGAAGTAGGTGGCTGAGAGAGTGAAGGACTGCTTACAGATGCTGGACAAGGATAGAGAGACAATTTGCATTACGGATAGAAGTAACATGTATTTTATGGAACAATAAGAGAGAAACAGCTTAGACTTACATTCGATTGGTAATAAACGGCATTTTTACTCATTAGAGACTTCTAGAAAGTACGAAGGTATATTAGTACATGTAGCCTACATACACAAATTATTTATATATAGCTATATTTTTCTCTGGTTGCATGGTTTCGTGATTCAGTATGATGCTCCTTCTCCAATAATTTGACCTTTGTAACTTTTAATTACATTATATGATAGAATATTATAATAGCCACCCATTTTTCATGAATTATCAAAACTGATGATATAATTTCCATTAGAGATGTGAAAAAAGCTCCTGCCATTCCAGTGGCTTATAGGATATCACGCAGAAAAATAATGTTTAGTTGGGGGGATGTAAATTCCGAAACATGACAATTTGGACAGCGTAATTGGGAGAGATATAATTGGTTACCGAAGAAAACAATCGACTGCGGAAAATAACTTTTGCATATTTTTTGATTAATACAATAAAGCACCTTTCATGTATCGTCAAGGTCTTGCCTGAGACATGTAGGATGTTTCTACAAGTATTAAGCCCTATTCTAAATATCTTTTGACCCTACCTTTGTTTCCAAAACTTCAATCTAGCTTTTCAATGCACCTACCAAGGGTTATATTGTTTTTCATTTAGTATATCTCAATCCTCCTTCCACTATCCATGGAAACAATTGCAAACTTGAGGGAAAGAAGAAATACACTTGTAGGCCCATATGTACACAAAGCAACAACTGTTATAGCTGAACTGTAAAATAAATGTACTTACGATAAATTTCTTGGCTAATAAAATAATTTCATGATAATAAGAATCCGAAGTCCATTTAGAAATATTAAAAACATTTAAGTTACACGGCGGAACAAAATTAAAAATTCAAAGATTGTGCATGTGTATGTTTGTTGGTAGTTTGTGGGTTTGCATATGTTTGAAATGGTTGGGGCGAAAGGGTTCGTGCATGAATGTTTACCATGTTTGGTTTGTGGGCTCTAAATTTGTGGCTTCTGCATGCGGTTTTTTCCCCTAATTTACGGGTGGTGCCCAAACACCCGCCGCCACACGCCCTTGCGGGGTATTGAGTATATGTAGATGTAGATGAATAAAATTCCTTCTAAATTTCATTTTAAAATTTGGTTTTCATTTAAGTTTTGGTATTCATTCATATTCCAAGAAATTAAACTAATTGTGAACTGAATGCAAATGTTGTTTACCTAAAATAAGCACACTCTTCGAATTTCACTGAGAGAACGTAAATCGGTAGCAAAAACTCATGCTCGTCACTATTTACCTATAACATCTGTAACATGGATTCTACATAAACTTTGAAGTACTTCTCATTTGTAATTTTTACTATTAGCTTTTCAATCATCACTTTTTCCTAAACATACGCAATACTACTTCAAAATGTAGGCGCGGAGCCGATGTTTACATTACACTATATGACTATAACGAGGCGAAATCGTTGTAGTCATAAAGTGTTGATAACAAAATCTGTACAATTTAACATAAAATAATATTGAAAACCTGCTTTAGGGCTGATTACTACCATGAAGAAAATTTAGAGCCACAAAAACAAAATCAATCCCGCGGATGAAGAATGATAAAAAGCGTAACTACCGGTGAATGATTTCCTTGGACTGACTTCGCTATATCCGCCGGGCGGGAGATGAACGCTCTGCAACGACGGACGCCTAGCAGCGGCTGCAAACTTCTCTTCCTCCGCAGCGCCGAGGCAAGAGGGCAAACGGGGATGGGGGAGATCATCCTTAAGGGCCAGAAGGCAGGGCGAGAAGAAGCTAGGGCAAAGGAGGAAGGAAAGGGATTCGAGGGGAAGCACGTCGCTAGCTGGAAGGGTCTCTCCCGATCTCTGAAATTCAACTCACGGGCAAGTGAGCTGCCTTGGGACGATCCACACACACAAACTTGCCCACGTAGGCATGCACACACAAAAACACACACAGAACAAATGGGCCAACTTACTTGTGTGGTCGGATGGTTGGAGCCTTGAGGGAGGTAGGTTTTTTAATAGAAAAAGGGGAGAGGGTGGGTGGACGAAGTCCCATCTCTTTCTTTTTGCTTTCATTTCTGCCTGAGGAAGAATCGAACGAGGCACGTTCGCGAACATTTTGATACAGGCGTTTGATAGGAAGTCAGCCCAGAGTGAATAAGAGGAAAATAGTATTAGCGCGTGCGGGGACTCGGTGAGGCAAATAGTGCCGGGGAAATGGGAATTGAAAAAATTAATTTTACTTAAAATCACGATATAGTTCGCCAATTATGTACTTAAAAATTATTGTCTTTTTATAAATCTGTCTGGTGTGGTAACATATTACTGCTCCAAAAACTAATCTTTCCAAGTGTGTTGTTTTAATTCTCAGAGAAAATTTCAAATTCAAATATGTTCATTAAATATCTCTCTCCTTTAAGTCCCATTTATCAGAAAATGATCACTTTAGAATACTGTGCCCGAAAATATTTCTTTCCTGCGTTATCCTTTCAACGAAATGTGAATTACATTCATCAAATCCAGTGAGAGATGAGCACAGCAAAATATATTATGCAAATACCAGGAAATAATACGGAAGTGAACGCTGAACTGATTCTGGCAAGCCTGCAAAATGAATGTTTGTATTAAAACTTTTCCACCGACCCCACTTTAATCCTCCCCCCAGCAGAAATAGTCATCAAGTAATAGAATGGTGTTAGGTTTATCAGCTATGGGGGGCGTGCTAGTCCAGTGAGTAGAGCATCGGGCCACTTACCGGAGTGCCCGGGTTCGATTTCGGGATCCATCTCCTCCGGGCACCCTCGGCTTCACCCAATGTCTGAATCATTTATCAGAAACTAGATAAGACATCACAGGCATGACAGGGACAGTAAATGGCCTCCTTATCATGGTGTTTGTGTTTGGGCTTTGTTCGAGGTGCCCTTTACCTTCAAACACCAAACCAACCTTCGGGTTTCTTACTGTGGTGGTGTTATGATGCCCGTGGCTTACTACAGAATACATAAACTAACCAATTCCTACCATCATTTTCACCATCTGAGGGTTGCAATTGATGTTCACATACTCCGTGAAAACTACCTCTCTAGGCATTGGACCTCATTAAACCAGTCCGTTAGGTTGTCAGTTATAGGATACGTTTCGAAAACCAAGACGTCAACAGAATCGGTAATGAGTGAATAGGCCAAAAAAAATAGCCACTCTCCACAAACTCAAATAATATGAGAATAATGTATTAATTAGTCATTCTCATGTATTGGCTTGAAATTATTCCGTTCAAAAATACACGCCAATTTCCTAACTAAGGTATAACTTATTTTTTTAAGAACTATGAAGTAGTATTATATCATTGGTTTTCTTCTGGTTAAGGTAGGTTTTAGATATACACAGAAAATACGATGTAAAAACAATTCATTTCCATTGCTCTCCTAACAAAGCAGAGCCTGACATTGGCACTACGATAAGCCCTTCTTCAACGGTATAGTACCCATTATTAGTGGTTAATAATAGAGAATGTGGAGGGAGGAATCAGTCAGTTAGCCCGGGTTATAAGAACAAGAGAGTGAACATTTGGTGTAACGTCACACACCTGACGGATGAGAGGAAAGACGAATAACGGATCGATGCAAAGCAGAGATTGGCAGCATGGGCACACGGCACACAATACTAAAGAATTAAAGCAGCAACAGCCTACTACCCGACGAGTTGTTTGATGCGTGTAGGTTGAATCCAACTCTTACTAAGCCCTCGGTCGAGTGAAATTCACATATTTATGAAATGGAAGCCATTTCCCGGTTCCTCATGAGGATTACCTAGTAAGCTCTGGTGACCAAAAAAAATAAATTTCTTTAAAGTGGCTGGTAATCACACGTCCCATACCTCATGCAACCGTAGGATAACATTGGAGCGTCCGAAGTAATCAACCCAAGATATTAGCTAGGCTAGGTCAGTAACCCATTGTGTTATCAACAGAATTCCACGCCATTGTACTTCTATGAATGACTTGCAGAGATGATATTTCTATTCTGCATAAGACTTGGAATTTAATGCGAGTGTTATTATTAATAATAAAAATGATTATAATTGTTTTATGGGTATCATTATATACTTGTATTATTGCCAAATTATGTATTCGCAAGCTTTCAAAATATAAAACGCGTATTCATTTACATGTTTGTGTTTGGTCATTTTTAAATTCTGGGATTCTAGATTATTGTTCATAAACATAGCCATGTACTTTACAAGAAAATAAGAGAAAGATGAAATGAATCTGTTCGGACATTTTAAAAATACTCAAAAGTCAAAATACTTTTACCATCAGAAGCACAACATCGAACTTGATGAACCAAACACAGAAACACGATGCGCTCATTTTTTATCAAGCAAATCATTAAGATTGACGAAGAGGAAACACTACACGGCCGTAACGAGGGCCAGCTTGCACAACTAAGAATGTACGTAGCTGTGCCAAGCGAAGCGTTTCCGTGCTTTTAAGCTTATCGTATGCCACGTAGTACCGGCACATAAAAGCAATATACCTGCAGAGGAAGACAGCCTACGCCGGGGCTTGGAATGTTGCGCGGCCGAACCCATGATGCATCGGATATGTTTAACCTATAGTTTGGAGTGAATGATGGAAGCATCGGGAACGTCCCTCGGACGTACGGGGGTGCTTCTTCTCGCTAATCTCGGCGATTCAAGATTAACCTACCGCCGCGGACGCGCGTACTCGATGAAATGCACGGCTCTATAAAAAATCAACAACGGGATTAAAGTCACGATGCGATAACATGGTCCCTAGACATACTGCCTGATAAGGAATTCCCCAGAAAAAATGACCTATAAAGCGTTTATGAATGAGACCCACAGAGTAAACTAGATAAAAGGAAAAATAATGCTCTCGATAAAGGATTGCGGAAAGATGGGATTTCGAAAAAGGAGCAGGCAGACTTCCTTTTGGGGGATACACCCATCGTCAATATGCTTTAATGACGGTTCATATATATCGTACCACGGAGGTTCATCCGATGTAGACAAGTCTTAACGCAGCCATTTAGGGTAACTAAGGCCATGGGTTGGATTCCAAACATGGCCACTGCTGTGAAAGCAGTTCACCAGCACCATGCCAATGTGATTGGCGTAGGAGACACTTTGTATTGTTACGATCAACGAGGTGATTTCATTTATGCTAAAAAATAAATATAATTCTATATTTCATGTATTTTATTATTATTCACATAATTTTTCAACCCTGTTTACCTAATTCAATTGTTTTCTCAAAATTCATAGAAATTACTCTAGAAATTCACACGCCATATGCATACAAGGACCATCCCAAAACTAAGCATAATAAATCTGGGGAAAAAACGTAATTGCACATCAAAATACAAAGTGCTAAACTTCTTCAAGAGAGCACCCTTATGTATGGACACACACGAATGCCAGTTCCTCGGCCAGCCAGTTGTGGTATGCTTCCTGTAAGACATCAACAGGACCCTCGTTAAGACACCTCGTCACGGCCTCTTTGACATAATCCAGTGGTCCAAATTGGTACTCAAAGGGGTTGTGCTTGGGTCGCACTCAAAGACTCATGTCTCGTCACCAGTAATCACCTTTTTTGAAAAAGTACGGATCACTTTCGCCGTGGTCCAAGATGCCCGACAAAAGATTACCACACAAGTAAACTTCTGAGAGCATCTTGGGGACCATCTTTGCACACTTTTTCATGGCGAAGTCCTCCGTAATAATGCATTGATCTGTGATTTTCTGAATTTTGCACTCTTCTGATAACATCCTGGCACTTGGGGGGAAATCAGAATTGAGCATTTGTCTCACGTTTTGCTAATTTTCATCACATTGTGTTGTTTGATGGATGTCCAGAGCATTTCTCATCATCAACCTTCTCTCTATACTCCCGGAATATCTTGTGCCAGCGGAAAATCATTCCTCGGGACATTACTTTGTATACCGAGCCCAATTTTACGAGCTTAACACGAAATTTTATCACGCATCGTTACCCCATGGAATGTGGCATCGTGAATTCGTGACGTGACCCTCGAACAGGGGTTCGGTTTTATAGTGATCACGACACTGTAACGGCCCACAGACAACTGACGCGTGTTGCGTTACTTTCTAAAGATCTCCCGCCACAATTGTTCCACTCCAGCCGTCCACGTTGCCGGAAAATAATTATTACGATTACAATCGTTCTAAATTATTTTTGGATAAACCATGGACGCTGTCGTTAGAAGCTCCAGATATTTTTTTAAATGCACTGCTGAGAAATTGACACAGATATGTACTGATCGTACAAAGCAAAGCAATTGTACCGAAATCAAAGTAATCTTTTGGTATTTTTTGTACAATCTTAATAAAATACATAGAAAGGGATGGGGAAACTCTGCATCATGCTCAATGATGTCAATACACTTCAGATGAAAGAAAGGAAATTCCCTCATTCAGCCAGTCGGTTAACAAAAAAATTTAGGTCTTTGAAGGATTTAAGGTATCCCGTATGCCGTCTGTGTCAAATTAAAAAAGAGATCATGAACAAACTATGGCAAACGAATTATTTGCCCCCTTCGTTAACATCATTTATGGATCCGAAATAGGTACAGAATTCCTGCTCCTCATTCATTTGCCTGAATTTGTCGTTAACGTATTTCCTGCCTATGTTCCCTCCCTCATCAATTCTTCCAGGACATCCTTAGTTTTCAATTTCTTTTCAACCCACCTTATGAGGCCCGTATCATTTCTCTGCGTACCCGAGTTATTTTAGCCCCCGCCTACAAATCGCCATTTATCACACTCCACCCAGTTCTCGTTCTTAGCCATCTACCATGTCGACATCTCTAAAGCCTCCAATCTTTTCAAGTTCCACTTCCAAATGAATCATGTTTCAGACAAGGACAACTTTTTTCTCCACGCCGATTATGGTTTTCTTTACTATCCTGCTCGCGCGCCTAGATCTAAAATGGACCACGATAATCACAGATATGCAACTACCGGCACTTAGTAGGCTTCAACTTCTATATTTTAATCAGCGTTTTTACGACATGTTAGATAGAGCCATGGAGTTAGTAGTTTCTTCAATGAGATCGAGGGGCGCCACTACCAGCGCATAACTATATTTTTATGTCAAAATAATTGTGTCGAGATAAAACATAAATTTTTCGATCAAGTAAAAAAATTTTTACGATTATTATTCATATTTTAATAATAATTTACTGCATACACGTTAATCACTGAGTAAGTTAATCGCTGAAATTGTCTATAAAACAATTGAGAATGTAATATCTCTGGGCAGAAGAGAGAAAATTGGAATTTGACTCAGCTTTGTGATTAAAGTTTTCCACGGTGATTATAAATAAAATGTAGAAAATAATAATTTTAATGAAATTTTCTCCCAACCACGGCTTCTATGAAATCAAGGAGCGATGGCCACACTGGTTATAATAAAAAATCGTAGTTAAAATATGAGGAAGAAATGTTCTGAAAAAAAACCTTTACAACTAAATTAATACTGATCGTACGTATTTAAAGTCGAAATGTATTACTGCTTAACCGTTTCGCCCATAAAGAGCTCGAAATAACTTCACGAAATCACACTGTGCCATCTGGGATAGGTTATGCTTCAATCTGTCTTATTTTCCTCACAAAAGGTACATCCTTGGTTTCTATAATAAATTCACGTAATAATAGGATGTTATAAAGGTACCTTTCATTTTGGCTGTTTTGGAAGAAAGGTTCACTTCAAGAGCGTAAATGGAGGGACCATGGACTCATAAAGGTGATCGATTTAGAGGGAGAGGAAGGATCGGTCGTTCCAAATACACTGGATTTGTTAAAAGTTAAAATTAAAAAGTACCAACCACTTTATCGGCATCATGTTTAGATAGGGAGAGAACTAAGTCTTTTGTCATGGATCAGCCCTTTGTTGGCCGTAATCCAATATTTCTATTCTCCTAGCCTCACTTTATGGGTGCCGCTTTTGACACGATACGAAAGATTCAAAACAACCCTAAAATCAATTACTCTCAACACTTTCATGCATTACTTGCTCCAATGTTTTAAATTATTTCACGAGAGCATGCAAAGTTTCGCCACGAAATTTAATAAACTGTGAGCGGTGATACCGATTGTGAAAAAACTTAAATCTATCAAAACGTAATTGAGAAATTCATTCTTCAAAATTCATTATCCAAATATTGAGTAGAGTTTTAGTGTCACCAGATGGTACAGAGTGACCTGTTTTAGTGTTGATCTCCTTGCCTGCGCATAGAAACGGGAAGCGTGCATATCCCCCATAAATAGCTCTCTCATTGTTTGGTTTGGGTTTCAACCTTAATTATATTTAATGTCCATCACAACATTCAATTGAGATTAAAACATTCACGTGACCGTTAAGGTGAGTGTCGTAGAAGAGGGGAAAACGCTTGGTGCCAAATTTCGTGCCCGACAAAATTAAAAGAATTTTTAATAATGAGTCAATACAATACTCGTATTACTAGGGGATTCGGTCTTAACTTCAGGCGAACGCTTTTTCCCTTGCTTGTTGTCAGCCAACAAGTATTGCACTAATATCACAGGTAATAATCGGCTACGTACGTCCCCGACATACATAAGAGCGTAACCTAACAGCCTCCCCGTTTCAGAAAACATTGGGTATCTCGTTCTTTTTAACGACAATTAACTCAGTCGCATCTTCACTCCTAAGACTGTACGAAATGTCATAATTATGGCTTCATTTTAAATTAATAAATTATTGAGTATAGTGATTTCATGAAAGATTTTTTAAGTGAAGTGATTTTATAATTTTTCATTTCAGAACTAAGAGCAACTCAATTTCATTACACTTTTCATGAATAATAAATTACACTACACCTGATTATGGAAATTACTTCCATAGGAAAAGTGCGGAAACTTGATCATTGAAGAAAGACGATAGGTGTAGATTGGAGTGTTCATAGATGTGGGTATTGAAATGCATGAATTGGATGAAATAGACGCTCGAGGAAACAAAGGAGAAAGCTCTCTCCTCTTCCACCAGGCTTGGTGGAAGAGGAGAGAGTGTTACTCTGATCAATTCAAAAACAGCAGGAGAGGTGGGTACAGACGGAGTGTTGCAACCTGTCATAAGAGGGGAGAACGGTAGGAAACTTGGGTAGGGAAAGAAAATGATAGGCAGGTTAGATGGACTGAAGGGAGGAGGAATTCATGAGGAACTGAAGGAAAGTATGATTTACGGCAGGGTATCAAGTTGTGCCTCGTTAGGCGAGACTAAGAAATATAGCGGTTTAAGTGTGTGGCCAGCCAATACCTACCTAAAAGATAGAATATCATATTATTACCGTAGGAAAAAGTCCAAATGAGCATATGGTGCATTTAGGAGTCAAATATGCAGTGTATCAAAATGGCGGTCTAGTTTATGATAGCCTACTCATTGAAATCTTATAATCTCTCTATTATTGTCAAAATTCTTCGCATCATACGGAAAGGACAATTATTTCAAAAGAATCCAACTGCATAATGGTTCGATATGAGTGGCAAATTAGGTCAACGAGGACAAGGTACGGCAAAAACCACAATCTAAAAAAATGTGTCCTAAGCCGAAATCATAGGCTGAATCTACACTTCACCTGCCGAAGGATACGCATGAACAAAAGCATAATACTAGAGTAAAAAAAATTCTAACGGATAATGCATTGAAAACTCAGTCTACACAGGACACCCAACCGTAAAAACTACTAAAATTTTTTATCGAGAATTCCCATTAATGGCGAGTATGTATTAAACTGGCAGATATGCATCAGAGAGCGAGGTGGGAAGAAAAATATAAAAGAGACGCCAGAACCGCCCAAAAGCTGTCCTGCAATAGCGCTCGTGACTCATTGAAGCGAGAAAAATGATGTGCACACATGCACGTACAACGTGATCCCTCGTTTGACGAGTCCCGCCCGCATGTGACTGCAATCACAAAAATATGATCACGACGGCCCTTTGCGGTTCTGTGAGAGAGAGAGAGAGAGTCACGGTTGCACGACCCGTTTAGCCGTTCGGCACCAGCACAACGCTTCCAACTCCTCACCAACACCACCGACCAACTCCCAGTCCCACCCTCTTCCACACTCACGTCACCCCCTCCCCCGCCCCACCAACTCAGTCTCCAGACACTCATCCGAAAGCCGTAATTCTCTGCTCCCCATAATCCCCCTTGAGGCCTATACGTCACCTCCGGATTACTATGTCGGGCGATTTTCAGCAGCTTTAGAGTCCCGCGGGTTCAGGGCTTCGAACGCGTGTGTGGGCGTGAGCTTGGAAGGAGACGAGGGAAAAAAAGGCAAAGTAGAGGGCAAACTTAAACGAAAAGAAGGAGAAGGTAAGGAGCGATATACGGAGAGGTGCGACAAGGATGGTCTTTTCAGGAAAAATAGGTCACACGAGTGCAAGGCGAATTTAACGGGGCTATAGATTAAAGATGTTTTTTTAAACGATGTATTCCTAAAGAATCCACATGACACGTGAAGGTAAGTATTCAAAACTCAACGCAGAGCGTATCTGACCATATGGTGGACTGCAAGATAGAAGAGTAAACGTTTTCGAATGGCACTTTAAAACCTACCCATTTATGTGAAAAATGAAACGATTAATGATACCTAAAACCATAAGTCACAGAAAACATTTTTAAAAGTTAATAAAAAACATTTTCTAGTTTATATAATATGGTTTAAATTATTCATGCTAAAAAAACTCCGATTTAATCTATGATTTAATTCTGTTCGACCATTTAGCATTTGAATAACAGTCGCATTTCCAAAAGAAGAATATTGTTCTCCTTGATTGACAATGAGAAAGGTTCTGTTTTATCTTTTGTCGAACATCACAAGGGAAGTGTCTATTATCCACCACTCTACGGGGTTACGCAAAATCAGGGATTGCAATTTACATCATTTTCTTTGATTCATTGAAATTTGCAATATTACAATCATTTTAAGAATTTTGGATAACTCTCAAACAAAAAGTAACAAGTGGAATCATTTTCCCGAGAAATCATGTGCGTTCAACCCAATTTTAAAGAAGAGTGCCATGAAATGGAAGAATAATTTAATTCCTGTGATTGCCCTGTTCACGAGTCGTGAGAATAAAAAGGAAGAAATGAATGCATCCACTTCACAACCAGTGACTTCCTTATTTTTAAATAATGCGGGACTTTAATGCCATTGCGACTATTCGTATCGTCTTTAAGAACAGAGTGATAATGGACAGAGTTTTTTCTATTCATTATAAAATAATTTCCCAAAAAGGTGAAATACGATATGATAAACTTTCTGTAGTGACTCAAAAACTTTCCTTCCTATCATCATTATCGCCCTTGATCACCTATTCTTTCAGTCAGTCAAGGCCTAACTAGTCGCAAAATAGGGTTTCGTCGAAGTATGATAAAAATGGTAGTTTTACGATCCGCAGCAACACACACGGTGGTATGGTGCCTTCCGTAAAAACAGAGACCGCAGCTCACATTCGGGTGTCAAGTCACCAGCAGCCAACACCCAGGCTGTGTTACTATCTGGATGTCAGATGATCTTGGGAAATTCCAGAAGCGGCATAAGGAAAGACGTTAGGCACTCTAATTTCAATTGAGGAACTCTTCTTGCTTGCTACGTTAAAGTAAATACCAGATGAGCTCTAACCACGCCTACGTAATCTCTGAGCTCTAACCTCAACTTTAGAAGATTGGTCCACATGGCAACACAATAATTGCAGGTAAAAATTTGATTTTAATTGTGTTAATTGGGAATAACTAATGAGTATATTGCAGAAAATACGAATGCATAGAAAGGACAGGAGGCTAATCAGCAACCTGTGTATGCCTCAGACTGCTCAGGTGCGAGTGGGGAACGCAGAGTCCGGATGTGTAGTGTTAGGAAGAGGTGTAAGGTAGGGTTGATAAATTATCACCGGTGCTGTTCAACGTATATGCGGAGGAAATAATTGAAGAGGTATGAGAAGAACTGGAGGTGGGAGCGAAAGTCGGAGGGAAATCGTAACATCGGTTAGGTTTGCTGATGACCAAGGTCCCTCAGGCTTTGTCAGCTAGCCAAGGTGTTTCAAGAACTTCTGAGTGAATTGGAAATTCAGAGCGATAAATATGGGATGAGAATCAATATTAATGAAAGAAAGTTATGCAATTTTCCAGAAAGTAAAAGGCTAAGCTAAATATTAAAATAGGAAGGCCAGCACTAGAACAGTTAGAACAGTTCACGTATCTAGGAAATGTTTTCGACCAACATGGTCAATGTAGTAGGGACGTAAGAAAAAGAAATACGTTACGAAAAGAGGCTTTCACAAGGAAGAGGGAGTTGATGACAGGGACGTTGGGTAAGGATGTTAAGAAAATACTTGTAAAAACCTCGATATGGAGAGACGGCGTCCAAACGTGGTCACTGAAGCAGGAGGATAGACGTAGATTGGAGGCTTTTGAAATGTGCGTGTGGAGAAGAATGGAGAGGGTGAAATGGACGGAAAGGAAAACAAATGAGGAAGTACTGGAGATGGTGGTTGAGGAGAGGGGTTTGTTGAGAGAAATCCTATGGAGGCAGGAAAAATGGATGAAAGGCGTATTGAGCGGTAGTGGAATGTTGAAGAGGGTAATAGAGGGGAGAATGTTGGGCACGCGAGGTAAGGGTAGGAACAGGATAGGGATGTTGGACGGGATGAAGGGAGGAAAGAAGTACACCGAGATGAAGAGGGATCTGATATAGATTAGTTTGATAGGTGGGGAGTCACAAAATGTTTATTTGATAGTTGTGTCCATCTAAAAACCTACCTTAACCGGTAGATTACCTAATAATAACAACCGGAAACACGCGAAACAAATTTTAGGACACTGCTTCATTTCCGTAAGCATCTTATGCATGGTGTGAGTTAAAAACAAACTTTTTTCGCGTATTTTTGCTCCGTGGAACGTGGCATCGTGAATTTTGGACGCGACCCTCGAACAGGACTCCCGTCTGGCAGCGTTCTGGACAATGCAATGGCCCGTAGAAAATCTGTAGATTGTGTTAGGTGCCAGATAACTTACGATTAACTTGTTTTCCAAATTTGTCATGCTGAGGTAAATTTCACTTGAATTCGCCACCCCCTTTTGAGGATGACTGCGAAAAACTGTTAGCCAAAATGATATGGATAACTCGGTATTCAGCGACAAAAGAATAAAATTTTAATATCTCTTATTGTCTTTATCGACTTTCACCATACGCCAAAATCACAAATAAACTTGGCGACGGCTTTTAACAGCCAGACGAAGTTTTTTATATGCAACGACATAAGACGTCGTTCTTAATAATAATTCTTTAAATGGTTTGAAAAAGGAAAAATGGGACCACTTCGTGTAACCAATAAAATATTTATTTCTGACCGGATTAGATTGACCAAAACGCCGAAAAATTAGACTGCCTTAGTCGCAAATAAGTCATTAATTCCGTGGAATAGTAATTCTTTCATTTTTTCTCACACAATTGATTCCATGACATTCAAATATGTCCTCGTCCGAACTTCTCGAAACACTTTATAGTGCAAAATATATCCCAAAAGATACTACCATTTTTACAACATCAGAAGAGCCCTCACAATCTGAATTGTAAAATTATAGTCTTTCGATTCTCTTGAATACTAATTGAAGACTTTACTTCTGAATCGATACAGAGGGAGAAGACTAGAATATGAAATTTTGCGAATTACCGACAGCCACAGCCTGAATCCAATGAGGTGTCGAAGGGCAAACAAGAACGGTGTTTCTTATTTGGGAAAGAGTCCACGGATTCCGGGCATGTTGGGAAATGGGGACGACGTCACTTAGTAAGAACATTCTCCTAGTTCCCTCCCTCAAACTGACGCAATCGCCTTCCAAGACACCTCACAGCCGTCTTCTCCTCGACTGGCACGCCCCCCTGCAGAGGGACGAGACAGGCACGCCTGCGAATACCCAGCCAATAAAGCAGAGGTGATAATCCCCACCAAACATCTCCTGGATGAGTAAACACTCCTTTCTGCCTCCTTTCTACTTGCGACCCTTTTCGCGTATTCAGTCTTGCGCACGCTGTGGAGGGGAAAGAATGGGGTGAGGGGGAAGGAGGGAGCGAGGAGATCGCGTCTCTGATTAAATGCATATATCTGGAAAACGAAAAGTTCCTGTCTCTGTCTCTTCAGTAAGATAAGCAAGTCTCTGCTTTACAAAATAACTTCTCAAATCTCCCCATTCACTCTGCAGAGATTAAGTACGCGTAGCCTAGCGCATGTTCTAAATGATAAGCGGCACACTTGAAAATGTTGAATCAATCATTTGCAGTGGTAATAGTTAGGACTCTTCTACTATTGCACCGA